>JAJOZX010005350.1:252500-321325 GCA_023014485.1 Bathynomus jamesi | reverse complement strand
TTTTCTAAATCAGAGTATGAAATTGGCACTATTGAGCAAATTTGTGAAAAATCGAAAGAGTGCGTGGAAAGGAAAAGATTCCAAAACCTAACGTAATAATTAGTTAAATTCAACGAGAAATTTAAAAATTGAAATGGCTGCAACTTTTTAAGATTTCATTCTAAATAAAATGAGTTCATTTTCTAAATCAGAGTATGAAATTACACTATGGAGCAAATTTGTGAAAAAATCGAAAGAAGTGCGTGGAAAGGAAAAGACTCCAAAAACCTAACGTAATAATTAGTTAATTTCAAACGAGAAAATTTAAAATTGAAAATGGCTGTAACTTTTTAAGTTTTCATTTCTAAATAAAATGAGTTCATTTTCTAAATCAGAGTATGAAATTGCACTATTGAGCAAATTTGTGAAAAAATCGAAAGAAGTGCGTGGAAAGGAAAAGATTCCAAAAACCTAACGTAATAATTAGTTAAATTCAAACGAGAAAATTTAAAATTGAAATGGCTGCAACTTTTTAAGTTTTCATTTCTAAATAAAATGAGTTCATTTCTAAATCAGAGTATGAAATTGCACTATTGAGAAAATTTGTGAAAAAATCGAAACAAGTGCGTGGAAAGGAAAAGACTCCAAATACCTAACGTAATAATTAGTTAATTTCAAACGAGAAAATTTAAAATTGAAATGGCTGTAACTTTTTAAGTTTTCATTTCTAGAAAAAATGAGTTGCATTTTCTATTTCAGAGTATGAAACTGCACAATTGAGCAAATTTTTGAAAAAATCGAAAGAAGTGCGTGGAAAGGATTATTCTCCAAAAACCTAACGTAATAATTAGTTAAATTCATACATACATACATACATACATACAAATATATACAAAATCTATAGTAAAACCTATTCGAACAAAAATACAGATCGAAACTCCAAAAGCGATCTACAGTAAAATATCGAAGAATGGCCAATATTTGGCCATTATAGATTTTTACTTTGATAATTAATTACCAAATCAGTATTACGTACCGGGACAGAACGAATAACCTGAAACTTTTCACCAATATTAAGTATCGATCTGAAACACACTGGCGTTGTGGCGGGGGGGGGGGGGGGCATGTGGCCATGCTCCCCTACCGCTTTTTACATCAGAATAAAAATACGGCTTTGATGTATACAATTTTTTCATTCGTTATTAAAATACTAAAATTTTAATCCACTGCTTTATTTCACATCATAGGGTATGCATAGTATAGCTGATTTTGTGAAATCTAACAGTCTCTCATTTGTACAGCAATACCTTGCTATTTGCAACCCCGATATTCGCAACTCCGCTTATTCGCAATTGATATTTGAACACCCATATTCGATATTCGCAAAGCATATCCGCTTATTCGCAAAGTGACTTGATCGAGTTGGAGCAGCATCTAGCAGTGGACGGAGAAGAGGAGCAGGCCGAGAGTCCTCCTCTCAAAACCCTCACCGTTCTAGTTCTGAGGAAGCTTCTTTCTTCATTCGAGACGGCATTGGACATGGCGTTGGACGTTGACCCGAATGTGGAGAGGAGCACCACTGTCATCCGCAACGTCATGAACGACATTCAAGCCTACTATGAGCTTCTGGAGGAGAAGGGGAAGATGGCTCGCCAACCGACACTTCATGCATTTTTCCAGCCCAAATCCTCCCCTTCTCCTGATGTAGCTGCCACTCCAATTTCTTCAACCTCCAAGTCCGCGTTCCATAGGCTTTTTAGTCCTCGTTCCTACAGCAGCAGTGTCAGTGCCGTCTCGAGTGTGGAGTCCGATGACCTGGCCCCTCTTCACCCCAATAACTCCTCACCCTCTCCTTCTCTTTATGCCAGCTCCGGTACGCCATTGACACTCACAGCAAAGGTAAATACTAGTTTAACTGTTTTACACTCATTGTAGTTATATTGTAGTATGTACGGGAACGCATCCCCCCTAATTACATTGATTCTTATGGGGAAAATTGCCCCAATATTCGCAAATTCGTTATTAGCAATGACTTTTAGGAACGCAGCCTTTGCGATAACCGGGTATTGCTGTATTTGGGTTAAATGCGACTTATGTTATTTTTAAGTTATTTTTTCAACTAAACCTAAATTAGTTTTAGATCTTTTTTAAAGATCTAATAACTGTCAATGTAATTTCAGTAATATACGAATAAGCAAGACTTATCGATCTCTTATCTCTTTCATGCGCATATTATTCAGGGATATCTACTCTACAAGCTGTTGCATATACTAATTTAGCGATTATATCACGACATTCCGCAAATTCCACGCAATTGTTTAAACTTTTTATACAGAGTAAGAATCGCATGTCCATTATAGACAAGTTTATATATATATATATATATATATGATATTTATATATATATATATATATATACGTAAAGAACGACGCTTGTATAGGGAATATTCCGCGCAAGATGAGGAGAGAGAACGAAACAATGAAAAAATGAGGTAACCACCCGGGAATCGAACCCGGGATCTTCCGATTGCCGTCAGATATGATAACCATTACACCATGGGCCTCACTCGAACAAATGCCGTAATTCTCCTACATACGCGCAGAAACCAATGCCCCAAGGGGGCACCTTCCGCATGCCGTACATTATATACATTTTAACTGCAAACACGCAGTATAATTAACGTAAAGAACGACGCTTGTATAGGAGAATATTCCGCGCAAGATGAGGAGAGAGAACGAGTGAGGCCCATGGTGTAATGGTTATCATATCTGACCGGCAATCGGAAGATCCCGGGTTCGATTCCCGGGTGGTTACCTCATTTTTTCATTTGTTTCGTTCTCTTTCCTCATCTTGCGCGGAATATTCTCCTATACAAGCGTCGTTCTTTACGTTATTATACTGCGTGTTTGCAGTTAAAATATAAATATATATATATATATATATATATATATATATATATAAAATTTAATGTTTTAATAAATGCAATTAGCTAATGGCAAAATATGACCCCACCCCCACCCCACCTTTGATTAGACCTATATACGTCACTGCTGAAACACTTACCTAAATAA
Organism: Bathynomus jamesi; assembly: GCA_023014485.1. Lineage (NCBI taxonomy): Eukaryota > Metazoa > Arthropoda > Malacostraca > Isopoda > Cirolanidae > Bathynomus > Bathynomus jamesi. Next base: position 318,274 of record JAJOZX010005350.1, on the reverse strand, counting down.
TTTCTTGGATTTGATGTTTTTGTTTACCTTGTCCTCAGTCCGGTCAAATATAGTTACTCTTTACCCCAAATAAACAAACAGAAATTTTTATAGCGGATACCAGTATCGGGAATGAATACTGACCTTCTTCTTCTTCTTCTTCTTCTTAAAACAAAATGCATGAGCTGATTTCGACCAGACGTGGTAGATGAGTTGGGTCTCAGCCAAGTTAGGGGCCTTCAACTTTGGTTAATATAGGTCAAAGGTCATGGATCCAGTGAAAAATCAAATGTTTGCGCAATGTAATTTTAAAGAATGAACCCACTTATTTATAAACCAAGGTCTTCAACAGTGGCGGATTCAGGATTTCTCCACAGGAGAGGGGGCGGAACTGCGGTTTTACCCATCAAATTATAATTTGATAAATTTCATGTTTAAGAGGATTTAGAGAAAGACTTTAGTAGTCAAAATTAAATATTTTTTTACGATAACTCATAACAATGATAGCTAGTTTATGTGGCATTTTGATTTTCTAATACTAAATATTAAAAAAGGTGTTTTCATTGTGTGTATATATATATATATATATATATATATATATATATATATATATATATATAACATTTTCCCATCGGGGGACCTCATCCCCTTAAACCCTTCCCCTTCTTTGAATCCGTTACTGGCCTTGAGAATGGGACATATAAGAAATTAAGTGTATTCGGTGACTATAGGTAAAAGGTCAAGGTCGCAGCAGCTGATAACGCAAATTCCTTAGCGTATGCTTTAATGAGCTTCTTTGTAATTAGAATCTTTTTGGACTGTAAAATTTTAAACACAAACACCCACAAAAAGAAGAAATCTTTATTATTGACTATTCAAAGCTCGAATTGAAAAAGAATATATGTATATATATAATATATATAATATATATATATATATATATATATAGATACAGGGTGGGCGAAAGTAGCTCCCTATTTTGGATTGGTAAAAAAAATACATATATTATCCATTTATTTCACAAGAAATAATATGATAAGGTAGGCATACATGGTAGGTTTTTCTCTAAAATTCAATGTGGGCTCCAACTCTTTCCACCAGCTTCTGGAGCCGCCCAGGAATGGCGTCCACTGACTTTAGCAGGAACTCCGGCGGGATGGAGGACATGACTTCCCGAATTCGGTCCTCCAGTTCTTCCAATGTCCTCGGTTTGGTGCGGTAGACTTCTTCCTTTACCCACCCCCAAAGAAAGAAGTCGCACGGTGTCAAGTCGGGGCTCCTGGCTGGCCATTGATGTGGACTGGTATGACCTCAGATCAGGTTGTGGCCCGTTCCTTCTGCGCAACACCATGAATGCTGAGCGGTACCTTGCTATGTTGCGAAACGAGGTCTGGCCGGTTGTCAGCACATGGGAGAACATCGACAATCTGATATTTATGCAAGATGGCGCCCCTCCGCACTTCGCTCTTGTTGTCCGTGAGTGGCTGGATGGCCACTTCCCTGGGCGTTGGATGGGTCGTCGTGGTCCACATCAATGGCCAGCCAGGAGCCCCGACTTGACACCGTGCGACTTCTTCTTGGGGGTGGGTAAAGGAAGAAGTCTACCGCACCAAACCGAGGACATTGGAAGAACTGGAGGACCGAATTCGGGAAGTCATGTCCTCCATCCCGCCGGAGTTCCTGCTAAAGTCAGTGGACGCCATTCCTGGGCGGCTCCAGAAGCTGGTGGAAAGAGTTGGAGCCCACATTGAATTTTAGAGAAACCCTACCATGTATGCCTACCTTTTCATATTATTTCTTCTGAATAATGGATAATATTTGTATTTTTTTACCAATCCAAATAGGGAGCTACTTTCCGCCCACCCTGTATATATATACAGGGCGTCCCAAAAAATGTATACACACTTTAAATACTTATAAAGGCAGTGTTTATTAAAATACATTTCATTTTCAAAATGTAATAGAATCTACAGACATTATTTAATTGTTTTGTCAACGCCTGTTTTCAAATGACGTCCGTTCTGGTCCAGGCACTGCTGATAACGCGAAGCAATGGAATCGCAAACATCACGAAACATTTCGTTTGGTATTTGTGTGCATTCTCGTTCAATGGCTGCTCTCAATTCAGCGACTGTTGCAGGTTTTATAGCGTAGACTTTGTCTTTTAAGTATCCCCATAAAAAAAAGTCTAGTGGTGTGAGGTCTGGTGAACGCGGAGGGTATTCTACGAAACCCCTTCGTCCAATCCACATCCACATCGTGCCAAGTACCACTCGCAATACTCCACTCTTCGGTCCGGATCATCTTCATTAATAGCATGGACTAATCTTGGAATGTAACTTTTCCATTGACAGCGCTTCAAAATGCGTTGGACAGACGATTCTGAAATTCCTACCTCACGACTCGCTTGCCGCACAGATTTTCTTGGACTTTGGTGATACGTTTCCAGTACTCTTTCTTGCTTTGTGGGGCTTGTCGATGTCCGTGGTCTTCCGGAACGCTTCTTGTGGACATTCTGAACAGTTCCATCGGCTTCAAACTTATCTCTAATTCGAGTGATGGTAAGTCGCGTTGGTGGATCTGTTTGAAACTCCCTCCTAAACTGTCTTTGCACTTCAACTGCGTTTTCACACTTCCAGTAGCATTTTAGAATGAATTTCCTTTGTTCAAAGCTTAGTCTGACTGCCATTATTAATTCTAATGGGTTTAACTTGGAAAGAAAGAAACATCAATTGAGCTATCAGCTGTTAAAGTGTGTATACATTTTTTTGGGACGCCCTGTATATGCTGAAAACCCACAAGGAAAAAGAAAAACGATTCCAAGGCCTTTCGTGTATTCAGAGCTACACCTCGTCAGGGAATGAAGAGAGAAGGCAAGATGCCCATAAATATATACAACGTAGCGGAAACCAAAACAATTAGCACATACTTAACAAGAGTTAATGAGAGGCAAAAGGAATTTTAACAGGATATTGTCAATTTTATACATTCCCGCACTGTTATTGAAATTGTTTTTAAAATTAATAAATGCACATTCTACTGTAGAATATTTCTTTCTATTATATCTCTGTTTTCAACAAGCGCTTTAGAACTATCCCACTTGATGCTATGATTACATCTATACATATGGTTAAACAAAGCATTGGAATTATTAACTGTTCTACACGCATATTTATGCTGTTTTACCCTAATATCTAACGTTTTACCCGTTTGGCCTATACTATATACTGAGTTACATTGTGTACATCCGATCGAATACACAACCAACAACATTATCCGGGCTATTCTTTATTAGGCGTGACTTAACAGTATTATTATACTTAAAGACTACATTAATGCCAATTGCTTTAAGTAAAGTCGGAAGATATTGAAAATTAACATGGTAAGGTAGGCTAACGATATTTTTACGCTCAAATTCCTTTACAATTACATTATTATAATACCTATTCTTGGCTTTCCTAAGACAGTTATCTAAAAATGAAATAGGATAACATAATTTAGTACTAATATTCATGATATTGCATAACTCGGAATCTAAAAATTCAGGACTGACAACTCTCAATGCTCTAAGAAACATCAGAGAAAATAGAGGATTTAATCGAAGGATGATGGTCAGAATAAAAATGCACATAGAGTTATTATTAGTAGGCTTGCGAGAGACTTCAAATTTGAACTGATTAGAGCATCTCCAAATTTTTAGATCCAGAAAAGATAGGCTTCCATCATTTTCTCTTTCAACTGTGAACTTAATAGATGGGACTAAATTGTTGAGCCTACCAAGAAATAAGTCAACATCCAAATTATTAGGCCAAAGGCATAAAATATCATCTATATACCTGTACCAAACCAGGTTAAAATTAACAATCGTAGGCAAAGTTCTACTTTCAAAAAATTCCATATATAAATTAGTTAGTACAGGTGAAAGGGGATTTCCCATCGCCAATCCAAACGACAGCATAAAACTTATTTTCGAACTGAAATTTACAATCTTTGACACAAAGCTTAATTAACTCAATAAGAGTGTTGTGTTGAACAGGGAAAGAATATTCAGAGATCTTATCTTTTAAAAAATCAAGTAGGTCATCAACAGGGACTTTTGTGAATAACGACCATACATCAAAGCTTACCAATTTGAAATTAGGGTCATTAGGAAACTTCAGTTTGTCAATAAGATCCATGCTATTTACAATATGTGACTCAGAAATAGAGCATGTACTAGCTAATTTATATATGGAATTTTTTGAAAGTAGTAATCATAGCATCAAGTGGGATAGTTTTTAGCTAAAGCGCTTGTTGAAAACAGAGATATAATAGAAAGAAATATTCTAGAATGTGCATTTATTAATTTTAAAAACAATTTCAATAACAGTGCGGGAATGTATAAAATTGACAATATCCTGTTAAAATTCCTTTTGCCTCTCATTAACTCTTGTTAAGTATGTGCTAATTGTTTTGGTTTCCGCTACGTTGTACATATTTATGGGCATCTTGGCTTCTCTCTTCATTCCCTGACGAGGTGTAGCTCTGAATACACGAAAGCCCTTGGAATCGTTTTTCTTTTTCCTTGTGGGTTTGCAGCATTCATTCATTTCACGTGTTTAATTGTGATATATATATATATATATATATATTATATATATATATATATATATATATATATATTATATATATATAATATATATATATATTATATATATATATACCTCCTACGTTATAAAGTGCTTTGAATGTATAATTAGAGGCAAAACTACTTACTACCTACAAGGAAAGAATTTATGCAATCCAAACCAACATGGCTTCAGGGCTGGAAGATCATGCCTATCACAGCTATTAGACCACTAGGGAAAAATAGTGGAAACAGTGTGTCGAGAACAAAACATAGATGTAATATATACTGACTTTGCTAACGCCTTTGATAAATGTGACCATGGAATTATAGCACACAAACTTAAGAATACAGGAATTACTGGAAAGCTGGGACGATGAATACTTAATTTTCTGACTCAAAGAACACAAAGAGTGGTAGTAAATAGAATCAAATCGGAAGTCTCAGAAGTAGTGAGCTCTGTCCCACAAGGTACAGCATTAGCTCCCGTGCTGTTCATAATAATGATTGCAGACATTGATGCAGATATTAATGACAGTATTGTATCACGTTTCGCGGATGACACAAAGATATGTAAGGAAATATCAAACGAAGGTGACATAGAAAAATTACAAAATGACTGAAACTTTATTCAAGTAGGAAGAAGACAAGAATATGAAATTCAACGAAGAAAAATTCCAACTTATAAGATATGGTAATAACAAAGTGCTGCAGAATAAAGGGTACAAAACTCCGCAAGCCAAACATATAACACCAAAAGATCTTGGAATAATAATGTCGTCGGATGCAGAATTCAGAGAGCAATATAATATAATATTAAAACTACAATAACTAGAGAAATAATGGGAATCTGAAAGAGCTTCCACAGCAGAAAAGCAAACATCATGCTAAAATTATGGAGGAGTCTAGTCCTACCAGTGATTGAGTATTGCTCAGTACTCACGAGCCTATAAAGAAAGCGAGACATCGCGAATATAGAAGCCATGCAAAGAACTTTTACGTCTAAAATAGAGAAAACGAAAGGTGAAGACCACTGGTCTCGATTACAATCCCTGAAACTCTACTCTCTGGAAAGAAGACGCGAGCGGTACACAATATTATGGAAAATACTCGAGGGTTTTGTTCCTAACCTTAGAAATTAAATAGAAACACACTGGAATAAGAGAAGAGGCAGATTTTGTACTGTCCCAGCCGCGGTGGATGAAGGGGGTGGGGGAGCATGAAAACGTGGGTAAAAAATACCCTCAGAATACGAGGCCCAAAACTTCTTAATGTCCCGCCCAAAGAACTGAGGAACCTCCAGTACACCAACCTGAATATTTTCAAGAATCAGCTGGACAGGTTCCTGCGCAAAGTCCCTGACCAGCCATGCGTGGCTGGCTATGAAAGCAGGAGGAGATCGGAAAGCAATTCCCTCTTCTATCAAATCCCGCAAATGAGGCGGGATTCTACAAAGCGATCCTGAGCCATCGTTCAAACCCTCATAAAGTATGAGAAAATAAGTAAAACGTACAGTAAAATCACTAATGCAGATATTTAAATAATATTTATTAACAAAAAAATAAGAAAATTTTTTGATGGATTAAAAATGTGTCTCCTTTTAACAGTTTCAGTTTTCTTTTTCCATATTTGGATCATAAGAAAACATTAAAATCTGTGTTTAAAAAAAAAAATAGCGTTTAGTGTTAGATTTATGTCACAATAAATTTTATTTCCTGTTTAATTTTTTACAACATTTCTCTTATGCTTGAAACGTTATTGAATTGTGTGTATGTGTATATATATATATATATGTTTATATATATATATAATATATATATATATGAAATTATTTCACGAAAGTAACTATATATATATATATATATATATATATATATTATATTATATATATATATTAGTGTATATGTTACAGGGAATCTGTATAACTAAGAATTTCATGAATCCCTAAAATGTTCAGGGATTTCATATAAGGTTAAGGTGTGATATTTTGTTAGTTTTAACGAAAATACCACCATAACCTAACCAATCGTCAAGTTGACCTGACTGGACATTTAATAATTTTTCCGTAGGTTTAACGAAAATGTCACGATTTAACCTCGCATGAAATCCCTAAACATTTTAGGGATTTCATGAAATTCCTAGTTACACAGATTCCCTGTAATATATATATATATATATATATATATATATATATATACATATTTCCTTCCTTCTGTCATAAATTACAACAAAAATATTTTAAAACATTTTTTCAAAAGAATTTTTTTTTTCTTCAGAATTTTTCTTGTTCGGGAAGAGTAAAATTGATCATTATTTTCTTTAAGTAGTGTTGCTGATCCTCTTCAAGGAGTCGTTATTGATCGCTGATCTTTTAACTTCCAAAGTTAATAGCTTCCCAAAGTCTTATAACAATACTGTTTCATATACACTAGAATGAACTTTTACATAAGCTTACAATTTGCGGAGGGAACGCATCTGTACAGTGAAACTAAATTATCGGAGAATTTATTTCCTTAAGTTATGTTATCTTTTTTTTTATTTTTTTATTTTTTTTTTTTTACATAAAATAAAAGAGCGTATCATAAAATCTCAATAGACCAGAACAAACCCTAAAAATAGATGAATTTTTTGTTTATATTCGCGTAAAGAAAGAAGTTTAATATAATTTACGTTAAATTTCACAAAATCATTTTGTTTTCTACTCCACTGAAAAGGACAAAAAAAAGGAGACGGAAATCGTGAAACGAATCGACCTTTTCTTAATTTGTTATCGAAGGAAAATATAACGCGACTGGCCCTTTCCTGCCTACGTTCTTTCTTTTATAATTCCGCGTAACTGAATAGGAAAAAGATAATAGATACGACACCTTTTTCTCCTTTCCCGCCAATTGATTCCTTTTCATTAGCTTTGATAAATCGAGGGTAAAAATGAAGGTAAATCTAGTGTTATTGTTATGCAAGAATTTATTTGCTTTGCTTCCAGGTTTGCCTTTAAGCGGTGTTCAGAATCGGGGTACGACTCTTCCCTTCGCACTATTCGTCTTTATTTACCAGGTTTGACGAGGGACGGAGTTGCTGTCTGCTCTCATCCCGCCTTCGTAACCATACACTGTTTTTGACTCAAGATTTGAGATTTATTAATGAACTGTTTTTCACTCAAGATTTGGAAATTATTCATTTATTTTCCGCCAAACGGCTTTCATATTACACAAAGTTGTTTATATATATATATATATATATATATATATATATATATATATATATATATTATATATATATATATATATTTTTTTTTTTTTTTTTTTTTTTTTTTTTTTTTTTAACTGCAAACACGCAGTATAATTAACGTAAAAGGACGCTTGTATAGGAGAATATTCCGCGCAAGATGAGGAGGAGAACGAAACAAATGAAAAAATGAGGTAACCACCCGGGAATCGAACCCGGGATCTCCGATTGCCGGTCAGATATGATAACCATTATACCATGGGCCTCGCTCAATCAAATGCAGTAATTCTCCTACATACGCGCAGAAACCAATGCCCCAAGGGGCACCTCCCGCATGCCGTACATTATATACATTTTAACTGCAAACACGCAGTATAATTAACGTAAAGAACGACGCTTGTATAGGAGAATATTCCGCGCAAAATGAGGAGGGAGAACGAATTACGGCATTTGATTGAGCGAGGCCCATGGTGTAATGGTTATCATATCTGACCGGCAATCGGAAGATCCCGGGTTCGATTCCCGGGTGGTTACCTCAGTTTTTCATTTGTTTCGTTCTCCCTCCTCATCTTGCGCGGAATATTCTCCTATACAAGCGTCGTTCTTTACGTTAATTATACTGCGTGTTTGCAGTTAAAATGTATATAATGTACGGCATGCGGGAGGTGCCCCCTTGGGGCATTGGTTTCTGCGCGTATGTAGGAGAATTACGGCATTTGATTGAGCGAGGCCCATGGTGTAATGGTTATCATATCTGACCGGCAATCGGAAGATCCCGGGTTCGATTCCCAGGTGGTTACCTCATTTTTTCATTTGTTTCGTTCTCCCTCCTCATCTTGCGCGGCATATTCTCCTATAAAAGAGTCGTTCTTTACGTTATATATATTGACGTACGCGCCCAATCCGTATATTTATTTATGGTATTGAACGCCCATTCTTATTACGTTAATTTTATCTCTTAATTTCGTTCAGGATTATTCGGCCTACCCAAGACGGATGGCCCTTTAAATTGATAGGCTAGGTTCCCTCGGCTTTCCACAAGCCTACTTGGAACGTTAATTTTCCCCAGCTAACAAGAGGGGTCTATCACAAGGTATTTAAAACAACACACGCCCTCTTATAAATTTTATTAAATGTTACTTGACACAGTACATGCATTTATTTTTATTCTGATTACATCTATAAAATTTCAGACAATACAATAATCTTAACGTCAAAGACAAAGTTCACAGTGATTGAATTTAAATCGTTAAATTGATCAACAATGATAAATCTAAAGAAAAGATGAACAGTTAGCTGAATGAAATAATTTATAGATCGAGGGGTTTTATATTTTAGTGCAACAAAATAAATAACAATAAATGAAGTGGTCGGAATTCGACCCAGATATTCAAAGAATTAATTTTACTTACTACATACAGCTGACCAATGGCTCCATTGTGCCGTGTACGGACCGTAGATTTACGGCCGCCTAAAACTTTCAACTCTACAATAGATCCACTAACGGGACTTGCTTCCGAACCCAAATTGACTGATTAGGAAACTAGGGCCCAGACGTACCCTATTTCTTATTTAAGTGGAGCCAAATTAAATTAATGGAAAGTTCATAAAACTCTTGTTCCGTTGGTTAACCTAAATTAAGATACAAGCAAGTTCTCGGTTAAGGTCGCTAACCATTTAATGATTATGCTCAAATTTCCGCGTAAACGAATTTCATGAACTATAAGTTCTTAATTTTTACTTTAGTGACAATTGATTCTTTCAGTTTTAAGTTTTCTTACTTTTACGCGCCGATTTCCGCGTAAGCTAATGACATGGTATACTTTCCGTTTTAAAGTTTATTACGCCACAAGTCTACAGGGTGTTTGTTTAACCACAGTTAACTTCAAGGAGGAACGACTACAACTAACTTTTCAATTTTCGAATTTACTTTACAAATTTGAAGGACCCCGCCTTCCAATATTCTGCAAACCTATCAAATCATTTGTTTTCCTAAGATCGTCCCTCCAGAAGGCTATTACCCATACAAGAGGGAAAGAAGGCGTCTTTACTACGTTTCCCAGGATCCTGGGCCCCCTGATTGGAGCTGGACCTGATTTCCGAGTATAGACCCCTCCTTCTTCCCACGAAATACATTTAAATACCGTTAACAGATTCGAAGCCCTAAGTTTATGACCCCCTCGTGGTTCAACTTTAGCAGCGTCTTCGAATCTGTCTTACAAAAGTCACAACATCATGCAAAAGAGATATTAAAATCTTCGACCGAGCGAAAGAGGAAACCCCGCATTTGCACGTACGTCCAAATCCGTTGGATTACCCTTCTCGCTGGGGTCGGGTCTCGGTGATAAACCTCTGTCCCCACGTGGTTTGGTTTTATTACTTCTCTGATAATCCGAACTAAGATAGAACAACTTTAAACAATCTGAAACACTTCGGATTTATTCGTTCATGAACGTTTAAAAACCAAACCACACTGCGTTCAGAGATGTACACCACGAAATCTTAAAATAACATTCCTTCACTTATTTTATAAAAGATCTCTGCCTGCAACTTCATGGTTACGACATCCCTCCCCTCCTTTATTTTGCACTCCGATGCAAACTTTCTTAACTAGGGTCGGGTATTATCACTTTATCACAAAAACTTTCCATTTACTTGTCCCCTTGATTGGGACACTATCACTGATAGATTTTATTTGTCCCCTTTATTGGGACACCAACACTGACACACTTAATTTTAGTCATCCTCGGGTTCCTCGTAGTGTACTCGAGGTCGGGGCCTAAGAGCATACTGACGCTCAAACGGTGGCCCTGGGAAAGCAGCCTGTCTGCTTTCTCCGGGGGACCCTATTCCCATAAGGTCCCCGCGAGGAGGTAGTTCGGAAGCACCTGGCGGCTCCTGCTCGCCACTCGGTCCTGCCAGGGGGCAGGAGGTGCACTCCGGTTCACCTCCACGGGTCGATGTTCCTCCGTTCCCTGGGCGAAGCTCTCGGGGAGGAAGTAGCTCGGAGGCGCCCGGCGGATCCCATTCCGCCACTCGGTCCTGCCAGTGGGCAAGAAGCGCCCTCCGGTTCACCTCCCCTAGTCGATGTTTCTCCCTGTCCTGGGCGAAGCTCTCCGTGAGGAAGTAGTTCGGAAGCGCCCGGCGGTCCTCGTTCCGCCGCTCGGTCCTGCCAGGGGGCGGGAGGCGCCTTCCGGTTCACTTCCCCGTGTTGATGTTTCTCCGGTGTCGAGGGCGAAGCTCCCGAGAGGAGGGGCGGTGGCCCTTCCCCCATCTCATCCCCTGCGTCGTCCGCCCCGCCTTGTCGCTCAACGTCCCATGGGGCATCGATGCTGCGGCGGATGCGGTCTCGATGGATCACTATCTGATGTCCAGTGATCATGTGACGCAGGAGATAAGTGACTGGAGTCTTCTTGTCCGATGATGATGTAGGGACCCTCGTACCGGGGCTCCAACTTGCCTCTGCCCGGTCGCGGGTAATCAATGTACACCAAGCCATGGGGCGCCTTCTCTTCGAACGGCTTCAATTCCTTGATTCCGTTAGCCTTCTCGTATCTCCGCATGAACTCTTCCACTCGGCGGTATATTTCGCTCAGACTCCTCTTTCGGTCTTCGGCGTATTCCTCTGGGTTGTACGGGCTCCCACGCCTCCTGTGGCATGCGAAATAGCTTTGAAGGTACGTTGGGGCTCGCCCGTACATCAAGAAGAATGGAGAATACCCCGTGGCTCGATGCACTCTGATGTTCAAGGACAATTCCACGGTGTCGAGGATTTTATCCCAGTCTCGTCCCGTTTCTTTACAAAGTATGCAGAGTTTGATGCATAACTCTTTATTCCGACGTTCGACCTCCCCGTTGCTTTGGGGCTGGTATGCGGCGGTCCTTTGGTGTCGTACTCCCAAACCCTGAAGAGCTCCTGCAAGGTAGAGTTCCAGAACTCCTTGCCTTGGTCGGATACTACTGCTGAAGGGGCACCCAGTTTGCACCGTATCAAACGATGGCACTTGTCCGCCACCTCCCGGGCCGTCTTGTCCTTTATTGCTGCCAGTATGGTGAATTTGCTGAAACTATCCACACACGTGAGGATATAATGGCTGCCTTCCACGGTCGGAGGAAGGGGACCAACTAAGTCCACGTGCAGAAGTTCCCAAGGACTGTGGCCTCGCACACAAGGCATTGTTTCCACAGTCACTTTCCGCGTCTGTTTGTTCCGCGCGCACGTGTCGCACGCTTGGACTACCTGCCGTACCTGTTGAACCATACCTGGCCAAAATAAAGGTCCCGTAGGATTTCTGTAGTCCGGCAGCTCCCGGATGAATGCTCCTGACGTCAGTGTGGGCTTTCCAAATGAGCTGCTCTCTCAACTTTTTAGGAACTACGATGACCTCTCTTCCGTTCGCATCGATGTAAACCAGCAAGTTCCTCACTAGTTTGACTCTCGACGGCTGGATGGGCTTGGTTACGGACCAGCTGAAAGCCTTTCCTTCTTCGATGGCTGCTCGAATTGCCGCTATTTCAACGTCCTTCTACTGTTGTTTGCCGATTACCTTGCGATCAATGATCGCTTTGTTCGGATATTGCGTTCACAAACTCCTTCGTCACTCCAGGCGGGCGGGACAACCAATCGGCCACTCTGTTGAGTTTGCCTTTCACGTACTCGATGAGAACGTCGCAGTCTTGCAATGTCATAACCGAACGCTCTAGTCTTCCATTTGGGCTCTCGGTGTCCTTCCCTCAGAAGCCACTTCAACGGCTTATGGTCCGAACGGACGATGACTCTCTGCCCAAATATAACATTGCTTCAATTCCTTTTGTTGGTTGGCCTCTTCTTTGGATGGCCTCTTCTTTGATGGGGCTTCACCCCGTTCCTGGTGACCACATGGCCTAATTACCCCACCTGGGACTGTAATAACTGACATTTTTCCAACTTTACCTTTAAGTTGGCGGTGCGTAGGCTATCCAAGGCTCGTCGTACCCTCTCGTCATGTCCTTCTAAAACCTTCCAAGGACAATGAGGTCATCTAAGTAAATCTGTACTTCCTTGTCCAGTTGCTTCGGCAAAATAAAATTCATTACTCTTTGGAACACTGGTGGACTATTGGACAATCCAAACGGGACCACCCTGAACTCGAAATGACCGCTTCCCGTGGGGAAGGCAGTTTTCGAGATGCTATCGTCGTGAATGGCCAACTGCCAATCCCGAGCGTAAATCCCTGCTCGAGAAGTAATGAGTCCCGTGCAACTTGGCCAAGGTTTCCTCAATGATGGGTACTTAATATTTGTCCTTGCTGCCATTGACGTCCCAAGGTCTATAGTCTACACAAAGCCTCAGGGCCCTACGCTTCTTTTCTTCAATCGCTTCCCCTTTGGACTCCTGTGGTCACTCTTCGTTCCTAGTGATCACTGGTCCTGGTACTCTACCGGTGACGGTAGTAGTTAATCTTTCTTTCCCTCGTCGGTCTTCTTCCCTTTGAGAGCGACGGACATCGGTGAACATGCGTCTTGAGGTGTTTTCAATCTCTTCTTAGTCACTTGTGGAAATTTGACTCTTTCTCACCGTGACACTTGTTCCATTTTTTCGTTTCGGGCGAGGAATCACACGGCTGTTCCGACTAACCTCCCCGTTCTCGTTGCCTCAACCACCATGCCGATGTCATCTTATCTTCAAGGTAACACTCTTTAGTCGTCACTTTTATTTCTCAAAAGTAACTTTACCGCCTCCTTGGAAAGTGTTAACTTCCCGTTGAGATTTCCCGCTCTGTGATACTTGCAAACCACGCTGAGCCTCACTGCACATTCATTGCAGCGTAGAGTAAACGTCCAGGGGAAACCATACCCCAAATTTTCTTCTTCGTCTATTCCCTTTTCCTTTAACTTTCTTTGGGGATTCTGCTCGACAACTTGTCCAAGTATCCTCGAGCCTCACCGCATATCCCATGCAGTGGAGAATAGACGTCCAGGGGAACTCATATCCCCAATTTTCCACTGTCTATTCCCATATCATTTAACTTCCCTTTGGAATTCTGCTCGACAACTTCTCCAAGTATCCTCGAGCCTCACTGCATATCCCATGCAGCGGAGAATAGACGTCCAGGGGAACCCATATCCCCATTTTTCACGATTACCAATGGAAACGACCAGGTGGAACGGCTATGCTGTATCACTCCTTGATCCAGCATTTCTGCTATTTGTCGCTTTACCTCCTCCTCGTGTGTAATAGGTACCTGTAGGGTCGCCTAAAGATGGGAGGATGGTCCTGGGTTTCCAACTTCATTGGCATCAGGTTATTATAACCCAATGGCTCGCCACCCAGTAAGAAGACATCTGAATAATCCCTTAGCCACTCTTCGACGATTTTCCTTTCTTTGTCGGAAAAGGATTTCCAACCAAGGACATGGACTTGAGGCTTGTCACTCGTTCTTCGAAGTCCTTCTTCAATGCTTGACTTCCTTTCACCGTGACATTCGTTCCAATTTGGGGTGAGCGTCGACTACCCTCCCAATTAGCTCTGCCTCCGTCACTATGCCCACGACGTCTCTTTTTCGCCAAGGTATTCTTCGTCATTCTGATTGATCATCAGTAACCTTATCTTCCCCTGTGGGATCCTGCTCGGTAACATTTCTTAAGTTTCCCCGAGCTTCACTGCACATCCCGTGCAGCGGAGAATAGACGCCCCAGGGGACTACGTCCCCGGGTCTCTGACTTCCCTCGTCAGAATCACGGCGGCCACCTTTAGTGTTTCGTGCGGGATTGCCTCTACCAGAGTCACCCTTGCACTTTACTGTCTACTCCCTTTACTTGTGGTTACTGTTTCATTCAGTGACTGTCCTCTTCCGGTGGTCTACCTGGGCTGCGTACCTTTGTTTCGTCTTCATGTCCTCCGAAACAATACGCCCATAGTCAAGTCTTGCTGAGCCTCTGGAATTATACAAACACAAAAGAATTCTTCAACCCCCCTTCCCATAGTCAAACTTACTTCTACTCCCTTACATGAATGGGGGGGCGGTGCAACTGACTGAGAAGTTGGCCACTGTCCAATGAAGGCTCCCGATGTTCTTGTGCATAGCTTATGTCAATGTGACGGAAGCTCCACCATCGCTCAGCGCGGTGGAAGCTTGTTGAGCGACGAGTACTGGTAGGGTGATCAGTCCTAGCCGACGGACTCGCCGCTACTTCCTCTGAAGCTATTCGGGAGGCTTCTCCTTCCAATCCTGTCGAAGGTTTGCTCGAGGGCACGCCTCTTCCCAATTTCGCATTTGCTGACAAATCTTGCACTGGCTCCGGCCACTTTCTTCCATTGTTTCCTCTTTGGAGTCTCTGTCTTCATTTGACTTGGTTTGTTTTCTCTTCTGGTTTCTCATGGGGTTGTAGTCACATTCTTGAGTTGTGTTATTCCTCTGTGACCAGTGTCACAGTTCTTCCTTCTGGGCTCTCCTCTCTTGCTGGACTTGTCTCCTTCGTTCACCTCCACATCCTTGCTGTTGTCCTCCTTTGTGGCTGTTCTTTCTTCTGAATCTTGTGAGTTGTAGTCCCAGGATGTGGGAGGATTTTGCAGTTTCTGCAGTCTTCGGCTTCTGTCATGTGGCGTTTCTTCTCTTAGGACCTCTTCATCTCTTAGTCCTAAGCTTGGGTTGTTTACCGAAAACTGGGTTGATTCCATCCAATAGTCCCGAAAGGATGTTCCTTTGATGCAATTACAAGCATACTCCGGCATAACGGTCTTCAACGCGTCCTTAGGTATGCCCACTTTAATATGTCTCCTTGTGGGATTAGCCTGAACCAAGGCATTACCTGCACTTAATGTTCTGTGGCAATTGGGTTGACTGTCTCACCTTGTTCCTTCCTGACGGCGTTTGGGCTGGTTCCTGGGTTCTCTTGTGCCCGTTCGCCCATAAACTTCGGCGAACTTCCTTCCAATGTGTGTCCAAAAGTCGTTTGCTCAGGACCCCTTACTGCCTGTTCACGTTGCAAAGGTAAGCTAGTACTCTTTAATACCTGTACGACGGTTTTTATATTCTGCTGCCGGTCTTCGTCGGTGCGGTGTTTCTCGTCTCTTGTGGTGTGTGCACTTCTGCAAGGATTCTTTGGGATGTCTTCTGGGTTCTCTGGTCTCCACCCAATCCTTTCTTGCCTCGCAAGTTCTTCTGTACGGGAGGAACTAGAGAGATTCTTCGGGGACGAACCCCCGATCTTCGGTTGTCCAAATACTCCCATCGCGGAATAATCATTACAAGGTCTTCCAGTTTCGACCTTCTTCGATTTATTTCTTCTAATTCCTGCATTCCTTTATTAACCGAATAATTTTGGCCAAATTTATGCTTTTTAAATTTTCCAAACTTTCTGTACTTATTTCGTTTAAGTTCGTTGTTTCGGAATCACTCATGTCACTTACGCTTTCCTCATTCGTTATTTCTACGCTCTTTACCGACATTGCGAAAGTTATTTGTTTGTTTAAAAACCTTTAAAACTTTAATCACTGTTAACGACCCTTCTTACTGTTCTCAATTATTGTACCGAATTATTGTTGCAAATACTTCTAGAATTACTGTTACAATTATTTCATATAATTGCTGTTACAATTATTTCATAAAATCACGTTACAGTACTTCATATAATTGTTGTTACAATTATTTCATAAAATCACTGTTACAGTTACTTCATGTAATTGCTTTATTGTTACGCAAATTTATTTTAACAAAAAGTTACACTCTTGCGATAAATACCTTGCAATAGAATCCCACTTCTGACACCAAATGACGTACGCGCCCAATCCGTATATTTATTTATGGTATTGAACGCCCATTCTTATTACTAGGGCGGTCAAAAGTCAATAAAGTCAAATTGTTTCCTATGGGGCACTTTTCGCTGAAACGACTGAAAATGCAATAAAAACACCTGTAGGGGGTATATTACCAAAGTTAATAGGTCAACCAAAAGTCAACTTTTACCTGTTAGGTCAAAAAATAGCAATGAGGTAAATAAAGTCAATTTTTTGGAATAAATATTTAAAATAACTAAAAATTGGCATCTTTTTGGTTAACTGGCAACTTCGCTGCTCGTATTTGTCTTATTCAGTTATGTCCGTTCTGGTTTTGGATGTGGTTGTGTTGTATGTATTGTGGTTACTGGTTACCATTTTTGATTTGTGGTTTTTTCTGATTTGTGATTTCACTGATTTCGATTTCTTTTGATTTCAGATATTTAAAATGCCAAAAGTTGCAGTTAGTTCTATTGCTAATGTGCGCGCTATAATTGCAAAATATCCTAATGAATTCATTTGTTCAGGAAAAAATGAGCTATACTGTCAGATTTGTTGTGTTGTGGTCAAGAATGACAAATCCTTTTTTGTGGATAAACATTGCTCTACCCAAAAGCACCAGCGTGGTATAGACCAAAATGTGGGAAATGAAAAGACGCAAACCCTTTTAAAGTACAAGTCTTCAGATTTTTCGGAAAAACTTGTGACTACATTTCTGTCAGCCAACATACCTCTTCATAAGTTGAGCAACCCTCATGTGAAACAATTGTTCTCTGAATTAGGTGTAGCAGTGCCTTGCGTGTCAACTTGCAGATCAATAGCAATGAAACAGGCAGAAAGCGAGTTAAGTAGAATAAAACATTTGCTAGAGGGTAAATTAGTTTTCCTAATTGTTGATGAAAGTGAAGTAAGGGGCTCAAAATATTTGAACATACTTGCTGGATCTATTGATGTTCCCAAGAAAACATATTTAATCAGGTGCGATGTTCTTCTTGGAAATGTTAATGCACGAACTGTCATACACAAGATTGACGATACTGTAAAAGAATTCGAGATACCAAGAGAAAATTTCTGTTTACTTCTGTCTGATGCAGCTCGTTACATGGTGTCAGCTGGAGCGACACTCAAGCAACTTTTTCCAAGACTTTTCCATATAACGTGTCTTGCGCATCTGTTACATAATTGTGCGATGCAAATAAGAGCATTTTATAGTGATGTTGACACTTAATTGCATGTGTCAAGGCTTCTACTCTTAAAAACAAAAGAAGGAAGGAATTGTTTGCTGAAATAGGAACTCCTCCAGAACCGATTGTAACACGTTGGGCAAGCTGGCTGAACGCTGCTTTTTATTATGCAGACAATTTTCCAAATGGGAAGACAATTGTGGAAAATTTTGAAGATGAAGGAATCATTGTTCAGAAGGCTAAAGAGAGTGTTGCTAATGAAAAACTGTCAAAGCAACTAATGTCAATCAAAATGAATTATAGTTTGATTGCTAGCTTAGTGACTAGGATGGAAGCATCTGATTGCACCATTAGAGAGGCATATGAAACCATTTCTTCTATCAACCTTGGCGAAGATATGTGTTCAGTCAAACAATACATTGAAACAAGACTCAAGACAAATGGTATTTGTGAAATAATTAACCTCAGTAGACCTGAAATCTCACCAACAGTTTATGGTCAGCTTTTGCAATGTCAACCAACAACTGCCGCTGTAGAGAGATCTTTCTCCATGCTTAATAAATTATTAAGTAAGGATCGCAATTTTTTGCCAGAAAATGTTGGCAAATACTTCATAATTTACCACAATCGGTCAACTGATGTAGAAGAGCAAGAATAAGTAATTAAAGTATCGTTTTTATTATTGAAAGTAAAGGCAACTTTATAAGTCAATTTTTTCAATTCGTAAGGTCAACTTTCTTAATTTTTTCGGTCAACTTTTGACTGCCCTACTTATTACGTTAATTTTATCTCTTAATTTCGTTCAGGATTATCGGCCTACCCAAGACGGATGGCCCTTTAAATTGATAGGCTAGGTTCCTCGGCTTTCCACAAGCCTACTTGGAACGTTAATTTTCCCCAGCTAACAAGAGGGTCTATCACAAGGTATTTAAAACAACACACGCCCTCTTATAAATTTTATTAAATGTTACTGACACAGTACATGCATTTAATATTTTATCTGTATTACATCTATAAAAATTTCAGACAATACAATAATCTTAACGTCAAAGACAAAGTTCACAGTGATTGAATTTAAATCGTTAAATTGATCAACAATGATAAATCTAAAGAAAAGATGAACAGTTAGCTGAATGAATAATTTATAGATCGAGGGTTTTATTTTTAGTGCAACAAAATAATAACAATAAATGAAGGTCGGAATTCGACCCAGATATTCAAAGATTAATTTTATTACTACATACAGCTGACAATGGCTCCATGTGCGTGTACGGACGTAGATTTACGGCCGCTAAAACTTCAACTCTACAATAGATCCCTACGGACTTGCTTCCGAACCAAATTGATGATTAAGGAAATAGGGCCCAGACGTACCCTATTTCTTATTTAAGTGGAGCAAATTAAATTAAGGAAAGTTCATAAAACTCTTGTTCGTGGTAACCTAAATTAAGATAAATCAAGTTCTCGGTTAAGGTCGCTAACCTTCAATGATATCTCAAATTTCCGCGTAAACGAATTTCATGAACTATAAGTTCTTAATTTTTACTTAGTGACAATTGATTCTTTCAGTTTTAAGTTTTCTTACTTTTACGCGCGATTTCCGCGTAAGCTAATGACATGGTATACTTTCCGTTTTAAAGTTTATTACGCCACAAGTCTACAGGGTGTTGTTTAACCACAGTAACTTCAAGGAGGAACGACTACAACTGATTTCAATTTTCGAATTTACTTTACAAATTTGAAGGACCCCGCCTTCCAATATTCTGCAAACCTATCAAATCATTTGTTTTCCTAAGATCGTCCCTCCAGAAGGCTATTACCCATACAAGAGGGAAAGAAGGCGTTCTTACTACGTTTCCCAGGATCCTGGGCCCCTGATTGGAGCTGGACCTGATTTCCGAGTATAGACCCCTCCTTCTTCCCACGAAATACATTTAAATACCGTTAACAGATTCGAAGCCCTAAGTTTATGACCCCCTCGTGGTTCAACTTTAGCAGCGTCTTCGAATCTGTTACAAAAGTCACATCATGCAAAAGAGATATTAAAATCTTCGACCTAGCGAAAGAGGAAACCACGCATTTGCACGTACGTCCAAATCCGTTGGATTACCCTTCTCGCTGGGGTCGGGTCTCGGTGATAAACCTCTGTCCCCACGTGGCTTGGCTTTATTACTTCTCTGATAATCCGAACTAAGATAGAACAACTTTAAACAATCTGAAACACTTCGGATTATTCGTTCATGAACGTTTAAAAACCAAACCACACTGCGTTCAGAGATGTACACCGAAATCTTTAAATAACATTCCTTCACTTATTTATAAAAGATCTCTGCCTGCAACTCATGGTTACGACATCCCTCCCCTCCTTTCATTTTGCACTCCGATGCAAACTTTCTTAACTAGGGTCGGGTATTATCACTTTACTCACAAAAACTTTCCATTTACTTGTCCCCTTGATTGGGACACTATCACTGATAGATTTATTTGTCCCCTTTATTGGGACACCCAAACTGACACACTTAATTTTAGTCATCCTCGGGTTCTCGTAGTGTACTCGAGGTCGGGGCCTAAGAGCATACTGACGCTCAAACGGTGGCCCTGGGAAAGCAGCCTGTCTGCTTTCTCCGGGGGACCCTATTCCATAAGGTCCCCGCGAGGAGGTAGTTCGGAAGCACCTGGCGGCTCCTGCTCGCCACTCGGTCCTGCCTGGGGCAGGAGGTGCACTCCGGTTCACTCCACGGGTCGATTCCTCGTTCCCTGGGCGAAGCTCTCGGGGAGGAAGTAGCTCGGAGGCGCCCGGCGGATCCCATTCCGCCACTCGGTCCTGCCAGTGGGCAAGAAGCGCCCTCCGGTTCACCTCCCCTAGTCGATGTTTCTCCCTGTCCTGGGCGAAGCTCTCCGTGAGGAAGTAGTTCGGAAGCGCCCGGCGGTCCTCGTTCCGCCGCTCGGTCCTGCCAGGGGGCGGGAGGCGCCTTCCGGTTCACTTCCCCGTGTTGATGTTTCTCCGGTGTCGAGGGCGAAGCTCCCGAGAGGAGGGGCGGTGGCCCTTCCCCCATCTCATCCCCTGCGTCGTCCGCCCCGCCTTGTCGCTCAAGTCCCATGGGGCATCGATGCTGCGGCGGATGCGGTCTCGATGGATCACTATCTGATGTCCAGTGATCATGTGACGCAGGAGATAAGTGACTGGAGTCTTCTGTCCGATGATGATGTAGGGACCCTCGTACGGGGCTCCAACTTGCCTCTGCCCGGTCGGGGTAATCAATGTACACCAAGCCATGGGGCCTCTCTTTCGAACGGCTTCAATTCCTTGATTCCGTTAGCCTTCTCGTATCTCCGCATGAACTCTTCCACTCGCGGTAGATTTCTCAGACTCCTCTTTCGGTCTTCGGCGTATTCCTCTGGGTTGTACGGGCCCGCACGCCTCCTGTGGCATGCGAAATAGCTTGAAGGTACGTTGGGGTCGCCGTACATCAAGAAGAATGGAGAATACCCGTGGCTCGATGCACTGATGTTCAAGGACAATTCCACGGTGTCGAGGATTTATCCCAGTCTCGTCCGTTTCTTTACAAAGTATGCAGAGTTTGATGCATAACTCTTTATTCCGACGTTCGACCTCCCCGTTGCTTTGGGGCTGGTATGCGGCGGTCCTTTGGTGTCGTACTTCCCAAACCCTGAAGAGCTCCTGCAAGGTAGAGTTCCAGAACTCCTTGCCTGGTCGGATACTACTGCTGAAGGGGCGCCCAGTTTGCACCGTATCAAACGATGGCACTTGTCCGCCACCTCCCGGGCCGTCTTGTCCTTTATTGCTGCCAGTATGGTGAATTTGCTGAAACTATCCACACACGTGAGGATATAATGGCTGCCTTCCACGGTCGGAGGAAGGGGACCAACTAAGTCCACGTGCAGAAGTTCCCAAGGACTGTGGCCTCGCACACAAGGCATTGTTTCCACAGTCACTTTCCGCGTCCGTTTGTTCCGCGCGCACGTGTCGCACGCTTGGACTACCTGCCGTACTTGAACCATACCTGGCCAAAATAAAGGTCCCGTAGGATTTCTGTAGCCGGCAGCTCCCGGATGAATGCTCCGACGTCATGTGGGCTTTCTAAATGAGCTCTCTCAACTTTTTAGGAACTACGATGACCTCTCTTCCGTTCGCATCGATGTAAACCAGCAGGTTCCTCACTAGTTTGACTCTCGACGGCTGGATGGGCTTGGTTACGGACAGCTGAAAGCCTTTCCTTCTTCGATGGCTGCTCGATTGCCGCTATTTCAACGTCCTTCTACTGTTGTTTGCCGATTACCTTGCGATCAATGATCGCTTTGTCGGATATTGCGTTCACAAACTCCTTCGTCACTCCAGGGGGCGGGACAACCAATCGGCCACTCGTTGAGTTTGCCTTTCACGTACTCGATGAGAACGTCGGTAGTCTTGCAATGTCATAACCGAACGCTCTAGTCTTCCATTTGGGCTCTCGGTGTCCTTCCCTCAGAAGCCACTTCAACGGCTTATGGTCCGAACGGACGATGACTCTCTGCCCAAATATAACATTGCTTCAATTCCTTTTGTTGGTTGGCCTCTTGTGGCCTCTTCTTTGGATGTGGGCTTCACCCGTTCCTGGTGACCACATGGCCTAATTACCCACCTGGGACTGTAATAACTGACATTTTTCCAACTTTACCTTTAAGTTGGCGGTGCGTAGGCTATCCAAGGCTCGTCGTACCCTCTCGTCATGTCCTTCTAAAACCTTCCAAGGACAATGAGGTCATCTAAGTAAATCTGTACTTCCTTGTCCAGTTGCTTCGGCAAAATAAAATTCATTACTCTTGGAACACTGGTGGACTTGGACAATCCAAACGGGACCACCCTGAACTCGAAATGACCGCTTCCCGTGGGGAAGGCAGTTTCGAGATGCTATATCCGTGAATGGCCAACTGCCAATCTCCCGAGCGTAAATCCCTGCTCGAGAAGTAATGAGTCCCGTGCAACTCTGGCCAAGGTTTCCTCAATGATGGTACTTATATTGTCCTTGCTGCCATTGACGTCCCAAGGTCTATAGTCTACACAAAGCCTCAGGGCCCTACGCTTCTTTTCTTCAATCGCTTCCCCTTTGGATTCCTGTGGTCACTCTTCGTTCCTAGTGATCACTTGGTCCTGGTACTCTACCGGTGACGGTAGTAGTTAATCTTTTCTTTCCCTCGTCGGTCTTCTTCCCTTTGAGAGCGACGGACATCGGTGAACATGCGTCTTGAGGTGTTTTCAATCTCTTCTTAGTCACTTGTGGAAATTTGACTCTTTCTCACCGTGACACTTGTTCCATTTTTCGTTTCGGGCGAGGAATCAACGGCTGTTCCGACTAACCTCCCCGTTCTCGTTGCCTCAACCACCATGCCGATGTCATCTTATCTTCACGGTATACTTTAGTCGCCACTTTATTTCTCAAAAGTAACTTTACCGCCTCCTTGGAAAGGTTAACTTCCGTTGAGATTTCCCGCTCTGTGATACTTGCAAACCACGCTGAGCCTCACTGCACATTCATTGCAGCGTAGAGTAAACGTCCAGGGAAACCATACCCAAATTTTTCTTCGTCTATTCCCTTTTCCTTTAACTTTTCTTTGGGGATTCTGCTCGACAACTTGTCCAAGTATCCTCGAGCCTCACCGCATATCCCATGCAGTGGAGAATAGACGTCCAGGGGAACTCATATCCCCAATTTTCCACTGTCTATTCCCATATCATTAACTTCCCTTGGAATTCTGCTCGACAACTTCTCAAGTATCCTCGAGCCTCACTGCATATCCCATGCAGCGGAGAATAGACGTCCAGGGGAACCATATCCCCATTTTTCCACGATTACCAACGGAAACGACCAGGTGGAACGGCTGCTGCTGTATCACTCCTTGATCCAGCATTTCTGCTATTTGTCGCTTTACCTCCTCCTCGTGTGTAATAGGTACCCTGTAGGGTCGCCTAAAGATGGAGGATGGTCCTGGGTTTCCAACTTCATTGGCATCAGGTTATATAACCCAATGGCTCGCCACCCAGTAAGAAGACATCTGAATAATCCCTTAGCCACTCTTCGACGTTTTCCTTCTTGTCGGAAGGATTTCCAACCAAGGGCATAGGACTTGAGGCTTGTCACTCGTTTCGAAGTCCTTCTTCAATGCTTGACTTCCTTTCACCGTGACATTCGTTCCAATTGGGGTGAGCGTCGACTACCCTCCCAATTAGTTCTGCCTCTGTCACTATGCCCACGACGTCTCTTTTTCGCCAAGGTATCTTCGTCATCCTGATTGATCATCAGTAACCTCATCTTCCTCTGTGGGATCCTGCTCGGTAACATTTTTTAAGTTTCCCCGAGCTTCACTGCACAGTGCAGCGAGAATAGACGTCCCAGGGACTACGTCCCCGGGTCTCTGACTTCCCTCGTCAGAATCACGGCGGCCACCTTTAGTGTTTCGTGCGGGATTGCCTCTACCAGAGTCACCCTCGCACTTTACTGTCTACTCCCTTTACTTGTAGGGTTACTGTTTCATTCAGTGACTGTCCTCTTCCGGTGGTCTACCTGGGCTGCGTCTTTGTTTCGTCTTCATGTCCTCCGAAACAATACGCCTATAGTCAAGTCTTGCTGAGCCTCTGGAATTATACAAACACAAAAGAATTCTTCAACCCCCTTCCCATAGTCAAACTTCTACTCCCTTACATAAATTGGGGGGGGGGTGCAACTGAGAAGTTGGCACTGTCCAAGAAGGCTCCCGATGTTCTTGTGCATAGCTTATGTCAATGTGACGGAAGCTCCACCATCGTCCAACGCGGTGGAAGCTTGTTGAGCGACGAGTACTGGTAGGGTGATCAGTCCTAGCCGACGGACTCGCCGCTACTTCCTCTGAAGCTATTCGGGAGGCTTCTCCTTCCAATCCTGTCGAAGGTTTGCTCGAGGGCGCCTCTTCCAATTTCGCATTTGCTGACAAATCTTGCACTGGCTCCGGCCACTTTCTCCATTGTTTCCTCTTGGAGTCTCTGTCTTCATTTGACTTGGTTTGTTTTCTCTCTGGTTTCATGGGGTTGTAGTCATTCTTGAGTTGTATTCCTCCTGTGACCAGTGTCACAGTTCTTCCTTCTGGGCTCTCCCTCTTGCTGGACTTGTCCTTCGTTCACTCCACATCCTTGCTGTTGCCTTTGTGGCTGTTCTTTCTTCTGAATTTGTGAGTTGTAGTCCCAGGATGTGGGAGGATTTGAGTTTCTGCAGTCTTCGGCTTCTGTCATGTGGCGTTTCTTCTCTTAGGACCTCTTCATCTCTAGTCCTAAGCTTGGGTTGTTTACCGAAAACTGGGTTGATTCCATCCAATTCCGAAAGGATGTTCCTTTGATGCAATTACAAGCATACTCCGGCATAACGGTCTTCAACGCGTCCTTAGGTATGCCCACTTTAATATGTCTCCTTGTGGGATTAGCCTGAACCAAGGCATTACCTGCACTTAATGTTCCTTGTGGCAATTGGGTTGACTGTCTCACCTTGTTCCTTCCTGACGGCGTTTGGGCTGGTTCCTGGGTTCTCTTGTGCCCGTTCGCCATAAACTTCGGCGAAGTTCCTTCCAATGTGTGTCCAAAAGTCGTTTGCTCAGGACCCCTTACTGCCTGTTCACGTTGCAAAGGTAAGCTAGTACTCTTTAATACCTGTACGACGGTTTTTATATTCTGCTGCCGGTCTTCGTCGGTGCGGTGTTTCTCGTCTTGTGGTGTGTGCACTTCTGCAAGGATTCTTTGGATGTCTTCTGGGTTCTCTGGTCTCCACCCAATCCTTTCTTGCTCTCAAGTTCTTCTGTACTGGGAGGAACTAGAGAGATTCTTCGGGGACGAACCCCCGATCTTTGGTTGTCCAAATACTCCCATCGCGGAATAATCATTACAAGGTCTTCCAGTTTCGACCTTCTTCGATTTATTTCTTTTTCTAATTCCCTGCATTCATTTATTAACCGAATAATTTTGGCCAAATTTATGCTTTTTAAATTTTCCAAACTTTCTGTACTTATTTCGTTTAAGTTCGTTGTTTCGGAATCACTCATGTCACTTACGCTTTCCTCATTCGTTATTTCTACGCTCTTTACCGACATTGCGAAAGTTATTTGTTTGTTTAAAAAACCTTTAAAACTTTAATCACTGTTAACGACCCTTCTTACTGTTCTCAATTATTGTACCGATTTATTGTTGCAAATACTTCCGTAGAATTACTGTTACAATTATTTCATATAATTGCTGTTACAATTATTTCATAAAATCACGGTTACAGCTACTTCATATAATTGTTGTTACAATTATTTCATAAAATCACTGTTACAGTTACTTCATGTAATTGCTTTATTGTTACGCAAATTTATTTTAACAAAAAGTTACACTCTTGCGATAAATACCTTGCAATAGAATCCCACTTCTGACACCAAATGACGTACGCGCCCAATCCGTATATTTATTTATGGTATTGAACGCCCATTCTTATTACTAGGGCGGTCAAAAGTCAATAAAGTCAAATTGTTTCCTATGGGGCACTTTCGCTGAAACGACTGAAAATGCAATAAAAACACCTGTAGGGGTATATTACCAAAGTTAATAGGTCAACCAAAAGTCAACTTTTACCTGTTAGGTCAAAAAATAGCAATGAGGTAAATAAAGTCAATTTTTTGGAATAATATTTAAAAAACTAAAAATTGGCATCTTTTTGGTTAACTGGCAACTTCGCTGCTCGTATTTGTCTTATTCAGTTATGTCCGTTCTGGTTTTGGATGTGGTTGTGTTGTATGTATTGTGGTTACTGGTTACCATTTTGATTGTGGTTTTTTTGATTGTGATTTCACTGATTTCGATTTCTTTTGATTTCAGTATTTAAAATGCCAAAAGTTGCAGTTAGTTCTATTGCTAATGTGCGCGCTATAATTGCAAAATATCCTAATGAATTCATTTGTTCAGGAAAAAATGAGCTATACTGTCAGATTTGTTGTGTTGTGGTCAAGAATGACAAATCCTTTTTTGTGGATAAACATTGCTCTACCCAAAAGCACCAGCGTGGTATAGACCAAATGTGGGAAATGAAAAGACGCAAACCCTTTTAAAGTACAAGTCTTCAGATTTTTCGGAAAAACTTGTGACTACATTTCTGTCAGCCAACATACCTCTTCATAAGTTGAGCAACCCTCATGTGAAACAATTGTTCTCTGAATTAGGTGTAGCAGTGCCTTGCGTGTCAACTTGCAGATCAATAGCAATGAAACAGGCAGAAAGCGAGTTAAGTAGAATAAAACATTTGCTAGAGGGTAAATTAGTTTTCCTAATTGTTGATGAAAGTGAAGTAAGGGGCTCAAAATATTTGAACATACTTGCTGGATCTATTGATGTTCCCAAGAAACATATTTAATCAGGTGCGATGTTCTTCTTGGAAATGTTAATGCACGAACTGTCATACACAAGATTGACGATACTGTAAAAGAATTCGAGATACCAAGAGAAAATTTCTGTTTACTTCTGTCTGATGCAGCTCGTTACATGGTGTCAGCTGGAGCGACACTCAAGCAACTTTTTCCAAGACTTTTCCATATAACGTGTCTTGCGCATCTGTTACATAATTGTGCGATGCAAATAAGAGCATTTTATAGTGATGTTGACACTTAATTGCATGTGTCAAGGCTTCTACTCTTAAAAACAAAAGAAGGAAGGAATTGTTTGCTGAAATAGGAACTCCTCCAGAACCGATTGTAACACGTTGGGCAAGCTGGCTGAACGCTGCTTTTTTTATGCAGACAATTTTCCAAATGGGAAGACAATTGTGGAAAATTTTGAAGATGAAGGAATCATTGTTCAGAAGGCTAAAGAGAGTGTTGCTAATGAAAAACTGTCAAAGCAACTAATGTCAATCAAAATGAATTATAGTTTGATTGCTAGCTTAGTGACTAGGATGGAAGCATCTGATTGCACCATTAGAGAGGCATATGAAACCATTTCTTCTATCAACCTTGGCGAAGATATGTGTTCAGTCAAACAATACATTGAAACAAGACTCAAGACAAATGGTATTTGTGAAATAATTAACCTCAGTAGACCTGAAATCTCACCAACAGTTTATGGTCAGCTTTTGCAATGTCAACCAACAACTGCCGCTGTAGAGAGATCTTTCTCCATGCTTAATAAATTATTAAGTAAGGATCGCAATTTTTTGCCAGAAAATGTTGGCAAATACTTCATAATTTACCACAATCGGTCAACTGATGTAGAAGAGCAAGAATAAGTAATTAAAGTATCGTTTTTATTATTGAAAGTAAAGGCAACTTTATAAGTCAATTTTTTCAATTCGTAGGTCAACTTTCTTAATTTTTCGGTCACTTTGACTGCCCTACTTATTACGTTAATTTTATCTCTTATTTCGTTCAGGATTATTCGGCCTACCCAAGACGGATGGCCCTTTAAATTGATAGGCTAGGTTCCCTCGGCTTTCCACAAGCCTACTTGGAACGTTAATTTTCCCCAGCTAACAAGAGGGGTCTATCACAAGGTATTTAAAACAACACACGCCCTCTTATAAATTTTATTAAATGTTACTTGACACAGTACATGCATTTAATATTTTATTCTGTATTACATCTATAAAATTTCAGACAATACAATAATCTTAACGTCAAAGACAAAGTTCACAGTGATTGAATTTAAATCGTTAAATTGATCAACAATGATAAATCTAAAGAAAAGATGAACAGTTAGCTGAATGAAATAATTTATAGATCGAGGGGTTTTATATTTTAGTGCAACAAAATAAATAACAATAAATGAAGTGGTCGGAATTCGACCCAGATATTCAAAGAATTAATTTTACTTACTACATACAGCTGACCAATGGCTCCATTGTGCCGTGTACGGACCGTAGATTTACGGCCGCCTAAAACTTTCAACTCTACAATAGATCCACTAACGGGACTTGCTTCCGAACCCAAATTGACTGATTAAGGAAACTAGGGCCCAGACGTACCCTATTTCTTATTTAAGTGGAGCCAAATTAAATTAATGGAAAGTTCATAAAACTCTTGTTCCGTTGGTTAACCTAAATTAAGATACAAGCAAGTTCTCGGTTAAGGTCGCTAACCTTCAAGTGAATATTCTCAAATTTCCGCGTAAACGAATTTCATGAACTATAAGTTCTTAATTTTTACTTTAGTGACAATTGATTCTTTCAGTTTTAAGTTTTCTTACTTTTACGCGCCGATTTCCGCGTAAGCTAATGACATGGTATACTTTCCGTTTTAAAGTTTATTACGCCACAAGTCTACAGGGTGTTTGTTTAACCACAGTTAACTTCAAGGAGGAACGACTACAACTACTTAACAATTTTCGAATTTACTTTACAAATTTGAAGGACCCCGCCTTCCAATATTCTGCAAACCTATCAAATCATTTGTTTTCCTAAGATCGTCCCTCCAGAAGGCTATTACCCATACAAGAGGGAAAGAAGGCGTCTTTACTACGTTTCCCAGGATCCTGGGCCCCCTGATTGGAGCTGGACCTGATTTCCGAGTATAGACCCCTCCTTCTTCCCACGAAATACATTTAAATACCGTTAACAGATTCGAAGCCCTAAGTTTATGACCCCCTCGTGGTTCAACTTTAGCAGCGTCTTCGAATCTGTCTTACAAAAGTCACACCATCATGCAAAAGAGATATTAAAATCTTCGACCTAGCGAAAGAGGAAACCACGCATTTGCACGTACGTCCAAATCCGTTGGATTACCCTTCTCGCTGGGGTCGGGTCTCGGTGATAAACCTCTGTCCCCACGTGGTTTGGTTTATTACTTCTCTGATAATCCGAACTAAGATAGAACAACTTTAAACAATCTGAAACACTTCGGATTTATTCGTTCATGAACGTTTAAAAACCACCACACTGCGTTCAGAGATGTACACCACGAAATCTTAAATTAACATTCCTTCACTTATTTTAAAAAGATCTCTGCCTGCAACTTCATGGTTACGACATCCCTCCCCTCCTTTATTTTGCACTCCGATGCAAACTTTCTTAACTAGGGTCGGGTATTATCACTTTATTCACAAAAACTTTCCATTTACTTGTCCCCTTGATTGGGACACTATCACTGATAGATTTTATTTGTCCCCTTTATTGGGACACCAACACTGACACACTTAATTTTAGTCATCCTCGGGTTCCTC
The DNA here is from genome assembly GCA_023014485.1 of Bathynomus jamesi. Taxonomy (NCBI): domain Eukaryota; kingdom Metazoa; phylum Arthropoda; class Malacostraca; order Isopoda; family Cirolanidae; genus Bathynomus; species Bathynomus jamesi. The sequence goes on along the minus strand of JAJOZX010005350.1, from coordinate 288,320 downwards.
GTAGTGTACTCGAGGTCGGGGCCTAAGAGCATACTGACGCTCAAACGGTGGCCCTGGGAAAGCAGCCTGTCTGCTTTCTCCGGGGGACCCTATTCCCATAAGGTCCCCGCGAGGAGGTAGTTCGGAAGCACCTGGCGGCTCCTGCTCGCCACTCGGTCCTGCCAGGGGGCAGGAGGTGCACTCCGGTTCACCTCCACGGGTCGATGTTCCTCCGTTCCCTGGGCGAAGCTCTCGGGGAGGAAGTAGCTCGGAGGCGCCCGGCGGATCCCATTCCGCCACTCGGTCCTGCCAGTGGGCAAGAAGCGCCCTCCGGTTCACCTCCCCTAGTCGATGTTTCTCCCTGTCCTGGGCGAAGCTCTCCGTGAGGAAGTAGTTCGGAAGCGCCCGGCGGTCCTCGTTCCGCCGCTCGGTCCTGCCAGGGGGCGGGAGGCGCCTTCCGGTTCACTTCCCCGTGTTGATGTTTCTCCGGTGTCGAGGGCGAAGCTCCCGAGAGGAGGGGCGGTGGCCCTTCCCCCATCTCATCCCCTGCGTCGTCCGCCCCGCCTTGTCGCTCAACGTCCCATGGGGCATCGATGCTGCGGCGGATGCGGTCTCGATGGATCACTATCTGATGTCCAGTGATCATGTGACGCAGGAGATAAGTGACTGGAGTCTTCTTGTCCGATGATGATGTAGGGACCCTCGTACCGGGGCTCCAACTTGCCTCTGCCCGGTCGCGGGTAATCAATGTACACCAAGCCATGGGGCGCCTTCTCTTCGAACGGCTTCAATTCCTTGATTCCGTTAGCCTTTCGTATCTCCGCATGAACTCTTCCACTCGGCGGTAGATTTCGCTGACTCCTCTTTCGGTCTTCGGCGTATTCCTCTGGGTTGTACGGGCTCCCACGCCTCCTGTGGCATGCGAAATAGCTTTGAAGGTACGTTGGGGCTCGCCCGTACATCAAGAAGAATGGAGAATACCCCGTGGCTCGATGCACTCTGATGTTCAAGGACAATTCCACGGTGTCGAGGATTTTATCCCAGTCTCGTCCCGTTTCTTTACAAAGTATGCAGAGTTTGATGCATAACTCTTTATTCCGACGTTCGACCTCCCCGTTGCTTTGGGGCTGGTATGCGGCGGTCCTTTGGTGTCGTACTTCCCAAACCCTGAAGAGCTCCTGCAAGGTAGAGTTCCAGAACTCCTTGCCTTGGTCGGATACTACTGCTGAAGGGGCACCCAGTTTGCACCGTATCAAACGATGGCACTTGTCCGCCACCTCCCGGGCCGTCTTGTCCTTTATTGCTGCCAGTATGGTGAATTTGCTGAAACTATCCACACACGTGAGGATATAATGGCTGCCTTCCACGGTCGGAGGAAGGGGACCAACTAAGTCCACGTGCAGAAGTTCCCAAGGACTGTGGCCTCGCACACAAGGCATTGTTTCCACAGTCACTTTCCGCGTCTGTTTGTTCCGCGCGCACGTGTCGCACGCTTGGACTACCTGCCGTACCTGTTGAACCATACCTGGCCAAAATAAAGGTCCCGTAGGATTTCTGTAGTCCGGCAGCTCCCGGATGAATGCTCCTGACGTCAGTGTGGGCTTTCCAAATGAGCTGCTCTCTCAACTTTTTAGGAACTACGATGACCTCTCTTCCGTTCGCATCGATGTAAACCAGCAGTTCCTCACTAGTTTGACTCTCGACGGCTGGATGGGCTTGGTTACGGACCAGCTGAAAGCCTTTCCTTCTTCGATGGCTGCTCGAATTGCCGCTATTTCAACGTCCTTCTACTGTTGTTTGCCGATTACCTTGCGATCAATGATCGCTTTGTTCGGATATTGCGTTCACAAACTCCTTCGTCACTCCAGGCGGGCGGGACAACCAATCGGCCACTCTGTTGAGTTTGCCTTTCACGTACTCGATGAGAACGTCGTCTTGCAATGTCATAACCGAACGCTCTAGTCTTCCATTTGGGCTCTCGGTGTCCTTCCCTCAGAAGCCACTTCAACGGCTTATGGTCCGAACGGACGATGACTCTCTGCCCAAATATAACATTGCTTCAATTCCTTTTGTTTGGCCTCTGGAGTTTTGATGGCCTCTTCTTTGGATTGTTGTGGCTTCACCCTTCCTGGTGACCACATGGCCTAATTACCCCACCTGGGACTGTAATAACTGACATTTTTCCAACTTTACCTTTAAGTTGGCGGTGCGTAGGCTATCCAAGGCTCGTCGTACCCTCTCGTCATGTCCTTCTAAAACCTTCCAAGGACAATGAGGTCATCTAAGTAAATCTGTACTTCCTTGTCCAGTTGCTTCGGCAAAATAAATTCATTACTCTTTGGAACACTGGTGGACTATTGGACAATCCAAACGGGACCACCCTGAACTCGAAATGACCGCTTCCCGTGGGGAAGGCAGTTTTCGAGATGCTATCGTCGTGAATGGCCAACTGCCAATATCCCGAGCGTAAATCCCTGCTCGAGAAGTAATGAGTCCCGTGCAACTTGGCCAAGGTTTCCTCAATGATGGGTACTTAATATTTGTCCTTGCTGCCATTGACGTCCCAAGGTCTATAGTCTACACAAAGCCTCAGGGCCCTACGCTTCTTTTCTTCAATCGCTTCCCCTTTGGATCCTGTGGTCACTCTTCGTTCCTAGTGATCACGTGGTCCTGGTACTCTACCGGTGACGGTAGTAGTTAATCTTCTTTCCCTCGTCGGTCTTCTTCCCTTTGAGAGCGACGGACATCGGTGAACATGCGTCTTGAGGTGTTTTCAATCTCTTCTTAGTCACTTGTGGAAATTTGACTCTTTCTCACCGTGACACTTGTTCCATTTTTCGTTTCGGGCGAGGAATCACACGGCTGTTCCGACTAACCTCCCCGTTCTCGTTGCCTCAACCACCATGCCGATGTCATCTTATCTTCAAGGTAACTCTTTAGTCGCACTTTTATTTCTCAAAAGTAACTTTACCGCCTCCTTGGAAAGTGTTAACTTCCCGTTGAGATTTCCCGCTCTGTGATACTTGCAAACCACGCTGAGCCTCACTGCACATTCATTGCAGCGTAGAGTAAACGTCCAGGGGAAACCATACCCCAAATTTTCTTCTTCGTCTATTCCCTTTTCCTTTAACTTTTCTTTGGGGATTCTGCTCGACAACTTGTCCAAGTATCCTCGAGCCTCACCGCATATCCCATGCAGTGGAGAATAGACGTCCAGGGGAACTCATATCCCCAATTTTCCACTGTCTATTCCCATATCATTTAACTTCCCTTTGGAATTCTGCTCGACAACTTCTCCAAGTATCCTCGAGCCTCACTGCATATCCCATGCAGCGGAGAATAGACGTCCAGGGGAACCCATATCCCCATTTTTCCACGATTACCAATGGAAACGACCAGGTGGAACGGCTATGCTGTATCACTCCTTGATCCAGCATTTCTGCTATTTGTCGCTTTACCTCCTCCTCGTGTGTAATAGGTACCTGTAGGGTCGCCTAAAGATGGAGGATGGTCCTGGGTTTCCAACTTCATTGGCATCAGGTTATTATAACCCAATGGCTCGCCACCCAGTAAGAAGACATCTGAATAATCCCTTAGCCACTCTTCGACGATTTTCCTTTCTTTGTCGGAAGGATTTCCAACCAAGGACATAGGACTTGAGGCTTGTCACTCGTTCTTCGAAGTCCTTCTTCAATGCTTGACTTCCTTTCACCGTGACATTCGTTCCAATTTGGGGTGAGCGTCGACTACCTCCCAATTATTAGCTCTGCCTCTGTCACTATGCCCACGACGTCTCTTTTTCGCCAAGGTATTCTTCGTCATCCTGATTGATCATCAGTAACCTCATCTTCCTCTGTGGGATCCTGCTCGGTAACATTTTTTAAGTTTCCCCGAGCTTCACTGCACATCCCGTGCAGCGGAGAATAGACGTCCCAGGGGACTACGTCCCCGGGTCTCTGACTTCCCTCGTCAGAATCACGGCGGCCACCTTTAGTGTTTCGTGCGGGATTGCCTCTACCAGAGTCACCCGCACTTTACTGTCTACTCCCTTTACTTGTAGGTTACTGTTTCATTCAGTGACTGTCCTCTTCCGGTGGTCTACCTGGGCTGCGTACCTTTGTTTCGTCTTCATGTCCTCCGAAACAATACGCCTATAGTCAAGTCTTGCTGAGCCTCTGGAATTATACAAACACAAAAGAATTCTTCAACCCCCCTTCCCATAGTCAAACTTACTTCTACTCCCTTACATGAATGGGGGGGGGTGCAACTGAGAGAAGTTGGCACTGTCCAAAGAAGGCTCCCGATGTTCTTGTGCATAGCTTATGTCAATGTGACGGAAGCTCCACCATCGCTCAGCGCGGTGGAAGCTTGTTGAGCGACGAGTACTGGTAGGGTGATCAGTCCTAGCCGACGGACTCGCCGCTACTTCCTCTGAAGCTATTCGGGAGGCTTCTCCTTCCAATCCTGTCGAAGGTTTGCTCGAGGCACGCCTCTTCCCAATTTCGCATTTGCTGACAAATCTTGCACTGGCTCCGGCCACTTTCTTCCATTGTTTCCTCTTTGGAGTCTCTGTCTTCATTTGACTTGGTTTGTTTTCTCTTCTGGTTTCTCATGGGGTTGTAGTCACATTCTTGAGTTGTGTTATTCCTCCTGTGACCAGTGTCACAGTTCTTCCTTCTGGGCTCTCCTCTCTTGCTGGACTTGTCTCCTTCGTTCACCTCCACATCCTTGTTGTCCTCCTTTGTGGCTGTTCTTTCTTCTGAATGTTGTGAGTTGTAGTCCCAGGATGTGGGAGGATTTTGCAGTTTCTGCAGTCTTCGGCTTCTGTCATGTGGCGTTTCTTCTCTTAGGACCTCTTCATCTCTTAGTCCTAAGCTTGGGTTGTTTACCGAAAACTGGGTTGATTCCATCCAATAGTCCCGAAAGGATGTTCCTTTGATGCAATTACAAGCATACTCCGGCATAACGGTCTTCAACGCGTCCTTAGGTATGCCCACTTTAATATGTCTCCTTGTGGGATTAGCCTGAACCAAGGCATTACCTGCACTTAATGTTCTGTGGCAATTGGGTTGACTGTCTCACCTTGTTCCTTCCTGACGGCGTTTGGGCTGGTTCCTGGGTTCTCTTGTGCCCGTTCGCCCATAAACTTCGGCGAACTTCCTTCCAATGTGTGTCCAAAAGTCGTTTGCTCAGGACCCCTTACTGCCTGTTCACGTTGCAAAGGTAAGCTAGTACTCTTTAATACCTGTACGACGGTTTTTATATTCTGCTGCCGGTCTTCGTCGGTGCGGTGTTTCTCGTCTCTTGTGGTGTGTGCACTTCTGCAAGGATTCTTTGGGATGTCTTCTGGGTTCTCTGGTCTCCACCCAATCCTTTCTTGCCTCGCAAGTTCTTCTGTACGGGAGGAACTAGAGAGATTCTTCGGGGACGAACCCCCGATCTTCGGTTGTCCAAATACTCCCATCGCGGAATAATCATTACAAGGTCTTCCAGTTTCGACCTTCTTCGATTTATTTCTCCCTAATTCCTGCATTATTATAACCGAATAATTTTGGCCAAATTTATGCTTTTTAAATTTTCCAAACTTTCTGTACTTATTTCGTTTAAGTTCGTTGTTTCGGAATCACTCATGTCACTTACGCTTTCCTCATTCGTTATTTCTACGCTCTTTACCGACATTGCGAAAGTTATTTGTTTGTTTAAAAAACCTTTAAAACTTTAATCACTGTTAACGACCCTTCTTACTGTTCTCAATTATTGTACCGATTATTGTTGCAAATACTTCCGTAGAATTACTGTTACAATTATTTCATATAATTGCTGTTACAATTATTTCATAAAATCACGGTTACAGCTACTTCATATAATTGTTGTTACAATTATTTCATAAAATCACTGTTACAGTTACTTCATGTAATTGCTTTATTGTTACGCAAATTTATTTTAACAAAAAGTTACACTCTTGCGATAAATACCTTGCAATAGAATCCCACTTCTGACACCAAATGACGTACGCGCCCAATCCGTATATTTATTTATGGTATTGAACGCCCATTCTTATTACTAGGGCGGTCAAAAGTCAATAAAGTCAAATTGTTTCCTATGGGGCACTTTTCGCTGAAACGACTGAAAATGCAATAAAAACACCTGTAGGGGGTATATTACCAAAGTTAATAGGTCAACCAAAAGTCAACTTTTACCTGTTAGGTCAAAAAATAGCAATGAGGTAAATAAAGTCAATTTTTTGGAATAAATATTTAAAATAACTAAAAATTGGCATCTTTTTGGTTAACTGGCAACTTCGCTGCTCGTATTTGTCTTATTCAGTTATGTCCGTTCTGGTTTTGGATGTGGTTGTGTTGTATGTATTGTGGTTACTGGTTACCATTTTTGATTTGTGGTTTTTTCTGATTTGTGATTTCACTGATTTCGATTTCTTTTGATTTCAGATATTTAAAATGCCAAAAGTTGCAGTTAGTTCTATTGCTAATGTGCGCGCTATAATTGCAAAATATCCTAATGAATTCATTTGTTCAGGAAAAAATGAGCTATACTGTCAGATTTGTTGTGTTGTGGTCAAGAATGACAAATCCTTTTTTGTGGATAAACATTGCTCTACCCAAAAGCACCAGCGTGGTATAGACCAAAATGTGGGAAATGAAAAGACGCAAACCCTTTTAAAGTACAAGTCTTCAGATTTTTCGGAAAAACTTGTGACTACATTTCTGTCAGCCAACATACCTCTTCATAAGTTGAGCAACCCTCATGTGAAACAATTGTTCTCTGAATTAGGTGTAGCAGTGCCTTGCGTGTCAACTTGCAGATCAATAGCAATGAAACAGGCAGAAAGCGAGTTAAGTAGAATAAAACATTTGCTAGAGGGTAAATTAGTTTTCCTAATTGTTGATGAAAGTGAAGTAAGGGGCTCAAAATATTTGAACATACTTGCTGGATCTATTGATGTTCCCAAGAAAACATATTTAATCAGGTGCGATGTTCTTCTTGGAAATGTTAATGCACGAACTGTCATACACAAGATTGACGATACTGTAAAAGAATTCGAGATACCAAGAGAAAATTTCTGTTTACTTCTGTCTGATGCAGCTCGTTACATGGTGTCAGCTGGAGCGACACTCAAGCAACTTTTTCCAAGACTTTTCCATATAACGTGTCTTGCGCATCTGTTACATAATTGTGCGATGCAAATAAGAGCATTTTATAGTGATGTTGACACTTTAATTGCATGTGTCAAGGCTTCTACTCTTAAAAACAAAAGAAGGAAGGAATTGTTTGCTGAAATAGGAACTCCTCCAGAACCGATTGTAACACGTTGGGCAAGCTGGCTGAACGCTGCTTTTTATTATGCAGACAATTTTCCAAATGGGAAGACAATTGTGGAAAATTTTGAAGATGAAGGAATCATTGTTCAGAAGGCTAAAGAGAGTGTTGCTAATGAAAAACTGTCAAAGCAACTAATGTCAATCAAAATGAATTATAGTTTGATTGCTAGCTTAGTGACTAGGATGGAAGCATCTGATTGCACCATTAGAGAGGCATATGAAACCATTTCTTCTATCAACCTTGGCGAAGATATGTGTTCAGTCAAACAATACATTGAAACAAGACTCAAGACAAATGGTATTTGTGAAATAATTAACCTCAGTAGACCTGAAATCTCACCAACAGTTTATGGTCAGCTTTTGCAATGTCAACCAACAACTGCCGCTGTAGAGAGATCTTTCTCCATGCTTAATAAATTATTAAGTAAGGATCGCAATTTTTTGCCAGAAAATGTTGGCAAATACTTCATAATTTACCACAATCGGTCAACTGATGTAGAAGAGCAAGAATAAGTAATTAAAGTATCGTTTTTATTATTGAAAGTAAAGGCAACTTTATAAGTCAATTTTTTCAATTCGTAAGGTCAACTTTCTTAATTTTTTCGGTCAACTTTTGACTGCCCTACTTATTACGTTAATTTTATCTCTTAATTTCGTTCAGGATTATTCGGCCTACCCAAGACGGATGGCCCTTTAAATTGATAGGCTAGGTTCCCTCGGCTTTCCACAAGCCTACTTGGAACGTTAATTTTCCCCAGCTAACAAGAGGGGTCTATCACAAGGTATTTAAAACACACGCCCTCTTATAAATTTTATTAAATGTTACTTGACACAGTACATGCATTTAATATTTTATTCTGTATTACATCTATAAAATTTCAGACAATACAATAATCTTAACGTCAAAGACAAAGTTCACAGTGATTGAATTTAAATCGTTAAATTGATCAACAATGATAAATCTAAAGAAAAGATGAACAGTTAGCTGAATGAAATAATTTATAGATCGAGGGGTTTTATATTTTAGTGCAACAAAATAAATAACAATAAATGAAGTGGTCGGAATTCGACCCAGATATTCAAAGAATTAATTTTACTTACTACATACAGCTGACCAATGGCTCCATTGTGCCGTGTACGGACCGTAGATTTACGGCCGCCTAAAACTTTCAACTCTACAATAGATCCACTAACGGGACTTGCTTCCGAACCCAAATTGACTGATTAAGGAAACTAGGGCCCAGACGTACCCTATTTCTTATTTAAGTGGAGCCAAATTAAATTAATGGAAAGTTCATAAAACTCTTGTTCCGTTGGTTAACCTAAATTAAGATACAAGCAAGTTCTCGGTTAAGGTCGCTAACCATTTAATGATTATGCTCAAATTTCCGCGTAAACGAATTTCATGAACTATAAGTTCTTAATTTTTACTTTAGTGACAATTGATTCTTTCAGTTTTAAGTTTTCTTACTTTTACGCGCCGATTTCCGCGTAAGCTAATGACATGGTATACTTTCCGTTTTAAAGTTTATTACGCCACAAGTCTACAGGGTGTTTGTTTAACCACAGTTAACTTCAAGGAGGAACGACTACAACTAACTTTTCAATTTTCGAATTTACTTTACAAATTTGAAGGACCCCGCCTTCCAATATTCTGCAAACCTATCAAATCATTTGTTTTCCTAAGATCGTCCCTCCAGAAGGCTATTACCCATACAAGAGGGAAAGAAGGCGTCTTTACTACGTTTCCCAGGATCCTGGGCCCCCTGATTGGAGCTGGACCTGATTTCCGAGTATAGACCCCTCCTTCTTCCCACGAAATACATTTAAATACCGTTAACAGATTCGAAGCCCTAAGTTTATGACCCCCTCGTGGTTCAACTTTAGCAGCGTCTTCGAATCTGTCTTACAAAAGTCACAACATCATGCAAAAGAGATATTAAAATCTTCGACCGAGCGAAAGAGGAAACCCCGCATTTGCACGTACGTCCAAATCCGTTGGATTACCCTTCTCGCTGGGGTCGGGTCTCGGTGATAAACCTCTGTCCCCACGTGGTTTGGTTTTATTACTTCTCTGATAATCCGAACTAAGATAGAACAACTTTAAACAATCTGAAACACTTCGGATTTATTCGTTCATGAGGGTTAAAAACCAAGCCACACTGCGTTCAGAGATGTACACCCCGAAATCTTATAAATAACATTCCTTCACTTATTTTATAAAAGATCTCTGCCTGCAACTTCATGGTTACGACAATATATATATATATATATATATATTAGTGATGTAGCGGATGTCATTTTTTTCACATCCGCGGATGAGGATGTTTGATTTCAACATCCGCGGATGCGGATGCGGATGTCTACATTTTTGTTATTTTTTAGGATATATTCGAGATTTGTTGTGTTCAACGTATATAATAAATTATTATATAGAGAGAGCTGTAGCTATAATGTAGTATAATTGATTAATTGTACAATAATTGCTGTACTTTTCCCTGAACATATAAAATAATAACAAGCATCTAACTAATATAGAAATCAATTAGTGAATTCGTCTGCAAATAAATTCGTTATATTTTGTTGAGTTTCAGCCACAATTAGAAACCATAATTGTGTTACCCGACCTCTTTCCCTAACCTCCACCCTTATAGAAAGAGATCTTTAATTAGCTTGATAACTATTTATATTAAGTTTAAAGTTTTATGAGGCATATTTATAAATGAGTAATTAAAATAAAGTAAACTAAGATGTTCATCGTTTAATATTCAAACTTAATTATAGGAAGGTTATGCTTAAGGAACATTAATTTTTCTGCCTTTTCTGCTGCCAGTCTGTTTCTCTTTTCATCATATATTAATCCAGCACTGCTAAATAATCTCTCGCTTGGTACGCTTGTTGGAGGACGTGCTAAATGTTTCCTTGCAAGTTTACTCAAGTATGGATAGATATTCTGCGTATTTTTCCACCAACTAATAGGATTGTCACATGCAGCCAGGCGTTTTTCTTGGTGATAGCTCTCGATCATTTTTACTACATCTTTTGACATCGCGTAGGTCTCGTCATCGCTGCTTGACTCAAGAAACTGAGAGAGAGATTCTGTGATAGATTTCCTTGTTGAAGGTGTTGGTTCTGTCACTGAAACTTTTATTCTTTTGGTGGGTGGCGAAGCGACAGATTCAAGAGATTGAAGCTCTTCAACTGCTTTGCCAAGTGATGATTTAACTCGTTCTAATGTACTAGGTGAAAGTAACTTAGCTTTGTAACGTGGATCTAAGTAGGTTGCAAGAGAGTAACTTCATACAAGAACAGCCTCTCGTCTTGTTGCTTGCATCACTTTTGCGCACAATGAACTAATTCTATTATTATAGTAGAATTTGATAATTTCCGCTTATTAATGACGTTTTATCTCAACGGTCCACATCCGCACGACATCCGCAGTCCAAAGTGCGGATGCAGATGCGGATGCGGATGCGAGAAAATGTGCGGATGTTCCGCGGATGCGGATGCGGATGTGACCTACATCACTAATATATATATATATATTGGTCTATTCCGAAACCCATTCTACAAATTTTTAACCTTTAATGTATCAAATGTGCTCTGTACAATATCAGAATTAAAAATATAACTACAGGGTGATTTTTCTATTCGAGAACCATGAAATCATGAAAGCTATTATTAAGGGTTCTCAAATAAATATACCACCCTGTATAATACGTTAATAATAATAATAATAATAATATATTTCATTAATAATATAAACAATAATTTATATAAAATTGGTATAAAAACATTATTCCAAGGTTCGCTTCCCACACCATATGTTCTATTTTCTGGGAAATTCCTGTAAACTTTGAAGAGATCTTTCCCACGATTGGTTCGAAATTGGAAACATTTAATATATATATATATATATATATATATATATACACAGTACAGTATACTCTTATATATTATCATTGATAAGTAACCTTCGCTGTTCTACTCAAAAGACAAATGACTCGAGCAATGATCTCGCGTACACTCAAATTAAAACCTTTTATACTTAGAACTTATAATTTCTTTTTGAAAGTGGATTCTAGAAGTTTTTCCTTCTTTTAGGTATCAAAGCTTCTTTTCAGATGATACAATAACTTCTTTAAATGATACATAACTTCTTTAGATAGAAGAAACGGTCTTCAAAACTTCTTCTTGGAGTGATTTGAGACAATAGAAGACATTATTTTTATGTAAAGAAAGTTGCCGGAAGTCTTGGTTTTCTGTGTACCAACAATTCCTAGGAGATTCCAGACGTTTCTTCTTTCAATTACCTTAAAATCTCATTTAGCCATTTTTCCATTATGTAAATAATGTTTCTTCATGTATTTATTTGCCCTTAAAATAAATAAATAAATAAATATATATATATATATATATATTATATATATATATATACAGGGTGTCTCAAAAGTTACTATCTATTTCGGTGACATTAGATGTTTTTTTTTTAAAATGCTATGCTGGCATAAAGATATGTACTTCTGGTGCAAATTTGTGTATTTAAAAAAAGTTAATTGGTTTATTTCGAATTTTGTGTAATTTATAAATTTATCTTGACATGCTTGAACAATTCCTCGAACCTCAACTTCTTACAGATGGCATTCTTGACACAGTAGTTTTTCAGCAGGATGGAGCACCGTGCCATTATGCAATAATTGTACGTGATTGTCTTGACAGACGCTTCCCCGGTCGCTGGATTGGTCGTGGAGGAACACAACCATGGGCAGCACGTTCACCCGATTTAACAACATTAGATTTTTTAGCCTGGGGTTTCATTAAGTCTAAGGTGTACACTGGTAGAAGAATTAGTGATGTAGCCGAACTTCGAAATCGTATTACCGATGCAGTTCAGAAAATAACACCTCAAATGCTGGAAAGTATGTTCCGGGAAACAACTTATCGCTTTGAGCTCTGTAGAGACACTGATGGTCGCCATGTGGAGACAGATAAATAAATAGCACTAATTCTTTGTGGCACTTACTTTGAAATAAATATATTTTTCATGTCTTAAACCAGTTTTTCGTAATTCCCATTATTTTTCAAAATAGATAGTGACTTTTGAGACACCCTGTGTATATATATATATATATATATATATATATATATATGTGTGTGTGTGTGTATATATATATATATAGCGAGAAATAGGAGGACGAAAAGATGGTACCATGTTTATTTACAGACGTTTCGGAAAAATTTAATTTCCATCACCAGTGCTAAAAAATTTAAAATCAAATTTGGTAAGACCCTCCTCAATTTTTATTCACTTTTTAACCATTTTATATTTTACTTAGTGTCCACACTTCTATACTTTATATTATTTCATCCTTAATTTTAATTTAATGTATACTGTAATTGCTCTATTAATTCTCGCTAATTATCGTTAATCATTGCACGTTCATTTTCATATACTGTATGTTTTTGTTCATTGTATTTATTTATTTTTATTTGATTTTAAATTTTTTAGCACTGATGATGGAAATTAAATTTTTCCGAAACGTATGTAAATAAACATGTACCATCTTTTCGTCCTATTTCTCGCCAAGCTACGCTTCCCTAAGAACAAACCAGTCAACCAAGTTATATATATATATATATATATATATAAAATAACCAATATTAAACAACTCGCGAGTGAACCCATCTTCTTCTACGAACATTAATGAGATCAGAATCGGTGCTAATAAGTTAATAAGTAATCTATAAAAGCTATATCGAATTACTTTGCAAGTTTGCATGCACGCGCGAGAGATTCGATATTCGTTCAGTATTAAAAGTTGAAGGTATTAAAACTGTAAAGGATTCTCAACAAATGATCCATTAATAAGGTTCAGTTTTCTCAAATTATTTATTTTTTAAAAAAACTGAAAATTAAATTTTAGAAAAATATTTTCTGAAAGAAATATACAATTATGATATTGTATTTTTTCTTTTGTTTTTAATGTGGCTCCACGTAAATACTGAATTATATATATATATATATATATATATATATATATGAAAATTATTTCACGACAGTAACACGTGAAAAATATTTAGGATGAAAAGAACCCTTCTGTGTTTCCTTTCCTTCGTGGTTCTTTTCATCATATATATATATATATATATATATATATAATCCTGTTTTAAAATTAGGTTCTATTCCAGAGGAATTCGCTTTAAAATGGCTCGTGTTGCATTTTTAGAACCCTTTTTTGGTAAAATGGGCTACGCTCCAGGCCAAGTTAAATATATACCTCGTTAACCTCGTTTGGGTTCCGTGCGTCGGTCTTTCTTCACACGAAGGTCAAGTGGCCCTGCCTCTAGTCCTGGCTTGGTGGAGGAGCGAGTTGCTTTCTTGCGCTCTCCACCGTACATAGCCAGGTACACCAGGCTCACCTGGTACCATCCTGAGCCAGGCATCTAGTCTTCGCTTGAAGACTTCAACTTTGACCCCTGTAACGTTTCTGAGGTCCTTTGGAAGCTGGTTGAAAATTCTTGGCCCCCTGACAACCAAGCTATTTTCCTTCAGAGTTGAGGAGGTCCCCCGTCGGGCCTTTAATTTGGGAACACTACACATTCTGCCTTTCCTATTTTCCAGTGTTGTTTGGATGGTAATTGGGTTTAGTTTGAGGTTTGGTACCAGTTTTTCGATCATTTTCCAAATGTAAATTTTGGAATAGGGCCTACCTCTCTTTTTTTTCTTTCCGGGAGTACAGATTTAGTTTACGTAGTCTTTCCCAGTAGTTGAGTTCTTTTCAGCCATCAATCTTGGCTGTGAAATGTCTCTGCGTTTCTTTTAGTTTATTAATTTCTTCCTTTTTATATGGGGACTTCAAAACTGAGCAGTATTCAAGTTTTGGTATGATCAGTGTTCTCAGCAGGGGAATCATTATTGTTTTGTCCCTCCTTTTGAAAGTGCTTAGTACCTGATCGCGACTGTTTTTGCTTTGTTTACTGCTATCTGATTTTGTGTCTCGAATTTGACATCATCGGTCATTATTACCGCTTTCGTGCTTCTCTGAATTTCTTGTCTATCTGGAGCATAATATGCAGTCTGTTTAAGTTCCTCATTGCTACCATATCTCAAGAGCTGAAATTTATAGGTGTTAAATGTCATATTGTTGTCTTCTGACCGTGTGTATATTTTGTTCGTGTCCATCTGCAAGGCCTCCATTTCATTTGCGTCGCTGATTTTTCGTCCGCAAAGGATGTTACTATACTGTTACTGTTAACTCCACTGTATACACTGTATATGTCTGCTAGCATGATAATTAACAGGAGTCTGGCCAGCATTGTACCTGGTGGTACTGAGCTGCGTACTTTTGATTCTGATGATGATACACCTTGAATTTTGACCACCTGTAGTCGTTTTCTGAGGAAGTTGTAGATCCATTTTCCCACTTTGCCTGTTATTCCCATATGTTTCATTTTATGTGCTACTATACCATGATCGCATTCGTCGAAAGCTTTAGCAAAATCCGTGTATATGACATCATAGTTTTCATTGCCTTCAAGTGCATCTAGGATATTGCTATAATGCTCTATAAGTTGTGATAGGCATGATCTTCCTGATCGGAATCCATGCTGATTTTCGTCGAGTCTTTCCAATGTCTCCAAAAAGTTGTAGATTTTCTCTCTGACTATTCTGTCAAATATTTTGGTGAGGTGGAACGTCAAGGACACTGGTCTATAGTTCTTTGTTTGAGATCTATCCCCGCCCTTATATATAGGGACAATGTTTGCTCTTTTCAAGATGCCCGGTATTTCCCCAGTGTGTAAGGATCTTCTCCATATCCAGTATAAGGGTGTAGCTATTTCAATTTTACAGTTTTTAATTAATAGTGCGTTCCATTTGTCCGGACCTGCAGCTGAATGTGATTTCATTTGTCCTATAACTCTCGCTACATCCTCTGGGGTAAAATCAAAGTCTGTTATACATTCTCCTTGCAATTTCTCTTTGAAGAATACATCTATATCAGGTATCGCTTTGTCACTTTTTTGAGTACTGAAGACCGATTCAGACTGGTTTCTCAATATTTCAGATATTTCTTTTAGATCGACTGTTAGTTCATTATTTCCTTTCCTTAAGGACCCAATAGTAGCGCGCGTTTTTGTTTTCTTTTTCGCATAGCTGTAGAAGTATTTTGAATTTTCCTTTATTACTTCTACCGCCTTTTCCTCTTCCCTCTTTGTATGGCCATTTATCAGAGTTTGTATTTCCCAATCGATTCTCTCCAGTTTTTCTTGTATTACTTTCCTGGCATTGTTGTCTCCGCAATTTGCTATCTTCGTCGCTACTCTCTTTCTTTTGCGGAATATTCTTCTCTTTTGCCTCTCTAGCCAGTTCCTCTTTCCTTTTGGCTGTGCTTTCGGAGCATATTTTTCCAAAATTCTCAGCGTCTTTTCTTCCAAGGTTGTTAGCATTTCCTCAGTTGTTTTATTCTCGAAAACTGTTCTCCACTCTATTTGGGCAATGTGTGATCTGATTTCTTCCCAATTTATGGTCTTGGAGTTTAAGTTAAAACCCCCAAATTTGCTTCTTCCTTCTGTATGTGTATTGTCTTTTAAAGTTATCGCCATATTTGTTGATGACTCGATTATATTGTGGGCTGAGATAATAGTTGGAGTTATTTTTATATTGGCAATCAAGTTCGTGTTATTTGTGAATATCAGATTTAGGCAGTTATTTTTCCTAGTATTTTCTTTTATCTCCTGTCAGTATAAACTCGTTTGTGAGAGCCATCAGCATTTTTGCTTGCTCCTGGTCCTCTCTTGTGCCCCCCCCCCTTATCTTGCTGTATAAATATATTTCTACCCACCTTTTTGTATTTTATAAGTGGGAAATTAAAATCGCCGCAGAGTATTATTAGGGGATGGAGAGTTTACGGACTTTATTAGGGTTCTGATATCATCAATGGCATCCGGAAATTTTTCATTTGTAGAGTTTGGAGGTCTATAGATGACTATCAGTACCACGTTTAGTTTCTCTATTTTCAGTGCAAGGGTTTCCACGAAACTGTTGGATTTACTTATTATTGTCTCTGTTATATGCCTCTCATGTATATAAATAGAACAGCCACCTTTACGTCTCGCTGTTTTATCCGCTCTTAGTAAGTTGAATCCATCGATATGCAATTCTTTCATATCGATACAGTCTTTGCAGTTATCGCAGTTTCCTTGGCAGTCTTTAAGACGTGTTTCTGTGAAGCATGCGATGTCCGCCCTTGTTTCGACCATAAAACCTTTCAGGTACGAAACTTTGTTTAGTAAATTGTTCGGTTTTATTCCTTGAATATTTGCCAGGAAAATGTTTATGTTCTTTGTTTTGCATTGCCCCTTGTGCATTTTAAGTTCGTTGTCCTTTGATATCGCGTGTTTTGTAGCCGTTTGGTCCTCCGTGATGGATCCGTTCCCGCCTACTTGTTCTGGTAGCTTCTTGCCATGTAGCGGTCCGGCTCGAGGGTTCTCAGCTGTGTCAGCTGCATGTGCTGTATAAGACTTAGCAGCCGTATTGTGCCCGAGATGTTGAAAAAATTTTGTGTGCTATTTGTGTTTTGTTTGCTGTTTGGGTACATATTTTTTTCTCACATTCCTTCTACTGTCATTTGAAACTTGTCCTTTGTTCTTTGAACTTGTCGGGAGATGATGGTAGTAGCATTTTCTCC
The DNA here is from genome assembly GCA_023014485.1 of Bathynomus jamesi. NCBI lineage: Eukaryota > Metazoa > Arthropoda > Malacostraca > Isopoda > Cirolanidae > Bathynomus > Bathynomus jamesi. The sequence goes on along the minus strand of JAJOZX010005350.1, from coordinate 271,312 downwards.
TGTACTGGCAAGTTCCATATGTCGAGTAGGTCTTGCAAATGTCCGGATAGTAGAATTTTCATTTTCCACCAAATTTGCAGTAACCATTATTGTAGAAGTAGTTGCACAGAGGAGGATGTTCGCAAATACATTCTCCTCCCTTATATCTGCATATTCCTTTCACATAGTATTTACATATATTTTCTTCCCCGTTTTTACTTGGGGCCTTTGTTTTTGATGGTTTCAGTATGGTTTCTAGGATGTGTCACTTTTGGACTTTTTTGAAAAGGTATGGTGCTTACATCTTATATTGTGACAAATTGACCAAAAACCATGAATAAACCAAAACAAAGACAATCGGGTAATATTTAGGGCCCCCGCCCCCCATTTGAAAAATAAGCCTCCTATTCACACACAAAATTGTGATTTTTGGAGATATTTTTTATCATAGTTTCCTTACTAATCATCGTATTTCAAAAATTTTGCGACCAAAATGTAGAGAATAACGATGAACGTTTTAAAACTATTTTAGTTGTATACGGTGCTGATATTTGGGTGGACCTTACGAAATTTTTCCCTCTGTTTTCATTTCTATAACATTTATTTACAGTATTTCCAGGTTTTATCTTCAAAAAAGTATGCAGATATAACCAAATGTATGATAAATTTGCTTTTCTTTCAGAATTCTATTATAGATTTGTTTAATTTCATAGTTTATTAAAATTAGTCAATAGTCATGGCTAACAGTAAGCCAATATTAAGAACAGACCTAAGAAAATATGATTCTTTATTGGGAAAGTTAGTGGAAGACATATGCGCAAGAGAAGGAAGCATGCTTCCAACGAATAGTGAAGTTCTCAGTCACTTTTTCTTCTTGGGAAGGGATCAAATGAAAAGCGACAATGTGTCAAAGGAAGAAAATATTTTGAGAGTATTAGATAAGGTAGAAAAGGTGTGGATTATGGCTGGCATACCATCAAAATCCGTTAGAAAGCAGAAAGAACCCAAAAAAATGTTGTAGGATTTGATAAAAGAGCATGAGAAGTTGAGTAAAAATATAAAGAAATGTTATGAAACCCAAAAAACATCTTTTCTGTCTCGTTTAGATAACTTATTTGATATATCAACTGAAAATATATGTAATGAGATCCAAAATGATACATTGAGAACTATACAATAGAAGAATGAGGATCTTCTCTTTTTGGAAGATCAGCGAAGTGCTAGACTATATTCTCCGGGTCCGATCGATAAAGCTTATGTAGCCAAACTGATCAAAAAGACTGCTAGAATAGAAGGTGAAGAACGAAGAAAATTGAAAGAAGAAGAGCGAAAGGCATTAGAAAAAGAGACACACAAACTTGAATCATCTGAAGGCGAGTTAGTGGACTCAAGTAATGGTGAAGATGATTTTACTCCGAGCCCAGGCCCATCAAAACGTCCTAAGTTACTACAGTCAACATTAATATCTAATACAGCTGATCGTTTAGGACTATCATTCGGACAACGCTCGACATTTGCATCTGTGGTAACAGCTGAATGTGGGCTAGATTTAAAAGAGATGTCATTATCGAAAAGTACTTCTGCGCGAGCTGCGAAAAAGTCGAGGAAAGCTACTGCTGACACTATTAAAGAGTCGTTCAACCCACCTCAATATTGTGTAGTCCACTGGGACAACAAAATGATACTGAATGTTTCAGGAGGAAAGCAGGATCGATTGGCAATACTTATATCGGGAGAGAATGTTGAAAAACTTCTCTCGATACCCGATATCGGTGTCTCAACTGGATCGACACAAGCTTGTACTGTTTTTAGCACAATCCAAGAATGGAAATTACAGGATAAGGTTTACGGAATGGTATTCGATACTACTTCATCCAATACTGGCTGGATAAAAGGTGCTTGTAAAGTACTGGAAGACCTCTTTGGAAAAAAATTATTATGGCTCGCTTGTCGCCACCATATGGCTGAACGAGTTTTGTCAGCAGTGTATCTAAAGGTATTTGGAAAATCTATTTCACCCGAAAACGAATCTTTCAAGACCTTCAGAGATGTTATATGGGAGAAGCTAAGCAACCCTTCAAACAGCTCTCTATCAATAACAGACATCTCAAGGACCTGAAAAAATGCGTCATAGATTTTATGACAGATTTGCTCAAAGATAACCAGAGCCTTCCCAGGGATGATTACAAAGAGGTAGCTGAAACAACTATGCTCGTTTTAGGAGAAATTCCTGCCAGAGGAATACACTGGATCAAGCCAGGAGCTCTCCATCACGCCAGATGGATGGCTGTCATATTGTGTACGAATAAGATGTTAACATTTTCAGACCAAGCCGGATATGATAATGTTACAATAAAAAAGCTGGAAAGAGTATGCTTGTTTACATCGCTGATCTACTCCAAGTACTGGCTATCAGTCACCAACCCACTTGAGGCTCCTGAAAATGACCTCCTCCTATACAACGAATTAGTTCAGTACAAAAAGATTGACATGGAAGTAGCGGAAGCTGCCCTCAACACTCTAAAAGGTCAGTACTGGTACCTATTTGAAGAACTTGTAACCCTTTCTCACTTTGGAGATTTACCTAATAGTGAAAAGGACAAGGTGGCCAAAAAACTTTCCTCTTTCAATCAACCACCATTCAAACAGGGTAAGCCAATATTTCCCATCCTAAAAGAACGAATTAAAAGTCAGCAATTAGTTGATCCAAACTCATGGTTTGTATTCAAAGTCCTTGGTTCAACGGGAGATTGGATAAGGACTCCAGCTGTAACGTGGGACAGCAACAATGATTTTCAACGGATGAAGAGAATACTCTCTTCAACTAAGGTTGTTAATGACACTGCAGAAAGGGGGTATCAAACTTTTGCAGGATTTTCATGGCTCATGTAGGGAAACTAGGGATGAAAGTGAATTTCAGGCATTGCTTCAAGTTGTAGAGGAAAACAGGCGTGTTTTCCCAAAGTTTTCCTTGAATTTGTAATTTCTTTCCATTTATAATTTCATTTCATTTACAATTTTTCATTTTTATTTTTCAAGAATAGCACTTTGTTTCTATTTGATTAAAATTGTTTTGTGTTTGTATTTCATAATAAAAAATAAAAAAAAAACGATGGGGCTTTGCATATTTTTTAGATTAATAAAAATTTAAGTCTACAGTTGTCATTTTTTGTTTTGCAAAATTTACTAATTTTAATCTACTCAACATGTGCAAAGTTGTTCCCACTTTGAATCTCTAAACCAAAAAAGTGTTGCTCATTTAAGCCCATCTGCTGTTTTTATTTATATTTTCAAAGCCCATCGCCGCAGAGCTGCATTGGGATGATGCTCTATGGATGGCGGTGACATCCAAAGTATATAAGATAATATTTTATTAGAGTTCAGATCTTCCAAAGATATAAAACAGCAGCATTTTTCTCCTAGAAAATGCATCAAAATGACCAAAGAGATATAAAAAATTTAATACATTTAACTCAAAGGTTAATAAAAACTATTCAGATTGAAGCGCATTATTATTCTCTACATTTTGGTAGCAAAACTTTTGAAATACGATGATTAGTAAGGAAACTATGACCAAAAAATATCTCCAAAAATCATCATTTTTTGGTGTGAATAGGGGGCTTATTTTTCAAATGGGGGGCGGGGACCCTAAATATTACCCGATTGTCTTTTTTTTGTTTATTTATGGTTTTTGGTCAATTTGTCACAATGTAAGAGGTAAGCACCATAACTTTTCAAAAAAAGTCCAAAAGTGACACACCCTAATGGTTTCTTTATTGGCTACTTGTTTTTTCCTATTGCTGCTAATGCCCTTTGTTTGAAAACTTTGGATTTGGTTTTGTGCTTCTGTTTCCTCTATTGGTGCTTCTTTTATTTCTATTATTTCTGCTTTTTCAGTTTTCTTTTCTTGTTCGTTTTTCGCAGTTTCCTCTCGTACTATCTTCGTTCCTTCTATTTCTTTTCTCTGTTCGCTATTCATAAACTCCTCTTTTGCCTTTTCCTCATAGTCTCGTTCTGATATATATATATATATATATATATATATATATATATATATATATATATATATATATATATAATGTAAACCCACAAGGAAAAAGAAAAATGATTCCAAGGCCTTTCGTGTATTCAGAAGTACACCTCGGCAGGGAATGAAGAGAGAAGGCGAGATGACGAAAAAATATATATACATCGGGGCGGAAATAAAAAAATTAGCACATAATTAACAAGACTTAATGAGAGGCAGAAGGAATTTAAACAGGATATTGTCAGTTTTATATATTCCCGCACTCTTATCGAAATTATTTTTAAAATGGATAAATGCACATTCTAGAATATTCCTTTCAATTATATCTCTGTTTTTAACGAGCGCTTTAAAACTATCCCATTTGATGCTATGATTACATCTATACATATGGTTGAACAATACATTAGAATTATTTGCTGTTCTACCCGCATATTTATGCTGTTTTACCCTAATATCTAACGTTTTACCCGTTTGGTCTATATATACTGAGTTACATTTTGTACATCCGATCGAATACACACAACCAACCACATTATCCGGGCTATTCTTTATTAGGCGTGATTTAACAGTATTATTATACTTAAAGATTACATTAATGCCAATTGCTTTAAGTACAGTTGGAAGGTATTGAAAATTAACATGGTAAGGTAGGCTAAGGATATTTTTACGCTGAAATTCCTTTACAATTACATTATTATAATACCTATTCTTGGCTTTCCTAAGGCAATTATCTAAAAATGAAATAGGATAACATAATTTAGTACCAATATTCATGATATTGCATAACTCGGAATCTAAAAATTCAGGACTGACAACTCTCAATGCTCTAAGAAACATAGCAGAGAAAATAGAAGATTTAATCGCGGGATGATGGTCAGAATAAAAATACACGTAAGAGTTATTATTAGTAGACTTGCGATAGACTTCAAATTTGAAATGATTCCGCCCTGCTGTATATATATTTTGGGCTTCTCGCCTGCTCCCTTCATTCCCTGACGAGGTGTACTTCGAATACACGAAAGGCCTTGGAATCATTTTTCTTTTTTCTTGTGGGTTTACATCATTCATTCATTTCACGTGTTTAATTGTGAAATTCCCCCATATATATATATATATATATATATATATATATATATATGTGTGTGTGTGTGTGTGTGTATGTATATATATATATTATATATATATATATATTATATATTATATATATATATATATATATAATTGATGTACCACGGTATTTATTTTTTTTTAACTAAAAAAAAATGTATTATGTTATTTTAAATAATATTATCGCCGCACACATAAGTTATATTTTCTTAGAAAATAACTTTATCAATAAAACACATCTTACAGAAACTAAACCCAAGTATAGACTCCCCCACAAACACTTGAAATACATCATATACCCAAGCCCTTAGAATAAGCATTGTTTCGTAAACATGCAATAAAGTGGGTACCTCTCCAGAGACTACTAAAACGAACTTTGTAGACGAAAGTACATAAGTGATTGAGGAATTTCAAGTTGGAAAAGAAAGTTCAGGTATTCGGTTGAAGTTGAGACAAAGACTGTTTGTAATTCAGGGTCCATCTTCGTTTCAAAAAGAAATTTCCGTTCAACAAATCAGGAAATTGAGTTCAAGTTTTTGCCAACATTTTGAGAGTTTCAAATAAACAGGTCATTGCAGGTAAACCTCTCAGATTTTTTTTTTTTTTTTTTTTGCCCGCAGTGACACTTTATAACTAAAATTATTCGTGGACATTCTATTCTTTTAGAATAAAATAATATATACATATGCGAACTTAAGTATATCATATATTTTCTTAGATCTATATATTTCGTAGTGTGTAGTCGGACTTCATTTTCACGTCATTTTTTTGTACAATTTTGTATATATATATATATATATATATATGATGAATAAAACCACGAAGGGAAAAGAAACACAAAGGGGTGCTCAAGCGCTTTCGTCTAATGACATCCTCAGGAACACTACGAAAGCGCTTGAGCACCCCTTTGTGTTTCTTTTCCCTTCGTGGTTTTATTCATCATAAATATTTTTCACGTGTCACTTTCGTGAAATAATTTTTCATATATATATATATATATATATATGTGTGTGTGTGTGTGTGTGTGTGTGTGTGTGTGTGTGTCTTTTATAATTATATTAAAAATAATATTAAAACTTGTGGTGCGCAATAACTCCATAAACTTCGTCAAGTATTTTCAATTATTAAATGCACGAAAAATGCAATACGCCTATCCAAGACTCAAGGTATGAATGAGGCTCACTCATTCATATGACCGCGTATGAGAATGAAATCCAAAATAACAAGTCAGGGATCTTGGAGTAATAATGTCATCGGATGCAGAATTCGGAAAACACTATAACATTAAAATTACAACAGATAGAAAAGTAATGAGAATTATCTGGAGGAGCGTCTACAGCAGAGGAGCGTCTACAGCAGAGGAGCGAATATCATACTAAAATTATGGAAGAGTTTAGTACTACTACTGAGTATTGATCAGTACTACTACTTACAGACCAATAGCCCATAGGGAACAAGAGACATTACAAACATACATTACAAACATACGTCTAAGATAGAGGAGACGAAAGATGAAGACTACTGGTCACGACTACAATCCTTACAACTCCACTCTTCGGAAAGAAGACGTGAACAATACACAATAATACAATAATATACATATGGAATAAGTCCAAGAATCATTTCGACAGATTTCTGTGTAAATTAAATTCTCTGATCAACCATGCGTAGCTGCCTATGAGGGCAGGAGGAGAGTAGAAAGCAATCTCTTCTACATCAAATCCCCAAAATGAAGCGGGATGTTGCAGAGGGGTCGAACGCAGGTCGATATATATATATATATATATCATATATCTTTTTTTTTTTTTACCAATACAGGGTGTCCGTAAAAGGGCTTCATTATTTTAATTTTCTATTTTTCAGAGTACGTTAAAGATACAGTTACGAAACGTGAACTATCCGAAAGATCAAGTCCAAAAGTGTAGATTTATTAATTTAAATTAAAGAATTTCAATATGAGCGCCGCGAGTGGCTGAGCAATATCAAACCGATATTCAACCTCCTGCCACACTCTTCTGAGAATATCTTGGTCAATCTTTGCAAAAACGTCCGTGATCCGTGTCTTCAGGTCTTGTAATGTCGTCGCCAGTGGAGGGACGTAGACATTGTCCTTAACAAACCCCCAGCAGATTTTGTTCCATGAAAAGCCAACACACAAAACGCCTTCTCTGGTTCAGACGCCATTATGCGATACTAACAAATGAAGCTTCCACCAGGCGGCAACATTGAAGACTTCGGCCACCTAGCGGCCAGACTGAAAAAGAAAACAAATGAAAAATTAAAAGCGCTCTGAAAAATGCATAATTAAAATAGTAAAGACCTTTTACGGACACCCTGTATATAGTCTCGAACTTGTTATAAATTTCAGTGTTCCTGAGGATGTCATTAGACGAAAGGGCTTGAGTACTATTTCGTGTTTTCTTTTTCCTTCGTGGTTATTTTCAGCATCATATATATATATATATATATATATATATATAAACCTGGTAAAAGTTCCATGCGTCGGTCTCTCTTCACACGAAGATCAAGCTGGTGACCCCACCTCTAGGCCTGGCCTGATGGAGGAGCGAGTTGCTTTCTTGCGATCTCCATCGCTCATAGCCAGGCACACCCGCCTCATCTGGTACCGTCCTGAGCCAGGCATCTAGGCTTCTTTTGAAAATTCCAATTTTGACCCCTGTAACGTTCCTGAGGTCCTTTGGAAGCTGGTTAAAAAGTCTTGGCCCCCTGACAACCAAGCTGTTTTTCTTCAGTGTGGAAGAAATCCCTTGTCGGGCCTTTAGTTTGGGAACACTACATATTCTGCCTTTCCTATTTTCCAGTATTGTTTGGAGGGTAATTGGGTTTACTTTGAGGTTTGGTTCCAGTTTCTCGATCCTTTTCCATATGTAAATTATGGTTCATCTCCTCTTCTTTCCAGCGAATATAGATTTAATTTACGTAGTCTTTTCCAGTAGTCGACTTCTTTGCAGCCATCAATCTTGGCTGTGTAATTTCTTTGGATTTCTTCTAGTTTATTAATTTTTTTACAGCGCACAACTTTATATAGATAGATAGATAGATAGATAGATAGATAGGGGGATGATGATGATAATGATGATGTAATCTACGCCAAATTTAGTATACACATTAAAGGAGAATCAGGAAAGGTTTTAGCAACACACTCGCCCCTACCAGTCCCCATCTAAGTTTTGCTTCGGGGGACTTTTGCTTATATATATATATATATATATATATATATATCAAAACTATTGACTTCTCCTTAGGGAAACGGAGCTTACAGATGAAAAGAAGGACCAACACAACAGCAAACATTTCCGTTTATTTTTTATACGTAGCCCACCACAATCCGCAATTAGAAACCATAATAATGAAAACAACCATCCCCTTCACAAAACTCAGTTCGAAATTCTAACTAGATCCAATAACCTTACAGAACTCCGAATTTTAGAATCTTTGTACATCTATAGAAACAAACCTTCCATTAACAATAATAGCTCATCTTACAAATTACAGCTCTTTTAACTAACCAACCGATTTTCATAGACATATCATACCTTCTAATTTACTGACCACACAGTTTTCTCTCAGTTTCTGCCAAGTATGGAGGTTGATGTAAACATTGTGTATTTACAATTTACTAGTTGAGGTAATTTTAATTTAATTTTAATGATTTTAATTTTTTGTAGTGATGTAATTTTAACGATTTTAATTGTGTATTGATGTAATTTTCATTATTCTCGTTTTTGTTTTAAGGTTTTAAGACTTTAATTCACTGATGATGACAAAAGATTTGTCGAAACGTCTGAAGTATAAAAAATAAACGGAAATGTTTGCTGTTGTGTTGGTCCTTCTTTTCATATATATATATATATATATATATATATATATATATATATATATATATATATATATATATATACTTTTTTATTTCTTGGGGATACTTAAGTTTTAAAATTTTAACTTACCCATGAACTCCCCTCCCGACCTGACCCATCCTCTATTGTTCATTAATCTCTGGATTATTATTCTCTGTCATTACCAACATTCTTCTTTAAAGATTTTCTGTTTGGAATTCCATGTGTGGCGATTTTCCATTCAAATAAATTCAGTTTCACTGCTTTGATTCAGAGGCTCAGAATTGCTTTTTGGGAGTTCAAACGATTTGTTTATAGCTCTCTCTCTCTCTCTCTCTCTCTCTCTCTCTCTCTCTCTCTCTCTCTCTTTCTCTCTCTCTCTCTCTCTCTCTCTATATATATATATATATATATATATATATATATATATATATATATATATATATATATGTGGGATGAATTTCACAATAAAACATGTTTTATTGTGAAATTCATCCCACATATATATATATATATACAGTATATGTATATATATACACTACTTTCTCTTTCTTTTCCTCTTTCCTTCTCCTTCTTTCTTTATTTGAGTTTAGAAATGAGAATATCACGAAAGACGCATTAAGCATACCATTAGATATGTGTGTGAGAACCTAAACAAAAAAAGACACTGTCTTGGATTTCTTTAACTAGTCAACAGTATTTGATAAACTTTCACATCAATTTTATTGTATAAGCTTCGCATATATCTATGGAACAAGAGGAAATACACCTAAAGCTAGTCACACATTCGGGCTGGTCCAGCCTGACTGGACCAACTTAAGTTTATTGCATGGGTTGTAATGACAATACACACACTAGGGCTGGTACCAACTTTCCAGCCGAGCAAAGATGGCAGTAATGTATTTGATAAATACTTAAATATGTAATTAAATACTGTATTTATAAAAACATTTTTTTTCAGGGTATTTAAATGCGTATTTAAATACATTAATATTGATGTATTTTGTAATTACAAATACATATTTTCAAATACATTTTTAAATACATTTGCAAAAAAATCAGCTGCCTTCATCAGCTCCAGTAGAGCGTCTTTTTTCTTTCGCCGTAATGGTTCATTCACCCAGGAGAGGGAAGCTGTCCGACGGACTTTTTGAGAGCTTGACATTGATGAAGGCGAACATGGAGTGGAATGAAAGGGCTTAGAGCAGTGGTGCACAAACTTTTTTGATGTGAGGGCCAAGCGAAGAAAATAACTAAATGTATTAGCCTACTTACTTTCCATCTAAGTCATAAATTGGGTCACTTTTATATTCTAACTTTTTCATTGAATTGAAAAGACCCGTGGGGCCACTGAAAAGACCCGTGGGGGACACATTTGGCCCGCGGGCCAGGGTTTGTGCATCACTGCCTTAGAGGCTTAGGTCCGGGGTGGATGGATTTTTTTTCCATTATTGGGAGTATTTCAGTCTCTCATGGTTTTTGTAAATCGAGAATTCAATTATTTTTCCTGTAACTGTTCCAAACTGTAGTGTGTTATGTTTATTATGGTTTATGTAGTCCTTTCTTTCTATTGCCTCTCTTTGGATTGCTTTGTTATGGATAGGAAACTTCAAACTACTATAACAATAATAAACACTGAAAATGGAATATATTTAAAATGTATTTAGGTTGTATTTAAATACATTTTTAAAGTAATGTAGTTAGTATTTAATTACATTCCAGTTTACAGTAATGTATTTGGTATTTAAACACAAAGTTGCGTTGTATTTAGTATTTAGTATTTAAGTACATTTTAAAGTATTTATGCCCATCTCTGCAGCCGAGTTGGTCCAGCTTAGTTTGTATTTTTTTTACAACGCCTGGCTGGTAAATACTTTTTTAAGTTTCTGAAGACTACAGTGTGTGTTTAAATAATTCAAGCTAACGTATGCCAATGTAATAAATAATAATAACATGTGATATACAAAACTATGAGGATGAAATGGTGTTTCTTACCTTAAGTAGACAGTAAGTCTTTCTTCAGGTGAAACCGGTCGGCGAAATTTGCTTCTTCTTTTCATGATGGTATGTTGTACTAAAGTTAAAATTTCCTTAAAATGTTGTCTACTCGTGTTGAAATAGTGTTAATATCTTTGTTCATCTGTCACTAATTCATGAAATTCTCCTTTTTCATGTCTTTTCTGCAGAGTATCACGAATCCAAAGCCTCTTCTTTTTCCTTCTATTCACTTTTTCTTTGTAAGTATACAAGTACGACATTAGCATTTCTTCTTCACTATCATCATCTGTCTGAGTCTGGCCACATAACACTATTTTAATGTATTTTATTATTCTAGTAATGTACAATTTACTTGTGTTAACAAATTAGTACTAGTAACTCACACCGCGCCGGCTGTTCCAAAGATCGAAAGTTAACTGAGCAGGACCAGCCGTAATGTGTGTTCAACGAGCTTGTGCCTGCTACCAGCCAGGCTGGACCAGCACTAATGTATAACTACATGTAGCTTAACTGTTTCAACTCGCAGGTTACTTGACTAATCGTCATCAGTACATCAGATTAAGGAATATTTTTTATCCGACAATGTTGCACTAAATGGTACGATTCCACAAAGATCTATTCTTGGATCATTACTATTTTTAATTCACGTCACTGATCTTCATCTCTCAATCACACTAAATTACATACAGTACGCAAATGATATCACACTTACTTTTTCACATCATGATCACAATTTTAATTTCAATTATTTATTTATTTACAAATATACACAGAATTGACATAGATGAGTGTATTTTCATTATTACGACACATATACTGTGTACAATTGTAAATTGCTTTCAACAAACTTACACGCTGAAATCTACAATTTAGGTACAATTCTAAAATTTGCATAAAAAGACTTAAAAACTAAAGCGAACGTTAAGATTAGGACAATACTGTATTAATTTTAAACATTTCATTTTAGCATTTTAGTGCATGAAATTGGAAAGGCTTTTTTCATTGTAATATGATCATTACACATTCAGGCAATTGATATATTTGTGCGTTTAATTTCTATATGTATATTAGATTCCATTATAGCAGCTACAATAAATCTCTATTTATGTAACACATATTGACACTACGGTAATATTAATGCATTAGTAATAATGCAGGAATTAATTCATATATATATATATATATATATATATATATATCACTCCATGTGTAATTTTTAATGTTTTATTTGCTGTATTGAATTCTGTTGTACGGATACGATTTAACCAATTTATGCAACCTTTCTTACGCCATAGTGAGATAATTTAGTAATAAGTGTATCATGAGAGATTGTATCGAGGGCTTTGGAGAAGTCCATCAGCAAGAGAACAGAAACCTCTTTATTATTAAGGTTTTACGTAATACGACTAATAAGATTGAAATGGCGTTGCTTATTTTATGGTCCTCCTTAAAACCAAATTAATACTTAGATATAAGGTTATTTTCTTCGAAGTGTTTTGAGAGTTGCGTATAAGCAAGTTTTTCAAATATCTTTCCTAATGTAGTTAAAATAGATATAAGTTGATAAATAGAAGGTAGTGATTTGTGTGGAGATTGACATTTGCTTGATGCAGACTCTCTATTTACAGAAGCAAGATGAATAAAGAAAGCAAATTGGCACCCAGGAAAAGGTGCCCAGAAGAAAGATGAAAACAATGCCCAGAGAGAATATGGGCTTTAAACACCCTCCATGTTAGAAGAAGTCTCATCAGTCCTTAATGTGTTCCGTTTTTTCTTTTGCAGATAAATAATGTCCCTAGAGTGAGCTAGCCCTTGAGGTTGAAATATTATAAAAGCAATCTAATATAAAAGCATAATTATAAGAAGAATAACACATAGTGAGAGATTAAAAAAGTGAATGATAAAACTCGCATTGGACACGTAATGAAGTGATAGAATAGAAGTGATTTGGAATAACACAAAAGGAAAAGGGAAAACCATTGTATAAAGGATCACCGGGGTACCCCTACGGTGAAGACCAACAAAGAGAAGAAAGAAGAGAAGAAGAAAGAGAACATCAGCATCCGACGCCTATTCAAGAGAAGGTAATTAAATCAGGACTTTCCTTTATCTATTTCTAATCGATCCAACATCTGGTAGCAGAGCGTGGTTCTCTAAAGGAATTTCCCTTGTTAAAGTTCAGCAAACTTTCTGTCGAGATGGCCGACAAGGATGGAGAGAGAAGAGAAGGCGTTTGGAAGTGCCGAAACTAGAGAACAAATATGAAGAATGGAAGTGGGGGATGACTTTGTGGAAGAAGGTATGCAACGTACCAGAGACAGACCAAGGAGCACATGTAGTTCTATCCCTCAAGGGCAAAGCTAAGGATGTTGTAAGGGGAATGACGCTCCCTGAGATACAGAGCGCGAATGGAGTGGACAATATAATAAAGAAACTAGACAAAGTGTTTCTAGCGGATATGGGGGTCAGGAAATTTAAGAAATATGTGGATATACACAATTTAATGAGAAGCGATAATGTAGAAGTTAATGACTTTTTGGTGGACTTCGAGAACTTGTACCGTGAATTTGAAGATCTGTGTGGACTCAAGGATGACTCCATGAAAGCCTTTGCTCTCCTAAGATCTTGTAATCTAAAGGAGGAAGATGTGCAAGGCATTCTTACTGCAGTGGATGATGTGAAGTATGACGAAATTATGAAAATTATTAGACGCAGATTCTGCCTGGAGAAAGGAGCGATCATGAAGGAATTTACCCATATTGATAGAGAAAAAGATGTTCTAATGGGAACCCATGAAAAGGATAGAACCTGGAGAGCTGAACGAGGGAGAGGTCGTGGACAACAGGGATCCTATTACAAGGGAAGAGGCAAAGGAGGATGTGCGATATGTAAAACTGATACTCACCTCACCCGTGATTGTTGGAATGCTTATTGGAATAAAGGAGCAGAGAAGACCAAAGAGAGAAGAGAGAAGAGTGGAGATAAGGAATACATAGGATTCACCGAGCACATATTAATGAGCCGAGAAAGTAATATTGTGGACGTAACACAGGGCATGGCAATATTAGATACGGGCTGTACAAGCACTGTATGTGGACAGCGATGGCTGGCAGACTTTGTAAAAAGAGGGGGAAAAGTGCTGGAGGAGACATTCAAAGAAGTCACATATAGATTCGGTGATGGAAATGTGATAAACTCCGAGAAGAAAATAATTGTCGAGATGAGAATAGGGAGGAATAAATATAAGATGGAAGTCAACGTGGTGAAGAGTGATGTCCCAATGCTGATGAGCATCGAATCACTAAGAAGGTTGGGAGCCAAATAGACTGTAGAGCCTCGATTATTGAAGTGGGAGAAGAAGGAATCAAATTATACCGTACAAGTGGGGGTCATTTATGCCTTCCAGTGTCAGATTGACAATTAAAGGAGGAGGTATTTGCAGCGAAGACTAATGATGACAATACGATGCTGACACCAAAGGATTTGACAAAAATACATCAACAGTTTGGACACCCCTCTAATGAAAAACTATTTAAATTGATAAAAAGTGCGAATAAAGATCAGGCGAATACACAAGAAATGATTACAAACATAAGTGATAAGTGTGAAAATTGCAAGAGTTATAGAAGAGCGGAACCTAAGCCTATTGTTGCATTGCCATGGTCCAATGAGTTCAATGAAATGATAACTATGGATCTGAAGAAGTGGAGGAATGGCTATCTACTAGTGATGTAGCGGATGTCATTTTTTTCACATCCGCGGATGCGGATGCGGATGAGGATGTTTGATTTCAACATCCGCGGATGCGGATGCGGATGTCTACATTTTCGTTATTTTTTAGGATATATTCGAGATTTGTTGTGTTTAACGTATATAATAAGTTATTATATAGAGAGAGCTGTAGCTATAATGTAGTATAATTGATTAATTGTACAATAATTGCTGTACTTTTCCCTGAACATATAAAATAATAGCAAGCATCTAACTAATATAGAAATCAATTAGTGAATTCGTCTGCAAATAAATTCGTTATATTTTGTTGAGTTTCAGCCACAATTAGAAACCATAATTGTGTTACCCGACCTCTTTCCCCAACCTCCACCCTTATAGAAAGAGATCTTTAATTAGCTTGATAACTATTTATATTAAGTTTAAAGTTTTATTAGGCATATTTATAAATGAGTAATTAAAATAAAGTAAACTAAGATGGTCATCGTTTAATATTCAAACTTAATTATAGGAAGGTTATGCTTAAGGAACATTAATTTTTCTGCCTTTTCTGCTGCCAGTCTGTTTCTCTTTTCATCATATATTAATCCAGCACTGCTAAATAATCTCTCGCTTGGTACGCTTGTTGGAGGACGTGCTAAATGTTTCCTTGCAAGTTTACTCAAGTATGGATAGATATTCTGCGTATTTTTCCACCAACTAATAGGATTGTCACATGCAGCCAGGCGTTTTTCTTGGTGATAGCTCTCGATCATTTTTACTACATCTTTTGACATCGCGTAGGTCTCGTCATCGCTGCTTGACTCAAGAAACTGAGAGAGAGATTCTGTGATAGATTTCCTTGTTGAAGGTGTTGGTTCTGTCACTGAAACTTTTATTCTTTTGGTGGTGGCGAAGCGACAGATTCAAGAGATTGAAGCTCTTCAACTGCTTTGCCAAGTAATGATTTAACTCGTTCTAATGTACTAGGTGAAAATAACTTAGCTTTGTAACGTGGATCTAAGTAGGTTGCAAGGGAGTAACTTTATACAAGAACAGCCTCGTCTTGTCGCTTGCATCACTTTTGCGCACAATGAACTAGTTCTATATTAGTAGAATTTGATAATTTCCGCTTATTAATGACGTTTTATCTCAACGGTCCACATCCGCACGACATCCGCAGTCCAAAGTGCGGATGCGGATGCAGATGCGGATGCCAGAAAATGTGCGGATGTTCCGCGGACGCGGATGCGGATGCGGATGTGACCTACATCACTACTATCTACTAGTGATGGTGGACACTCTGACTAGATATTGTCGTGTGTCATATGTGGTCAACAAGAGAGCAGAAACCATTGTGAGACAAATCATCATAAATTGGATAAGTCTTTTCGGAGCACCTCGAAAAATAATGACTGATAATGGAGGTGAGTTCAACAATGAGATCATGAGAGAGTTCTGCGAACGCTACAATATTGAGCCTATGTATACTGCGGCAGAAAGCCCTTGGAGTAACGGGATGGTTGAGAGATTAAACGCTATAATAGCAGAACACCTCAACAGGGTTCTGATGGACGATGATGGTAGTGATTTAGAAATAGCCATAGCCTGGGTAGTAACTGCACAAAACTGCCTACACAATAATAAAGGTTTTAGCCCCAACCAATTGGTATTTGGGAAGAATCCTGTCCTGCCAAACTTACTTAATAATACACCCCCAGCAATGTTTTATGACAAGAGTGAGAGCCAAATCGTAGAAGAAAATCTACACTTGATGAGGGAAGCTAGAGAGCAATTCATGAAGAACGAGGCTAACGAGAAGTCATGAGAGCACTCCACCACCAAATACGTCCGAGTAAAGTGAACGAGATGTCCATCAACGACAAAGTTTACTTTAAAAGAGATGGAGAAGAAAAATGGAGAGGACCTGGGGAAATAGAGGGTATACAGGGCGGTAAAATAGTTTTTGTAAGATATGGTGGTTATCGTTACCGAGTACACACGTGCCGGTTGCAAAAAGCGGTTAAACAAGCAGAAGGGGAAGAACAAGAGATGAAAACAAAGAGAAGGGGAGCGGATACACAGGAAAAGCAGGAGGAAAAAGAAGAGAATGAAGTTACTTTTGGGGTGCCGCCTATTCGACAGGGAAGAGAAGAGGAGGAGAATACGGAAGAAGAAGAAGATGCGAGTGAAGAAGAGAGCATGGAAGAAGAAGCTGCGAGTGAAGAAGAAGAAGAAGAACCAGAACAAGAGGAACAAGAGGAACAAGTAGAGCAAAGAGCTGCGAGATATAAAGCACCCATCATTGGAAGAAACTTTGAAGCCCTGACTCCGGAAGAAAGGAGATTGATTAAAGGGAGAATTGTGAGTAGAGCCGGTAAAGTTGGTAAGGATGGAAAAGGGAAATACAGAGATTGGTTCAACGTCAAAATTAATGGAGAGGAGGGGTATAGAAGTATGGATTTTGGTGCCCTACCACGATGGAGAATGTTGCCACCGGTGGAAGAGACTTTATTGACATGGGAAGGTACAGAAATAGAAGGAGCAAGGAATGTGAAATGAAGCACTGGAGAGAAAGAGATGTTTATGATGAAGTAGAAGATAAAGGTCAGAAAAACTGTATCAGTCAGATGGGTGATTACAGAGAAGGAGAAGGATGGTAAGTCCTACGTAAAGGCGAGATTGGTCGCAAGAGGCTTTGAGGAGGAGGAAAATATTCACACGGAATCACCCACATGTTCCAAGGAGGCTTTGAGGTTGGTGATTATGATTATTGAACATATGAAATGGAGATGTAGGAGTATGGATATACTGCCGCCTATCTGCAAGGAAACCAATGGAAAGAACGGTTTACCTTCAGCCACCACGGGAGTACAACAATGGCCATATTTGGAAGCTTAAGAAGACAGTATACGGACTTAAGGATGCCGCTAGAGAATGGTTTCTTTCTGTTAAGGAGACATTATTGAAAATAGGAGCCAAACAATGTCATGGAGACTCGCGGCGGTGTTCTACCGGAAGAAGAATGGAAAACTTGAAGGAGTAATATGCCTACACGTGGATGACTTCTTATGGGGAGGAAATGAAAACTTTGAGAAAGAGGTAATTGATCCTCTGCGGAAAAATTTCAGTTTTGGAAAAGAAGAAGAAGATATGTTCAAATTTTTGGGCATGAGAATATACCGTGATGACAGAGGACGTATGACTATGGAGCAAGACGAGTACATAGCATCTGTACAAAAAATGGACATTACCAACAAGAAGGAAAATGTTGCGCTCAATGTTGAGGAAAGAAGGATGTATAGGAGTATTGTGGGCCAATTAAACTGGATAGCCAGACAATCAAGACCGGATGTTGCCTACGAAGTGAGTGAGAGAAGCTCCTATGGAAAAAATCCCATGACCGAGGACATAAGGAAGATAAATAAGGTAGTGGATAAAACAAAATCCCGAGAGGTACAAATCATATTTCCAAGGTGGAAAAGATAACGACAAGTGAACTCGTTTGTTATTCAGATGCCTCTCTGGGTAATCTCAGAGATGGAGGATCGCAGAGAGGTTTTCTCATTTTCTGGAAGAATGAAGAGGGAGAGGTCTGTACGATTGCCTGGCGCTCCAGACGCTTACGAAGGTAGCTGGTCCACTCACTGCAGTGCGGTCCACTCTCACTGCAGAAACCCTAGCCTTAACTGAGGCTGTGGACATGGCCATTTTTATTAAAGATCTCATAAACGAATTGACTGGGGAACATATTCCTATTCGATGTCACGTAGACAACAAATCACTGGAGAAGACATTGAAGAGTCTGAAACCAGTTGAAGAAAAAGGGCTCCGGACATATATTGGTAGTCTGAGAGAGAGATTAGAAAGAGGAGAAGTAAGTCAAGTAAAATGGATCGAAACGAGCCAACAACTTGCAAATTGTCTCACGAAGAAAGGAGTTAGCAGTAATGCCCTAGTGAGGGTAATAGAAGAAGGAAGACACCATGAACAATAGAAGAAAAAGAACGAAACCAAAAGAAAAAACGGAAAAGAAAATGGTATTAGTGTGGAGATTGACATTTGCTTGATGCAGACTCTCTATTTACAGAAGCAAGATGAATGAAGAAAGCAAATTGGCACCCAGGAAAAGGTGC
>JAJOZX010005350.1:0-247500 GCA_023014485.1 Bathynomus jamesi | reverse complement strand
AGAAATCACGTAAGCTGCGAAACATTCAGAGAGTAAAGCAGTTATTTCTTTCATCAAATTTCATAAAGATGGATACAGCAGAAAGTTCGGTCGCACATTTGACGAAACGCAACAAAGGCTCTTATATATATATAGATGTCTGTGTGTGTGGTGTGTGTGTGTGTGTGTGTGTGTGTGTGTGTGTGTGCGCGTGTGTTTCTAAAGTAAAAACTGAGAGAAAGGCAAAAGAACCGTGTCTTATTGATTTTTAGAATGGTTTTATAAGAGAAAGTTAAAAAAAGGGGAAAACATAAAAGAAAGTAAATAATTGGAAAAGTGCATTTAACTTTGAATAAAGTATAATCAAAAGAGGTGATAACTTTTGAACAATACAAAAGTGCGTCTTCCGAAGCTTTACAATGCCCACCTGACAAATACATGACGAAAATAATTTATAAGATTTCAAAAACTAAACAACAAAAGTTAAGACATTTTTCTCCGAAATTAAATTTTGTATTGGGAAGCCGAAACAAACCTTTGGTGATAATGATGTCTGCGAGTCCATCATAACTACAGTGGTAAATTCACTGTATACAGTAGGCTCGCGATATTTCGCGATTTGTTATAACGATTTTTTTACTTCGCGAACCCCAAGATTACTACTTTTTTTTAAATACTTTCCCTGCATTGGAGTACATGCTTCAAAGCGTCGTTGAAAATTTTGCCACATACGTTCGAAAACACCTACATGGTTGCATATTGTTTCTGAACAATCTTGAAAACGTTGCCACAATTCATCTATGTTATTAACTTCTCTTTCATAAACAAGATTTTTTTTAAATAACCCCACAAGAAAAAGTAAATTGCATTTAGGTCCGGAGACCTGGATGGCCAAGCGACGAGACCATGCCACCCATGTATGTACTCTGATGTAGGGAAACCATTCTGAGCACTTGCTGTAAATAAATTTTCATGACTTTCATTTTAGTTGGATCGTCCTCGACAAAAAGCAATGTATCTCGGAAACGAAGTGATTGCGGATTTATGTTCTTACGAACATTTTTGTTCACTTTGACATCCTGAATATGTATACTAATTTATGAAACATAATTTGATAACACCCTATATATACGAGGGGCGGTCAGAAGATAAGTTTACACAGCGTATAATTTCGTAACTAAAGGACCTACATTCATTATGTTTGTATCAGGTGAATTCGATAATCATTGTTGGCAACACTGCACGTCGATTCGTCTGCCATCTATCGCACATTGGTTAACAGTGTTGCCAATTTAGCCATTATCCGGCCAAATCTGGCCACTTTTACTGAAATCTAGCCGAGAAAAAACTGCATTGGCGGATAGCCGAAATTCTGGCCATATTTAAAGAATCTTGTAGCCGATGTAATTTCATTTTATGACTAATTTGAAATTTTATTATTTATATTTAATTGAAATACATGTCATAATTTTTTAATTATTTTGTCTTTACAATTATTTTGTCTTTACAGTAGACTATAAAAGTTGCCATGTTTGGTTTAGCTGGTACCAAATTTTTTTTAGAAAACATGTTCGCGACAAATTCCCGCCTGTCTTTTGTTTTTTATTTTCGCGGGCGCCTCAGGCCAAGCCAGTTTTAATGATTCTGAGTGAGCTTGTAGTAGCACTGTGTTTAACGTGAATGATTAGCAAAATTGTTTAAAGTGAAAATTTTCAGTACCCCTCAAAATGCCTAAAGATATAAATTATAAGCAGAAATATAGAAAAGAATGGACGAATAATGATTTATTCAAGAATTGGTTATGTGAAGTTCCTACCAATCCTAGCAGAGCGCATTGCAAGTTTTGCAAATGTGACATAAATGCTAAATACTATGATTTAATAAATCACATGAAATCTAAAAAACATATCAATGCAATTCCATTTAAAACGCTGCCTATAACCAGTTTCTGTAGGCCAAAGTGTAGTGATACTGCTAAGTTGGAAGGAAATATTGCTTTGTTTTTAGCATGCCATTCTGCTATTATGAACACTGATCATTTAGTTGAAATATGCAAAAACACAATTACTGAGAGTAAAATTACCTCAAATTTAAAAATGCCCAGAACAAAATGCTCAGAAATCATTAAGAATGTCTTAAGTGTTCATTTTGTGGAGGACTTGATTCAAGATATAGGAGATGGTAAATTTAGCTTACTTTTAGATGAATCTAATGATATTAGTGCTCATAAAATGCTTGGGATTGCAATAATTTATTATAGCAGATCTAAAAACAAGGTTATCTCAACTTTCCTTAATCTTGTGGAATTAGAAGAGTGTAATGCTGATGGTATTATTAAAGCACTAAAAGGTGAACTGGTAAGTAAAAATCTTAACTTAAACAAACTTGTAGCCATTGGGACTGATAATGCTAGTGTCATGATAGGTATCAATAATGGTGTATATCAAAAACTTAAAAGAGAAGTCCCATCGCTGATTTTGTTTAGATGTGTATGCCACTCTCTTCAGCTAGCTGTTTCTCATACTTCTTCAGAGTGCCTCCCACGAAATTTAGAATTTCTTATAGCAGAGATACACAAATGGTTCTCTCTTTCATCATCACGTCAGTTGGCTTATAAGAACTTATATAAAGCTATAAATGATGGTGAAACCCCATTGAAAATTCCAAGTGATTCAAAAACCAGATGGTTAGCTATTGAACCTGCAGTTGGAAGGATAATAACACAGTGGGTTGAATTGAAAACTCATTTTGAGATTATGAGAAATATAGAAAAGTGCTACACCTCTGAAATTTTATATGAGATGTACAAAGCTGGGAAGAACCTAGCTTATCTGCTCTTTTTCCATCCAATTCTTGTTGAAGTTCAAAAAGTAAATAAACTATTTGAATCAGCTACAGCTGATAAAGTCAGACTTCTAGATGATCTTACACTTCTTATAAAATCAGTTGCTAGCAAGTTGTTAATTCCTACTGCTAAAGTGGACCCCCTTTCTTCAGATATTCAAGAATTTTTGGACACAAAACCATATCTAGGGAGAGAAAAATTTGAGAGAAAAATTGAAGAATTGAGAAATCTTGGAAAAATAACAAGAGATGAAGAAAAATGTATGAGAGAAAGGTCCCAACATTTCCTTTTAACTTTATTCAAGCAATTAAAGCAAAGGCTCCCAGAAAATTTAACCATTCTGAAAAATATCTCCCTTTTATCTGTTGGAAAAGCGCTACAACCAGTTAAAGAATCCATTGTCAGTTTGATGGAATCTATGGGAGCATCCCTAGAAGTCATATCTGCTTCTGAATACCAAAGCTGGGCACAAACCGTTAATCCGTTAATCGTTAATTAACGAAGTTAACTTTTTCGTTAACGATTTAACTTTTAAGTTAACTTTGAAAATCATTATCGGACTAATTAACTTCCGTTACATTTAACTTCCGTTACATTTAACTTCCGTTAACTCAAGTCCGTTAACCCAAAAAATTCATAAATAAACGTTTAAAAGTTTCTATTATTTTCAGTGCTGAGCAGGTGCGCAATTAATCCGCCACTGTTAATAGTGATGAACGAATTTCCATTTCCGCAGTGCAAAATCAGGCGATATATTTGTTTCCGTCGCCACAATTTGTGTCTTACCAAATATGGTAGTTATTTATGGCATTGGTTTGAGCAAAACATGGTCGACTGTAAAATCAGGCGGAAAGATTTGCCATTTGAGTTGAATGTTTCAACTTCTTTCAAGAAATATCACGAGCATTTTAAGGCACTTTCAATAATATAAATGTAACAATTACAACAAATAACTACATTCGTTTCATTTGCAGTCTGTCTCTTGCGCAACATGTTTGTGCTAGTGAATATTTAAAAATAATCGTTGTCAAGTAAGTCATGTATATTTATAATATGTCTGTGAGTACCTTATTAGTAGTCTCCTTGATACATTTCAAGAACCATAAAACTGATCAGGTAAGATTTCAATTCTCATGTCACTTTGATGACATAAATTAAGTCAAATGATGTCTTACAATGGGAGCGTTTTCACCTTAACCCTTTATGTCCTGGCGGTACTTCTAGGTACCACATCCAACGAAGTGGGCAGCAACAGTGGAGGCAGCAACAACGAGGAGGAGGAGGAGGATGACTTCTTCAGTGCTGTCATCCAGACAAAAGAGAGCAGCAGAAGCCACAGGTCACTCAAGGGCAAGGCCCAGAACTTGGTCAAGACCTGGCTGGAGACCAACTCCAAGGACTTGCTGACAGATGCTGCCTTCTTGGGTGAGCAAGTGTTGGTGGACTTGTTCATCAAGTTCAACACAGCCATCCCCTCCAGTGCTGCAGTGGAGCGTTTGTTCTCTATGGGCAAGGACATCCTGAGGGCCAAGAGATCATCCCTGTCTGATGAAAACTTTGATATGCTAATTTTCATGAAGGGCAACATGCATCTCATGGACAAAATGGAGAACGAGAAGAAGAGGGAAAATTAAATTATATATATATTGTGTTTTTCATTTTTTTTATAATAAAAGTTAACGTTAACGGTTTATCGGTAACTTCCGTTACATGTTTAACGAATTAACGGATTAACGGTTAACGAAGTTAACTTTTTGGTTAACGGATTAGCGGTTAACGAAGTTAACTTTTTGGTTAACGGTGCCCACCACTGCTGAATACCAATGGCTTAAGCTTCATTTAGTTGACTGGAATTATAAAAGTAATACTGAAGCTTTCTGGGGTGAAGTATTGCAATATAAAGATGCATCTGCATGCAACCCATTTAAGGAACTCTCAGAATTTGCAACTTCAGTTTTAATATTACCACACTCCAATGCCCAAGTTGAAAGGGTATTTAGCAGTATGAATATTATAAAATCTAAATTGAGAAATAAAATGGAACTAAAAATGTTAAGTGCTATAATGTCCGTCAAATTTGGATTAAAAAGGCACAATAAATGCTGTAGTGAATACGAATTACCAGAAAAATCTTTGCGAGTTATAGGTACAATTGCATCATATTCTACCAAAGATGATCCTTGCCCTTCTACATCAACTCTGTGCGATGAAGATATTCAACTCTTAGATACTTAAATCAGGTGAGTTTATTATTATTTTTTGTTTTATGGTTTAAATTTACACTTTTTAATAAATAAAATTGTACTGAGTATATATCAATATAAAAAAACATAAAATTTTCTTTAGCCATAAGTTTAGCTCAAAATGGAAAAAATTTAGCCGATTTTAGCCATTTTTAAAAGCAGTTTTAGCTCAAAATATCAAATTTGAGTTGGCAAGCCTGTGGTTATATGAGTCAGTTGAACATTGCGGCTCGACTGGAGCAGTGCCCTGTCATTTCTGCAACAATATTCCGAGTCTATCAGTAGTCAAGAATTTCTCGAGCGCATTGTCACAGGAGACGAGACATGGGTTCATCACCGTACTCTGGAAACAAAACGTGCCACCATGGAATGGAAACACCCTGGGTCCCCGCGTCCAAAGAAGTTCAAGATTGTGAGGTCCACTGGCAAAGTAATGGTTACCGTGTTTTGGGACCACAAAGGCGTTTTGTTCGCAGACTTCATGCAAAAAGGCAAAACAATCAATTCAGCTGCATATTGTTCAACAGTGGAACGTTTACGAGCGGCCATTAAACGTAAACGTCCTGGACTGCTCCGTAGGGCAGGGCACTGTTCCAGTCGAGCCGCCATGTTCAACTGACTCATATAACCAATGTATGGTAGATGGCAGCCGAATCGACGTGCAGTGTTGCCAATAATGATTAACGAATTCACCTGTTACAAACATAATCAATGTAGGTCCTTTAGTTGCGGAATTATACGCCATGTAAACTTATTTTCTGACCGCCCCTCGTATATATATATATATATATATATATATATATATATATATATATATATATATATATATATATATATACAGTGTGTGTGTGTGTGTGTGTGTGTGTGTATATATATATATATATGTAAAAATGGACAATGAATAATCAATATTCATTTTTACATAAGAACCAAAATCGCTTAACGCGAGTTTGGATAATAATTTTACTTGTGGCTTCCTATTTTTGTTCGTGTCAAAACCCTACGATCTACCATACCTATGGTTTAGTCGTATCCATTTTTATTTGTTATAGAAGTTATTAATTAATTATGATTGTCTTGCATCTCACCCTCGTCCCTAGATTATGCATACACATTGCATATAACAGGATTGGAACACGTAGTTGTACTTCTTAGTCATTAATGCCCACTCTTTGCCTCTAATTCGTTCTTGTAAATCTTCCTAATAATGATTTGTATTATACGGACAAAATTCAATAACTATGACGTCATAAAGTAACTTAATTCTCTTCACGTTTTCCATACCTTGAACACTGAATCACGTGTTTAGTATTTGGACATCTTCCGTATTGAATGTATGGTAAATTCTTTAATAATAATAATAATAATAATAATAATAAAAAGAAAAAAAAACTTCATTCTCTATACATCATTATTTATGTTGTTTCCTACCTATTGTCTACTGATACCTATCAACGTATCAGTCCATATTTTACGCGTGTCTATATTACGCACACAACCTATTCTGTTACTTACATGTAAAATACGTCCACATGTATTTTTTTATTTTTTTATTTTAAGTGCGTTCACCCTCACAAGACATTCATTAGGCTTACAGTAGTTGAGTGGTCGAATTCGCGAATCACAGCAGAATTGAACGTTTCTAAGATAAACAACATCTTTCGCTCTGATCCAAAATTCATAACATATTATAATGTAATATAACATATTATGTTGTATATAAATTATCTTGTCATGTCTCATGTACTTGTGTTGTACTAATAACCATATATATAATAACCATATATAATAACCATATATAATCTGACCATATAATCTAACCATATAATCTAACCATATAATCTAACCATATAATATATATATATATATATATAAAAAACACTGTAAGAATGGTAACGACGTAATGTACTTCAATGAAACTATAATTGAATGTAATGACTTTTATATAATGTAAGAATGTACTTTAATAGAACTGTAAGGGACAATCATAAGCGAATGGGAAGTAATCCATAATCGAAATCATAATTGTAATAAACCCAAACAAAAATGTACTCAGTCGTGAAATGATATCGCCTTCAGAAATGAAGACGTGGCAAAAAAAAATAAGATGTTTTTTTTTTTTTTTTTTTTTTTTTTTGGAAACTTTCAAACACCTGATCGTGTTTAAAAGAGGGGAAACTTAACCTCCAACTGCCATCCCCCAACATTCAGGCATATTTTATACATGTATTTGTAAAATGAAGGACACTTCATTACGGCTCTCTGCTTTGGTCACTGCTAAGACTCCCTTGTTAGCAGCCTCGCTGCGGGGAGGGGGCAGAGGCCCCTTGCCTCCTTAATATTTTTAGATTCCGGCCTGAGCTATGGTCGAAAGAGGTCGAACCTCTACCCCTGTAAAATTCAGACCACTACCTGTAAATTTTTAAGAAGAAAATTACAGTAAGAGAAACTTTTTTATTTTCCCCCTCGAGTTGGGCTATCTTCAGAGGAATTTAGTCAAGAAAGTAGAAGTATCAGAGTATTATTGAAAGAAAAGAATTAACAGAGTGTCGACCCCATAAAGCGAGAGAAAAGAATTAGAAAGTTATAGAAGAAAAGTATATAGAAGAAATATCCGTTGCTTGCCTCCGTAACTAGAACCCCCGTCGATCCGAACCAACCCAGGGCCATAGACGGAGGGGTTAACATATATATATATATATACAGAGATGGGCAAGATCACCAACTTTGGTGATCTTGAAGATCAAGATCAGATCACCAGAAAAATGTGATCTTGAAGATCAAGATCAGATCACCAGAAAAATGTGATCTTGAAGATCCAGATCAAGATCGTGATCTTGAAGATCACTTTTCAAGATCACTTTTTAAGATCACTTTTATATGAATTGAAAAAAGTTGTGCTCTTGTAGAGTAAACAAAAACAAATTATTTTGTTAATCACTCCTGAAAAGTATCACTCCTAATACTCCCCTGAGGGCTGAGGCAATACAAGCATCGCATCCTACCCATGTCACCTGATCTAAACCACCGGGATTGACGATTCCCCTTTCAGTTTTTCAGGTGGTAAACTTAAAACTTAGTATTATCATAACTTATCAGCAAAGAAAAAACTATTAAATGACCTACATATAGTTTTTAGTTCTATTTTTCTCAATTCTCATTTCACCAGGTCCATAACCCATATCAATGAATGGTCAGCATATATAAGTAAACATTTTTTACATAGAATTTAATTTTACAGTTTTACTGCAGTACGCAATTACTGACAATATAAGGGTAAAAACCGCAAGTTAAGAGTGTTAATTTAATGTTCAACCGCTGTAAACATTTGCTTTCAGCAAAACCAATTGTTCAAAGTTACCATCCGAGAGACGACTTCGTTTGGGGCTATGAACCATGCCAGCAAACGAAAACAACCGTTCCACTGGTGCAGAGGAAGGTAGCGTGGTGTTATACCTCTTGAAGATCTTCTTTATAGCAGGATACCTATCTAAAGAGTCGAGTGCCTTACTGGTGTCCTGCAAATAATTGAGGACTTCCAAGTCTTCCTTGTTGTTAGGAGCAGAGAATGAGCCGTCCATAGTTCTGAAGAAATCGTCTTCAGATGATGAGTCTGAGTTCACCGAACTATTACCACTGCTGTCAGAATTACAATTTCTTACAGCCATTTGCAGCTTGTCTTTTACTTGAGACTTGATTGCTTCATGATCGCCGAAATTAGGCCCTTGCAACAATGATATCCATCTAAGTTTGAAATACGGCTGAGATACTGAGGCCAAAACGGCATCAGTTACCTCGGGGCTCAACGACAAAAAATGACCAAATCTGGCATTGAAGCCAGAGACGACTGCTGCCAGTAATGGCATGCAGTGTCTCAAGCGCAGGTCGTTTGGTTGGATAGGCTCCAATCTTGCGAGAGCATCTTGAGTCACTAGGACTGTTGGAAGAAGACAACCGTAGTAGCATTCTTTCTCTGCCTGTAATTTGTTGAGGGCTGCTGCAATTGGTTTTAGAACAGACAAATATTCTGAAATAAATTCCAATTCATTGTCTTTGAGGATGGGTAGATTCAGTTCTTCAAGAGCTACATTCACGTCGTTCTTATGTTTATATATTTGGCTTAATGAGTCGTACATTGAGTTCCATCGGGTGACGCATGGGTACCTAAATTGGACGCCAGTTATTTCCTGTATTTTTTCTGCTGACTTGGGTTTACCAGCAGCATTCCACAGCGCCGAACATTTTCCCATTGCAGAATGCTTTATCTTCTTTAGTCCAGGTGAATTCAGTCCTTTATCTGCATCAGTTGTTGCTACCAAGTTCAATGTGTGGGAGGCACATCGAATATGGGATGATAGTTTCACTGACTCCTCTCCATGCTCTCCTGAATGTTCAGGAAAGTTGCTGATGATAACCTCTTCATCTGAATCTTTTTCATCATCATCTTCATCTGCATCATCTTCATCAATGTCGTCAGTACGATTCTGAACACGAACACCGAACTCTTTAAAGCATTTCACCATGTTCGATGCATTGTCGGTGACTGTAGATACAACTTTTCTATAAGATAAACCATGCTCCGAGTTGGTCCTGTCCAATATTCCAGCAATTTTATCAAAGCTATGTGTTCCACGAAATCTTCGGCATGCCAGTGCAGCTGATCCTCGCGACAAGTCATCATTGATCTGTAATGTAAGAATATAAAATCAATGTTTGTATGAAAATTTTTTTAAGCTTAATTTAATAATATTGGTTAGACACGCACCAGCTAAACTGCGCCACCAAACATTGAAGAGAAGAACTATGTGATATAAAGGAGGCAATTCAGCGATGAGTCGCCTACCATACCACCACATCAGTGACCCATCCCATAAGAGAAAAATGTGGAAGAGTCCATATTCACAGCCTGTGAATATGGACTCTTCCACATTTTGCTGTGAATCAGACACAATGACAGATGACAGAATCAGTGAATTAGTGTGAAATTACTGTGAATCACAGCAAAATGAAGACTCACCAAATTAATGAATGAGGAACACATGTCGAATAATTGAAAAGATTATACTATAAGTCTATCAGACTATCAGTCTATCACCAATGGTCAATTTATCAATTATATAAAAATAATACACTACATCAATAGCATACCCAATGCGCAGTGACTCCCATGAAACTGCGGTGATTAGTTGACTATATGTCGCATGTAACACACACATGGTCAACTGCTGCCAGTTTTGCTTGTATCTCTTCCTTCATTGTACTGGTTGTTGTTGCAAGAGATCTAGCCAGGGTGCGTCTAGATGGCACCTGAACAGCCGGGTTGACGTCTGAAAAAAATATTTAAAAATTAAAACAAATACAATAGATTAGCTATGGAAAAAATATCAAAATATTTAGCTAGGCTAGCGATAGTCTAATGTTCATACAAATAATATGATTAATTATTTTAATCAGATATTAGCTATGGAAAAAATAGCAAAATATTTGAGTTATACTAACATGAAAGAAGATCCTTAAATTCATGTAGTTCAACTAGGCTCAATGGTAGGATACAACTTTTCTATAAGATAAACCATGCTCCGAGTTGATCCTGTCCAATATTCCAGCAATTTTATCAAAGCTATGTGTTCCACGAAATCTTCGGCATGCCAGTGCAGCTGATCCTCGCGACAAGTCATCATTGATCTGTAATGTAAGAATATAAAATCAATGTTTGTATGAACATTTTTTTAAGCTTAATTTAATAATATTGGTTAGACATTTTTTTAAGCTTAATTTAATAATATTGGTTAGACACGCCTTAGCTTCTGTAGATCTGTAGATCTGTAGATGTGATATAAAGGAGGCAATTCAGCGATGAGTCGCCTACCATACCACCACATCAGTGACCCATCCCATAAGAGCAAAATGTGGAAGAGTCCATATTCACAGCCTGTGAATATGGACTCAGACACAATGACAGATGACAGAATCAGTGAATTAGTGTGAAATTACTGTGAATCACAGCAAAATGAAGACTCACCAAATTAATGAATGAGGAACACATGTCGAATAATTGAAAAGATTATACTATAAGTCTATCAGACTATCAGTCTATCACCAATGGTCAATTTATCAATTATATAAAAATAATACACTAAATCAATAGCATACCCAATGCGCAGTGACTCCCATGAAACTGCGGTGATTAGTTGACCATATGTCGCATGTAACACACACATGGTCAACTGCTGCCAGTTTTGCTTGTATCTCTTCCTTCATTGTACTGGTTGTTGTTGCAAGAGATCTAGCCAGGGTGCGTCTAGATGGCACCTGAACAGCCGGGTTGACGTCTGAAAAAAATATTTAAAAATTAAAACAAATACAATAGATTAGCTATGGAAAAAATATCAAAATATTTAGCTAGGCTAGCGATAGTCTAATGTTCATACAAATAATATGATTAATTATTTTAATCAGATATTAGCTATGGAAAAAATAGCAAAATATTTGAGTTATACTAACATGAAAGAAGATCCTTAAATTCATGTAGTTCAACTACGCTCAATGGTAGGAGCCCATTAGCCACAAGCGAGAGAATCTTCTTTTCAAGGATATCCTTGCATATTGGTGGTCCTGGTTTTTGCTTGGAAATGTGGAACATGCTTAGTGTTGACTGCTTGGCAATTTTGGCAGGGCCAGCATTGCTGCCGCTGGCATCTTCTTCTTTAGCTGGACGCTTGCGAGATTTCTTCTCCGATTCATATTCACCCAAAAGATCCGAATGTAGTTTCTGCACAAGAAAATAAATTATTATCATGCAGAGAGACTTCTTGAACACCCTGTATAATATTTATCAGAGTATCAAACTTCTAGTTGAAATTAATACTTAACAAGATTCTAAAATTTTGTTATCTTTAACTAAAATTATTTTCACCATGATCAGTGCATTTTTATCCTATGTTAAATTGAAAGCCGAATTTCGTCCTTCAGTAACTAAATAGGAGAAATTACAGACATGGATCAGACAGAGAGAAAGACAGATACACCTGGCGTTTTATTATAGTTGGATATCGGCAGTTTTTAATGTAGTTACTAGTCCATAATCTATTAATATCTGAAGTGCACAATATATTCAAATGGACGTCTATGTAAATGTAGCATTAGTCTTGTATGGCACCAGTCACTTAAAATATGACT
Source organism: Bathynomus jamesi (assembly GCA_023014485.1). Classification (NCBI taxonomy): domain Eukaryota; kingdom Metazoa; phylum Arthropoda; class Malacostraca; order Isopoda; family Cirolanidae; genus Bathynomus; species Bathynomus jamesi. The sequence goes on along the minus strand of JAJOZX010005350.1, from coordinate 235,254 downwards.
TGAACCATTATGTTAATGTTGCTACTTACTACTTAGTTACTAAGTAGTACTAACCCTGAGGTGCCTCAGAAGATTGCTTGTTGAGTCGAGGCCAGCAGACAGAATTGTAGTTTTCTTTGTACACTGCCTACAAATAACTTTGATACTGTTTCCAGTTTTTTCGACAATTTGAAAATATTTTCCGTTCAATAGCACAGATTGATCCTTATTACCAACATTGTTATCTAAATATATTGAATACTGTTCTGGTGACAACCTAGAATATTTGGTTCCCTTGGGAGCCTGTTGAAGTTGTAAAATTGCACTCATTATTAAAAAATTCAATCTGTAAATAAAATATGTTTAGAATTAATTTATTATGAATACGGACCTATAGGCTATATTTTATGCCTATATATAATAATATATTAATAGAACACTTTTAACATAATTGCACAGTAAATTACACTTTTTACGAGCCTAAATTCCACAGCAACTACACCTTCCATGAGCCCACGCATGACGCAAGTCACCCAACTAACAGAAAACATAAACAGTCGGTGTTGAACAAAGTTGCCACCAGATGTCGCTTGGACAAAAAACAAATGACATTCGCATAGCGGCATATTTAAGAATCTGAAATTAAAAGTGATCTTGAAGTCTAAAGTGATCTTCAAGATCAAGATCACAAGAAATAAAGTGATCTTAGATCAAGATCAAGATCACCATAATAAAAGTGATCTTGAAGATCAAGATCGTGCCCATCTCTGTATAATATATATATATATGAGTGAATGAATTCTTTCAGCCCTAAAGACAAAAGATGAATCTGAACTATTATTTTTCATGTCATACTAAGTTCGCAAAGTTCAGTACTGTACTTCATTTTAAACATAATTTGAAAATCTTGCGGGTTTTCTCCAAAGGAAGACTGATTCGTGGCTAAACATTTTTACATCGCATTGACGAAATAAGTATTCAAAAGAATAAATAATTTGTGGCATCTTCATTCTTCGGTAAGATACACACGAATCGTTCAGCCAAATATCGGCTTTCTTCAAACTTCAGAATTTAGATGATTCTTCACATAAACCAGACACAAAATCGCAAAAAGCTATCAATGACGCGATTACGCGCTTCACTTAATCGAGTGCAGCAATATCAGATTACGTAACAATACGTTATACGTTTTTATCATCTCCCCGAAATAATATTGAATTAACTGGAGCGTTAACTCCGAGTGTCAAGGGACTACCAATCTTATTATCCCTCGGCATAAATATGAAATTTGGATATATACGAGAATAATCGTTTGAAGGTATTAGCAACGTGTGCACGCTTCTGTAATTGTTTTCAGACATTATTCTTCTTGTCGGGGTATTATATATATATATTATATATATATATACAGTCACAATTTCAATAATGTTTCAAATTTACGTAGAATGAAATTAAATCCTGGAAAGGAAGGAAATTATTTAACATGAGCAGTTTGAGAAGTCTGTTGATGAGAGAAACGCTGTTCCACACGCACTGTGCAAGAAAAGCAAATAACGTGTGTGTGTGGTGTGTGTGTTTTGCCAAATTTTGTGTTTCTGTACAAACATTTCTGATTTTATTTTTATTTTTTATACTGTAATACATAAAAACCTTTTCAGCAAGTTTATATATATATATATATATATATATATATTATATATATATATATAATATAAAGAGAGAGAGAGAGAGAGAGAATTTTAAATACTTAGTAACATGAAACATTATAGGGGCAGACTCAGTGTACATGAATTTAAATATATAATACACTAAAAAATGCTCAAATGATACGAAAGAAGGAACCAATCAAATACCTTGAAGAACAACAAAAAATGAATGCCTCGCATTCGTTGTACTTTGTCTTATGTGTCAAGAAGAACTTATTTGAATGCATTTACAAATATTATTCCCCTCGACCTTCTATTTCTTCTACGTTTTCGCTTCTAGCTCTTCATTTCTTTATTCAATCTTCATCAGTATTCATTTGAGAAGGCCGTTGTTCGTCCCAAAGGTTGGTCCTAAACAAATGTTCACTGAATGGAAATTGGATCCCAAGTTCAAAGTTGTTGTTTTTTGCTTTCACGAGGTCTCAAATGAAAGGTTTCTGGCAACGTTGTGATAATTAGTTTTCAGGAAATGGCCTTCAACCGAGTGATGAGAAAGAATAAGACAAATTCTAATTTTCAGATTTGAATTTCCTCTTAGAGAAAAGGAAATGTTAGTTTCATACAGAAAATAGGTTTAGATTCGTTGCTTGTTTCTCTATTTACGGAGTTCTCGTATGAATTAAGTGTGTGAAATTTTGTTCACGTAAATTTTACAGGATAAGGAATAATTATACCGCACATCTACACACACACACACACACACCACACACACACACACATATATATATATATATATATATATATATATATATATATATATATATATATATATATATATGTGTGTGTGTGTGTGTGTGTGTGTGTAAATATATTAAGTAAATATTATCGGAGCTTCAACGAGTAACGACTGAAATAAGATCTTAATTTTTAGCTCCCGCAAGTAAAGGAAAAAGTGAGAAAGTGACAATAGTGCGAATGGTAAGATATAAGTGTGGACAGCGAGAATTAAATGGACGACGGCGGATGTGGATGACACTGCGAATAACTCTCAACCCATTAAAGTTCAGAAGCCTTTATTTTGTATTTGTTGATATTTTGTAGTATATTCAGCTTCAGAGACTTCAGATAAACGTGAAATAGATACTGTATCTCACATAAAGAAAAATTCAAATATATAAATATAAAATTTCATTTTTCACTTTTAACTTAAATTCTATTATTAAAATGTGTTCCCAAATACTGTAGAACAATGGTTCCGTTCTCTGTCAGGAAGGGGGATTTTTTTTTCTTTTTGTGCGTTGAACAAATACTTTAAAATGTTTCGCAATCCTTTTTGGATTATATTTTTGTTTATTAATTCCTGAACAACAGTAATCCGATTTAGCTCTTCGAATGACTGCATTAAAATAGTGTTTATACTCGTATGTCTGTTCATTGATAGTTCCATTTTTCAATTTTAAATATTGTATTTTAGCATATAGTGTTTATAGTGAGTGATGGGGTGATCCACTCGTGTTATATTTTGTTTTAGATAAGAGTTTTTATTAATATAGAAATTAGTATTGAATATATTCTACAGGGTGGCCCATAAGTCCCAATCGGTTACAATTAAAGCGAAAATACAAAAATCAAACAAAGTGAAAAGTTTATAAGTTTAGAAATATTTAGTGATGATTCAAAATGGAGAAATCTAACCATCTCGACAAATATTCTTTCCTTAGTAATCGATTACGTCAGTGTGAGCTCCGCTGGATGGATTTTCGCTTTAATTATAACCGATTGGGATTTATGGGTCACCCTGTATATAAATGGTCGAAATTTTTTTTTCTAGTGTCATTACTATTTTCAGTTATTCCAAACTAATCAAAATATTCTATTTCTCTAATGAATTTTTGTTCATTAGAGGTTAGTTCAACTTAGTATACTAGTTACACTGCAGTACAACACTAGCACACTTAGTTACACTTCAGCTAAGAACTAATTTCCTTCCTTCAGGATTCGTTAATATGTGCTGCGGCGAGACATACTGGGGTTATTGACCCGAACAGTCATAGCGAAAATGTATATCCTTCAAGAAAGCAGGACTTAAAATGAGGAACCTCATCGAAACGGTGAAGAATAGAATTGTCTCCATATCAAAAACGTTAAACAGGTATTGTCCGTTAAGAGGAAAGATTTCGTAACTTCTCTCTGTCATTATCATCTACAATCTTCAAAAATAATGAAATAATGTTAATAATATTAAAAGACCAACAAAACATCTTGAGACTCATTAATCGTGTTTTTAAGTCTTAAAATGAATTTGTTTCTTCCCAATTTGAATGATATTTTAGTGAAAAACAATTATAGGTCGATTTTAATACGTAAAATAGTAGCTAAAAGTAAAGCTCAGTCGAGTGATCTTTTTTTCCATCAGTATATCACGGACGGAAGGTTTCTGTTTACTCATTTCTATATTTAAGTTTCATTTACTTGACACAAATTTTAGTTAAAATTACTTCGTACAAACTGATGGCGAAGCCGCTCCACTTTGTAGAAAATAGGGAAGAAATTCTTATTTGATAAAATTTGTCTCATTTAGACCAGTGACTGCTTTCAAATTTACTTCAAAGAAATGGATCCCGAACCAAGTGAACGAAGGTAAGGAAAATTCAGTGCCTCAAAAATTTCCATTCTATTGAAATTGAATTGAAACTTCTTAGATAATATTACTTAGGGGTTGTTTACTGTAACTTCCTCCGTAACACCAAAGGTCATGTGATGGAGGACACTTGCAGCTTGACGTGGAATCCGAACCACGGGTCGCTACATCATCTGAATACGGATGATAGCCACAAATCCAACTACTGATATAACCCAACTTCGCTTAACCTCGCTGATCTAGCGCAAAACAGCGAGGATAAGAAATTATTCCAGTAAAAGATTGACTAAATAGGCTATATGCATCAATCGACATGTGCTTTCCACTTTTACCTTGACTTCAACATTTATTTTTTCCATAAGGTTCAGTTTCATAATATATATATATATATATATATTATATCGCGGATCAGTAGGAGGAACCCAAGAAAATGTGAGCTACGAGAGATCTAAAAAAATTTTATATAAATAGATTTTAATGTAATATTTAATATTTAATACAATTTCCATTGCTTCCCATAGGACCGCTTCTCTCATACCCCCATTCTGGGTATGAGCACCTCACAGCATCATTACTAAGTACATAGAGGGTAAACATAGTAGTGAGGCTTCCATACGTGGTTCAGTTCATCACCACTGGAAGCAACACTGCTTTATGTTATCATAATCCAGTCATGTGATTATCCCATTATCCCTTTAGGTTTGTTTGTTGTTAGGTTGCAGAAAGGTAAAAACTTTTTTTTATTTTTTTAAAGTAAACATTCACTCCCAAAAGCATTTCTTAAAGTTCGAGGAAAGGAAAAAAATTATCTATTATGTTAAAAGTTAATTAAGTCTTTAATTTATAATTTACAAACAGGATTATAATAATTAATAAAAAGGTGTTTATATATATATATATATATAGGGTGTTTCATACGTTTGGAGACATTGGAAATATGTAGAAAGAGTAATACAACTTTATGACAATGTTCAACACATGTACTGTGACAGAAGGTGTTGAAATTGTTCACCCTCAACTTCAAGACACTTCGTTACTCGTAACTGGCAAATTTTCTGAACACTTCTGATTGCTTCAGTAGAAATTCACTGCAATTCCAGTCTTAACTTTCAAATCCTCAAGTGTTCTTAGTCTGTCTACTTAGACAACAGGTTTCGAATGTCCCCACAGGAAAAAGTCAAGGGGTGTAAGATCTGAAGATCTGGGAGGCCACTCCACAGGCCCACGTCTACCGATCTATCTATTGGGGAATAGATTATCTAAGTAATTACGAACAGCTAGTGCATAATGGGAAGGGGCCCCATCCTGTTGGAACCACAAATTCCGTCTTTCGTGAAGTAGCATTTCTTTGATTATTAGAAATAAAAACTCCTGAAGCATTTGTATGTAAGTTTCACCAGTCACATTTTCATTGAAGAAGTAGGGTCCGATGAACTAATCCAATATTGCTGCCCATACCATAACTCGTGGATCATTTTGATAATGACCCTCTTCATACAAATGTAGGTTTTCTTGGCTGAAGTACCTCGAATTATAGCAGTTAACATGGTCATTTAAGTGAAACTGGGCTTCATCACTAAACATTATCCACTTTGTGAGGTCTGTTCTGTTAGACAACCATTCACAGAACTCGACTCGACGATTCTTATCATCCCCATGGAGTTCTTGGACAAGCTGCACTTTATAAGGATGAAAGTTATTTCCTTTTAAGATACGCCTTTTGGATAAGCACTTACACCAGTTTTGTAGCTCAACTTCCGCAAGGACTTTTTGGGGCTTTTAACCAAATGTTCAATCATAGTTTGCGATGTGTCAGCATCAGTTGCGCTTTTGGAGCGTCCACGTTTGGAACGGTCACAAACACTGCCAGTTTCTTTAAAACGTTGCATTAATTTCCTAATTGTTCCATAGGTTGCCTATCTGGATGTCTTCTATTAAATTCATCAGCGGTTGAGCGACAAGTGTTACCAAGCTTTGCGTATATGAAAATTACTTCAATTCGCTCCTCAGTTGTCAGCAAAAATGCCATGTTCTCAACCTGAAATAAAAATAAAAAAGGTAAAAGCTGTCTCCAGACATATAAAACACCCTATACATATATATAGTATTCCTTTCCTTTTCAACCTTTCACGTGTTCCGTGTGGCGATTCCTCATTTCACGAAGGTCAAGCTTGTTGCCCTACCTCTCGAGTTGGCCTGGTGAAAGAGAGAGTTGGTTTCTTGGGCTCTCTGCGATTCATTTTTCCTTATTTATTTCGCAGATAATTTTTCACTTATATTTTACTAGAATTTTTTTCTTAATTCGCTGTAATGCCATCTCACACGAATTCCGACTTGGCACCATAAATAACGTGGCACTCGCGTCTGTCAGTAGTCCTTTCCCAAAAAAGACAAAGTGACAGGGAAAGTGGTACGCATTTTAAGACTTGTAATGCAAACAGAAACAATTAAATTTAATTTCAAATTGTCCGTTTTGAAATCAGACCAAGGTATTCAACGTTTCCAATTTTAATTGTATGGTTAAAATCTGACAAGTTGAAATTATTCATCATCATAAGCCCAATATTTTCAATATTTTTATAACAACAAATTGACAAACGCTATCCATCCATCTATCCATCTATCTATCTGTCTATCTATCTACAGAGAGAGAGAGAGACAACATTGTGACGTGACTGTACAGGTTTCTGATGAATCGTGCGCAAGCACATTTTGCACATATTTTACCGCTATTAAAGTCACACAAAATAAACAAATGATAAAAATACTGTATAACAATTTTTATTTAAAAATTAAACGTTAACTAAAAATTCGCTGAAACATTAAATTGAATTCTTATTTGCGCAAATCGTATAAATATTTATAACTAACAAATGAAAATATAATTCGCAAAATAAGAAAAAGTTAGTCTGTTGCATTCAGTTCCAATATTATATATACACAAATTTAAAACAAATTTTATCATACATCATTTTCAAGGTTATTATATTATATTCCAATTTAAAAAAGTTCCACACACGGAATTTGGCGTGTGACTTATATACATATATAAAGAAAATTCATACATGTGGTCTGATCAGTAGTTCTGTGCGAGAGTATCAGCTATTTGAGGAGTGATAAAATCTTTAAATCGTGTGTTGTCACTCTTTGTACAATATTATCATTTTTTTTTATTTGGAATTTTAAAAAAATGAAGTTTGACAGACTCATATTTATTGCGTTTATCTTTGTAGCATACGTGAGTATAGCTAATCATATTTCAAATAAGTGATTTAACTAAGATATGTAAAGTTAATATATTAGGGTAGTGGTGCGCAAACTGGGGGAGCCGCACCCCCCCAAAGGAGGATCGCGAATCATACGTGTTAATAATTTTTTCTTTCTTGTAACCTGAAGAAAGTAGAAAATCCTTTCTGCCAGAATACTCCCCTCTTAAAGGCAAAACTTATTACAGTTTTTAATTCCACTTACCCATCAGGCCATCACCCTATACCAGTGGGTGGCGAACCTTTTTTGCTGGCGGGTCATTTTTATTACTTTTGATTTTTAAAAAAACGAAATTGGGTCACAATAATTTATTTACTTACTATTTTTAGTGAGAAACTTCTTGTTGGATTTTAACTGCTAATGTTTTGATCCGAGGTTTATATTTAGTTGTCTTTAGTCTCGCGTATGCAGCACTCATATCTGTGCCAAGGCGATTCCTAGTGGTGGATTTGACGAAATTCATGGAGGAAAACAACTGTTCGCGTGAATAAGATGAACCAAACATTGTTAGCAGAGCTAATGCTAACTTTTTCATTGATGCAAAAGAATTTGGTAAAGAGTTCCATTTTAAAAGAATATGATTTTTTACTCTTTCTATTGATTGTTGTTCTCTGGTTACACCCAAAATTGACGACTCCAATTCCTTTTCTCGTAACTTCAGATTAAGATCAATAAATTTAATCTTCCATACTGCACTTTCTTGGAAGTCAACTAATTCCATTTCTAAATGACCAATGTCAAGCCAATGAAAAGCTGATAACTGAAGATCTTCAAATTGAATAGTATGGGGGAATTGGATGAATTGTAAGTTGTCATACATACATACACGTTTTTAAACGTATACTATGCGTTTAAAAACGTTTCAGTGTGTATCAGCTGTTTATTTCGGTGGGAGAATAAAATAATTTTAAAACTGTAAGGCAGAAAATATTAAAAATTGAAGTCATGAAGTCATATTTTATTTAAATAAGAGCTCGTGGGTCACTAAAAATTGCCTCATGGGTCAGTACTCGACCCGCGGGTCAGTAGTTCGCCATCACTGCCCTATACCCTATACCCTTACTTTCAAATAGGATTTTTTATAAGTATGCTTTTTATCTATTTTTGGTCTCCTTTTCTTTCTTTTAATCTTTTGTCCCAATTTCTTTCTTGTAACAATGTTACCAGGATACACGACTATTTCCACCTCTGCTGCGAACAGTCATTACGGTGGTAAACGCGGAAAGATTTATAACTTATCGGAAAAGCGGGTTCAATGACATGAAATGAACGTACAATAAATTATGTACTTAAGAAATATTTTCATAAAGCTATTTATTAAATTTTTTATGAATTTTGCAAATTTGTTTACAATGGAAATTTTTTTTCGTATTATCTTTATGCTCGTCATTAGCCAAGAGATGACGTAATACTAATATCATACCTCCCACTATTCTAAATTTCGTACCAAACCTTAAAAGAATTTTAAAATTAGATAATTTTAGATTGTTTTTCATCGTGGAACTGTATACCAGTTAGAAATTATTAGAAGGAAGTGGGGCGCACTAATTTGTTTACTTATCCAAGGAGGACGCGACAAGAAAACTTTGAGGATCATTGAAATATGGTGTGCAAACAATTATTATCGAAACCTTGGAAAACTTTATTAATTTCTTTAGGTGCATTGACTGAAGGATAAATTATATATTTTTTATATATTTTATATAAATTATACATTTTAATACAGTAATTTATATATATATATATATATATATATATATATATATATATATATATATATATATATATATATATATATAATATTGAGAGAGAGAGAGAGAAACACTAGCTGAGAAGACAAACTATGAAAGTAAAATTCATTCCTGGACAAGAACAATGAGGAAGAAAAACAAGTTATACACATATAATTTATATTTTCATAAATAATAATCATTCAGGTAGGCCAGAAACTGGCACAGCGCTCAGGCCAACTAATGTGGCCTACTGCTCTAACTCTTATATTATTACTACCATCATCATCGAGATTCGAACGCCCGACCTCAGTGTCTTCACTTCGCTTAGCTTATGGGAAACGGTGTTACTGAGCTACGGACTATGGCAATTAAGACGGATATTATTAAAGTCATGCGAACGTACTTTGCAATAAACTTGGTATTATTAATCAACAGTTTAATGCCGAATAAGGCCTGTTATCCCTGTCTTATTACATCAATATGATAAATATATATATGCACTTTTTTGGTTTCGTATATGTCTATATACGCAATGCAAAGGTATTGATAAAATAGTCATTGCACGTACATACACATTCATGAATGAAGGATTTCTGATAAGTACGCGGTTAGGCTAACATTCATTAGAGTTCTCATGCATCTACGTTTTCATGAAGCAAATTAATAGCAATATTACATATGGTATTCTTTATTATTATTATGTCACTCGTATACATACGTTATATGAATGCATGTTAGGGCAGGCGTTTGAGAAACATCCTGCCTGCCACGGCGCGGTGTAACATTTTACCAACTGGAAATTTATTTGCTCGAGGAACAAATCGTCGAGGTTTTCGACTTCGTCCTTTACTCAGATCCTCTACAAGAGCAGCTGTATATTTCGTTGCAAAGACCCTGTCGATAAAATTTCATTAGACGACAATGTCAAACATTTGGACCTAAATTCATTTGGTCAACGTGACATAATATTGACACTAAAAGACTAACCTAACTTAATCTAACCCACAATAAATTGTCGAGTTTATGTTATGTAGATCAGATGCTGTTAGACTGAAACATTTCATTATATATTTTTTGAGAGCTGGGCAGCGTTTGCAGAGAGGGAATGAGGTATCTCCCCTTCTCCAGAATACTAGGATAGTTTGTCTCTTGGCACTGTAACACTAATGTCAGCATCTGTTTTTGTTCTTCTTCATCGACAGTTAATTGTAAAACACTCATTCACTTCATTTTTAACTCTTAAGACATAGATGTAAACAACCTACTACATATCACCGGTCTTACGACATCTGATCGACTTGACATTCTATCGACAAGTTATTAAGATAGGTTACAGAGTTACAAGCTAACAAAGACCCTACGATCCACTCTAAGCTAGCTCAAGAAGAAAGTAGAAAAGTTAGAAATAGCAGTGAAAAAAAGAACACTGAAAACTTATACCATACTCACACTTACAGATATGAAAGCTTTCACACAGAAATAGTAATAATAGTAAAGTATAATAGAACAGACAAGGCTCTCTCCCTCCTCCGCCAGCCACTACTGACAGGAAATAGTGGTGAAAAGATTTATAGGAAAAAGTCTAAAGAAAACAATAGTTTCAGAGTTCATTCACACCATGCGTACACTTATCACGTGTATTCAGTTATGCATTAGAAGACAGGGGAAAATAAAGGATAGCATGAATACTAAACTACTAAGATAATCTACAACTCTACGCCATTCATTTTTTTTTTAAGATATAATCGACAATATAGTGTTCTCAGACACATTTTTTTTCCTAATACAAATTTTGAAATTCATGAAAACTTTAGTTTTCAAATAGTAAAATCTGACCAAACTTCTGATGTAGCGTCTTATAATACCAAGCCCTTTTTTATTGCTTTCTATCTTTTTCTAGATGATGATGACTACCTCCGCCGATGACCTTCCCACAGTGGGTGGAACAGATAATCCGACAAATGTTTCTGAGGATAAACCTATCGCTTTGTTTGTTAAAAGTGGCGCTGATGCTACCAAGGAGAATGGAAGTGGCACTACTTCCGCTCCTAAAAACACTACTGACGAACATAACGGAGGGTCTTCAAGAATGCAAAATCCCCTCCAGGGGTTCCCCTTGATGCTGACCGTGTCTTCGTGTTTAAGTCTTGCGACAGTTTACATGAATCATTAAATATTTTTACATATTTATACTGAAGTTCATTTAAGTTCTTAAAAGTTTACAGAGCTCATATAAAATTTATTGGGGTCGTAACCAAAGGCTCCATGAAAAATGCAATACCCAAAACAATTGTAAATATAATTGAATTTAAATCAATTTTAAATTAATCCTATAAATTATATAAAATAATAAACGCTCTACTTTAAGTTTAAATAAACAGTGTCAAATATTTAACATTAAGTATGCACTCTGCCCGTAACTTTCATGTAATTAACCAAGTTATTAAATTCACCAATATAATTGAAATTTATTATCTATAAAGTTATCTTAATAGGTTACCCCTTAAAGTTTCGTAAATGCACGTTTTCTTATATAGTGAGGACAAACTTTGATAATATAGTAATAAATATAGGTCTGTAATAATATATACATTTGTTATAGAAACTAATAAATGATAATTCAGCTATTGTTATTTTTAAAAATAACCTATCACAAACATCTTTATTCTTTATTTCATTAAATAATATTAAAGCATTAAGTGTTTTAAAAATTCTATTTGTATTGCTGTTTCAGGTGATCACGAACAATCCCAAATATTGGAAAGCTTTGTATTATAATAAAAAGTAAAGCCAGTCCAAATGTGAATATTTTTATTTTGTAGCGCTTCCGTTTATTGCTTTTATCGTCATATTTTAACAGTTTTTCTGTTAGGAAATTTAGGAATAAAGACTACTTATTATGATAAGTAATGGCTGGCACAATTGGGAGTAGTGGAATATTCGTCTTACATACTTTTGGAAGTATAGTATGTACTGTAGAAGATTCCTGATTGCAGCCTGAAGCGAATAATTGAATTAATTTGAAATGAAGGAAAGAGATGACGTAGTTGTTGGGTAAACATTTTACTTGCAAAACAAATGCATTTTAATATCCGAGATCATTCTCATGAAATGGATCCTCCTATAAAAGACAACAATTTCAAAAATATGCAAAGCAAACAACACTGATCTTAGGCTTTCATTGACTCGCTTTGCATTCAGTCAAAATCCTAATTTGAACCTCTTTCAGCAATTTGATATTCTAAACAACTACCACTCAAAATTTCTTATCTGTAACTGTAGTGCTTCTCCACTTTCAAGAAAAACTTCATAGATCTCTTATTGAAATTAATTTTAATTTTATCTACGTCGGAAATTTTACTCCAACATGAAAGAAACTGATTCGTAATGCAATTCCATCAGTAGCCGAATGTACAATAATATCGAAGCTTCATAGCTCAAACTACAGAGAGAGAGAGAGAGAGAGAGAGAGAGATATTATGCTCAAACTTTATTTTCAATCTCTCCTTTAATATTCGTACTGGTTGGAGGGCTTTCCTTGATCTTTGCATCAGTTTTAATTTTTTTCCGAAACTTGCGCCGTTTACAGTTAGTTCTGGTAGATTTACATAGAATTGTATTAGGCTATATGAGAAGTGTTGGATAAGCCGGCCTTCGCTTTCGAATCAAGTTTGTTTTTACATAGTTTCATATATTCTATCGATAGTTGGACTATTGGTAGGTAAGTAACTATTGCTAACCTATTATATAGGGTAGTAAATTACTAGTACAGCGGAGTTAATTTATTGGGTTACCTTTTGCAAGTAATCATGCTACTTTTCATCATACATATCTGGCAACCTTGGCTGTGCACAGATGATAGGTTGTGGTAGTAACCAAAACGTGATAGTATAGCTTAGGTTAGGTTTATTAAGTTGTTAAAACATATCGGGAAATTATGCTGAATTTTTTAATTGTGAATCCTTAACTAACTTAACCTACACAACCACCTTTCGGTTACTATCATAGCCTATCATCTGTGCCACAGTCAAGGTTGCCAGGTAAATATGACAAAAGTAACATGATTAATTGCAAAAAGTAACATCAGTTGGAAAATGTAGCCCAATAAATTTGGGGGAAGTAGACCAGTAAATTGACTCAGGTAAACTAGGAATTTACCATACTTTTTTAGTCAAAGCATAGTCAAAATATAGTCTAACACATAATATGTAAAATTCAATGTGCCAAATTTGGCCTTGCGTAATGACCTTTTGTTTCATTAAAGTGCGTTATCAAACAGTCTTAGGTTTTTTCATGTTATGTAATAATTTTCAGTCATAAAAAGCTACAGTAAAGTAATTTACAATTTCGACATCGTTAGATATACATAAGTCATATGGTAATACTTGAGAAATGACCACTGAAAGCAATTGGGGGTTTGTTTACAAGCCACTGAAGCCTTGATATGTGTTGAATTAAAGGTCATGATCATTTAATTTAATTATCAGTTATATATTGTTAAAACATTATAAAAAATGATTTTTTTTCTGCTGCCAAACTTTGTAATGATAGGTAAGAGATAAAAAAAATCATAACTGGCATCTAAATCATGACATCAACTTGAAGGTTGCAGAAAATGAGGGATAAACGAGATGATAACTTGACATCTTTTACCCATCCTCACTCGGCTAGTCTGGTTGGTCTTACGCTAAAGATGCTTGATCTGTAGGACTAGACAATATTTGACAGGTCATAAAGTAGTAGATTTTCAGAATGACCATATGATATTAGACCAAAGTATTTGGTATACCAAGTATTTTTGCAGGTGTAAATGAGCCAAATGGTTGAACGCACCGCACCATAAGCAAACCTATAATATAGACCAAATCTTACTACTATACAGTCTGTACTACTAGTAGGCTTTGATTAGACTGTGGAATGATTCGCCATATGAATATGATGTGGTAAATAGTAGGCTATAGCTATGTTCTTAGTTTTAAGAAAAAATTGGATGCTTTTATGAATGAAAGAGCCTTTGTAAGTGATGTATATTTTAACGTTATGTAGGCTACTTTGGTAGTTGTAGTTTTATGTTAGTTGGCTGACTTGAAATTGGTTTTGTACGATTTGATTAAGAAGTATAGTTTATTTCTTGGATAACCTCAATAGGCCTAGGGGCTTCATGTTTTCTAAATGTAATGTGGAATTTGTCAGATCTTTTGAAGCTGAAGTATGAGCTTCAGATCTGTAGGATTCGTAACTGGACGTTTCGATCACAAACCAATATGATAGTTTCTAGGTTAGGGACCTCGGTGCTAGGCTGCTAGCTAAGTTAACAAAACCCCACTACATCCCTATCGATTAACCTAGCAAGCACGTGGTCCCTGACCTACATAGAAACTAATGACAACACAAACTATACTTAATCAAATCCCACAAAACCAATTTCAAGTTGGCCAACAAACATAAAACTATTTATAGATACCAAAGTAGCCTACATAACCAGTTAAAATATACACCATTTATAGTCTCATTCGTGAAAGCATCCAATTTTTTCTTTTAGTAGAAATAATGACTTTAGTTATGAGATGCAAGGGAACTGGTTGGAGGATGTTAGAAAGGAGAGAGATATTAGTATAGTTTGTAGTGATCTAAAATTTTCTGAGCAGTGTTTAGAGGCTAGAAATAAAGCAAATAAAATATTAGGTATTATTAGGAGGAATGTTAGTTACAAGAGTAAGGAAGTCATCTGTAAATTATATAATTTTTATGTTAGGCCTCACTTAGAATACTGCATTCAATTTTGGTCCCCTCACTTTAGACATGATATTGATATGCTTGAAGGTGTGCAATGTAGGGAAACCAAGCTTATCCCTAACCTAAGAAGATTGGACCTATTTCTTTACAATTACACTGGTCTCTAGTAGAAAGTTTTAAAAGCTGGTTTTCAATGTTTTTCAATGTGCTGAATTAAAAAATGATACTCATTTCCGTCGCAAATGATTTGTTAAGAGTTATTGAAGCTTAAACTCTCTAACAGGAAAAGGGTAAAAAAATGGCGTTTTAATTTTTTATAATTTTGGATAACGTTAGGGGTTAGGTTAGGTTTGCTTAGGTTTGCTTAGGTTGTTTTAGGTTTGGCCAATTTTGAAGGTGAAATTTATGTTTTTCCTATGGTTTTTGATGTGTTTTGTATTAATCTGACTCAAAATCTTCAGAAACCACTCGTTTTTGTGATTCTCCCCACCCAAAAACTCCCAGTTCCCACTGGGGGTCCCCCAAGTAAAAAAGGGTAGAAAGTTTTGGTAATTATATGTATTGAGTAACTCAGTCATTTTACATACCAAAATACATTTTTCTAGTAGTATTTGATGTGATTTGTTCAAATCTGACCTCCATTTCCGTCGGAAATGAGCTCCAACAAAGTTATAGTTTTGAAGTTTGGCTCATTTTCAAGGGAAATAGAGGTCAAAATCTAAGCAAAACACATCAAATATTACTAGAAGAATATATTTTGGTATTAACCTAACCTTACCTAACCTAACCCTGAAACTAACGTAAGTGGAAATAGTAACCTAAAATGCCTAAAACTAACGAAAATATCATTACTTAACCTAACCAATCATCAAGGGCATTCAATTGGCCTAACCTGTTAACATCCAACTAATTAAGTCACAGAGTAGCAAAAAAATAGCCCAAGCCTAGCTCATATATCATATTTTCATGATATCACCAGGTAAATATTGGGAGGGTAGGAAAAAAATGTCGCAAAAATGTCATAATATTCAAATCTACATAATTTGGTAAGGACGCATCTGCGAGCATAGTGACTTATATCAAAATGATGAGAAAATTATGCTTTAATATTTTATAATTATATTTGCTTTCCATATTCTGAGTACGATAAAACTCATATTAACCAAAGTTTTAAAAGTTTTAAGCTTCAATAACTCTTTAACAAATCATTTGCAACGGAAATGAGTATAATTTTTTAATTTAGCACATTGAAAAATATTGAAAACCAGCTTTTAAAACTCTACCAGAGACTGGTATAGTAAATATTTACCAAAGATTCAAAGATTGGAATACAGGGATAGATTAAAGGAATTAGGTAGCTATGTTTATTTTTTAGAGACATTATATGAGAGGAGATATGATATAGATGTTCAAAATGTTTTCAGGTTTGGAAACTTTAGATGTACGTAACTTTTTCTCAGTAGATACTGATGGGATAACTCGTAGGCATAATAAGAAAATTAGAAAATAGACTTTGTAGACTTGATCTATGAAAATATTTCTTTAGTCATAGGGTAGTAGATTTTTGGAATGACTTGCCATATGATATGGTAAACAGTAGCTCTTTAGTTAATTTTAAGAAAAATGTAGATACTTCATGAGTGAATGAGATAGTTTGTAGATTGTATATATAGTGTATATTCTTTGCTTTAGTTATATAGGCTACTATGGTGGTAGTAAATAGTTGTATATTAATTAGATGACTTGAGTTTGATATCTTGCAAGATTTTATTATTATTAAAAAATGTAGCTCATGACTTGGATAACATCAATAGGCCTGAGTGGCTTCATTTTCCAAATATAATGTAATGTAATAATATATTGGCTTGTGATTGAAAGTCCAGAAACCCTATGATTCACTTCATACATACAGGGTGTCCCGTAAGTCTGGACCCATAGGGAAAAATAATAAAATTACAAAATAGTCCAAAAATTTATTATATAATCTGTTCAAAGTGTCCGCCGTTGTGTCGCACACATAGTTGAAGACGCAATCTCCACTGCGACAGCACTTTCTGAATCACAGTCGCAGAAATTTCTTGACACGCCTCTACAATGCGTGCTTTAAGGTGGAAAATGTTCTGAAGTTTGACCTCGTACACTTTGGCTTTCAAGTGGCCCCACAAATAAAAATCATAATAAAAAATAATAAAAAAATAATAATAATAAGATAATAATAATAAAAAAATATATTATAAATCCCTATGGGTCCAGACTTACGGGACACCCTGTAGTTTCATGGCCTCTAAATTTTTGACAAAGTTAGAAGTCCTGCTCATTTTGTATGTCAGATCCATTAGTTTACCTTATGTATTCTTGGTTGGTTAGTTGTTTTTCACATCATAAACTCAGCCAATCAAGGGTCAAGTCACCTGTAAAATTTGCCCATTTGCGTAGGTGGGACAATCCATTATTCTCAAATGAGTTTAAAAGGTATTATTAAAATGAATACAGTCGACCCTCGACTTACGTAATTAATCCATTCTGAGATGAGTTACTTAACTTGAAAATGACGTAAGTCAAACCCCAAAATACATGTAAATCGGGTAATCAGTTCCAGGACCCCAAAAAAGGATTGAAAATAATAAAATTAAATTTTTTGATAAAAACAGTGTATATAAATAGAATTATAATGGTAATTAATTATTACCTATTAAGAAACACCATCTGTAAAAGAAAATACATATTAAAAATTAATAATAAAAAATTAATTCAGACTTACATTGGGGAGAGAGTTATAAATGCACAGTAAAAATAACAATGAAATAATGTGAAATACCCGGCGTCTTGCCAGTGAGTGGTTACGCACTGCATTTGCGATTATGCAGCTATTACGCAACATGAAATAATTACGTAAGATGAATCAATTACAGTCAATGGGGGGCTTCTCGTAACTCAAAATTACGTAAGATGGTGATGACATAAGTTGAGGGTTGACTGTATAGGGAATTTAAAGGCAGTGACAGTATTTTAGACTTGATAATCATAGGCAGTTGGGAAATAAGCCAAATAGTTTGATTAGGAAGAGCAAAAGGCATCGTGAGATAAATCTAACTAGAAATAGCAATAAAAATCTAAAGAAATGCTTTAGTTTTTTATATAATAATAAAAAAGCATGAATATCCTTGCTTTTATGGTCTTAAATTCTAACTAATATGATAGTCTTAAATTATGTAGAATCAAATTTTTATATATATATGACAATTGGTTAGGTTAAGTTGTAATATTTTTGTTAGTTTTAACAAAAATATCACTACTACACCTAACCAATTGTCAATTTGCTGGGGTATAATGGAAAAGTACCATGACTCCTTATAGAAAACTGGGAAAAGTGCAGCAAATGTCCATCAAGGCTATTTGTAATATTAATTCAAAAAGTGTCTCCATCTTGACAACTTGCTCAAAAATTACTAAATTTATAGCTACAACTGCAATCTGCAAAAATCCATTATATAGATTAGATAATTTTAGACCGTAAAAGGTAGCTACCTGAATTTGCAAACATTAATTTAGGACTGTAAAAGTGAGGATACCCAAAAGCATCATAGGATTGGCTCAATAAAACATGATGATAAGGTGTTTGAAAAAGATCAAGATATTGTTGGTATTTTTAATGATTATTTTAGCTTTATTTTTACTGAAGAAAATTTAAATAACTTGGATTTTAATTCTTTAGATTCTGTAAGATCAGGCATTCTTGATCATATTCATATAAGGAGGGATGATGTTTGGTAGGTGATTTATACATTGAAGTTAAATAAAGCTGTTGGACCTGATAATATATTTGCTAGGATTCTCAGAGAAGGGGAAGAAAGCTAATCTGAGGCACTAACTATTTTGTTTGCTAGGTCTATTAATTATGCAGAAGTACCAGGTGAATGGAAAAAAGCAAATGTAGCACCTATTTGCAAAAAGGGGGTAGTAAGGAGGAGGTAGGAAATTATAGGCCTGTTAGTTTAACATCATTGGTAGGAAAGAATTATAAAGAATATGCTACATTGGGGTAATTCCAGGACAAATAGACAAATGAAAGTGCCAAATGTACACTCCACCATCTCCAAAATTCATGAAACTTGGTGTGAGGGTTGGTTTTGGTCCAAATTACAAAAATCTGAATTTTTTTGAGAATTCGTCAAGTTGGTCAAATTTTATGGCTTGACCAAATTTTGGTCAAATGAAAAAACCAACAATTTTCAAACGTAATATCTCAGCTGCTAATTGTGGTAGCGTAATAAGTCTTAAATGATAAAATATGTAAAATTAACTGTAGTTTCTAAATATGTATCATTTTTTTAGGGTAACAAAAATAAAATTATGATTTTTTGGAAAAAGTTTTTTTTTTTTTTTTTTGCAGCGAAGATATCATTTTTCGAAAAAAAGACCAAGAATAAAAAATGTTTATTTGATGTATGTACACCATAATAAGTAATAAAAAGTCAGCTTATAGTTTATTATAAGGCTCAAAACTGAGTTTGAAATTAAGTAATAAAAATTTTTTTCAGACGACGAAGATTTATTACAGACTTGTTGGTCCAAAAAAAGACAATTTTCAAATCATATAAAAAATACATGTAGATAAACCAAAGGAGAAAAAATCTTTTAAAATATATGTACAATGTACATACATAACCTCTTATATTTAGGGACAGAATATATTGACAATAATAATGTTTAATTTATAAAGCGCTTATCAGAGTATAAAATACTCTTCCTAATACTACACGTGCACAAGTCTCTGAGAATGAATTAAGAGACAGTATTCTCATCCAGTGAATCCAAATTTTAGACACTAATAATATAATAATAAGAAAAAAGAATTTGAAAAGATTTTTATAACTATTAAGTAGATACACAAATCTTGGATAAAAATTTTTAGAAATATTATATAGGCAATCTTAAATAGTATACATTCGATAGAATTTATTTTATCTTTGAAAAGTTATTTAATTCTTGAAGCGGAAAAATGTATTGTATTCTTGTTCCTCCTCGTAAACTTGCTTCAATACTCCCAAATATATTTTCTGTTGGAACGTGACAAACATCATCTTGCGCAGGAAAAATGTATGAGGGACATACGCCCGAAGGATGGAGAAATTTTATCAGAAAATCATCATATTCACAGTCAAAGGACTGGACTAATCCGAACCATAGTTCTTGATCCGAAGCAGAAACTCTAATGAGTTCTCTTATTTCGACTGACTGTGCACTCTGAGAGAGTGGATAAACCTTCAACGAATTCTTGGAAATTGGGACGAAGCAATGTAATTGTTGAGTACCTTTGATAGAAGTAATAGGTTCACTCAGATGTTTTTGCAAAGAAAGCTCTACATCTACAACTTCTGCCTCAGAGACGTAAAAAAAGTCAATAGTGGTTAGGAATTCTTGAGAGCAGAAATTGTAGAAGTCCTCAGCTGTTAAGATTTGATGGTCGAGAGGCCGTTGTAAGCTTTCTCTGGCAACTGCTCTTTTTACCATTCCGCCAATACCATCGCAGGCATTCTTCCCATGGGATGTTGCGAAAAAATTCCACTCAGCATGAATTTTGAAGTCTTCGAAATGATGGCATAAATTTAGAAAATTTGTTTTATTCTTATACTGAGCTGCGCATCAATCTGTGACATAATGAATTTTAGTTAGGTTTGAATTTTGTTGGAAGCACAGGATTAATTTTTTGAGAAAACTATGAACCAGAATTGTATCATGCCTGCAACAGTTTGAAACGAAGCAGTAACTTTTGCAAATTAGTTTTCCTGCATTGTTTTTGGAATAATAAACGAATGGGTGCACTGTACATTGCGAGTTCTCCCAATGAAACCCCTGGGCACAATCTTGTACGATGAATGAGAAGTTTTCCGCGAAATCGCCCACCAAAACACCTTCATTTTCGGGCAGAGTTTCTTTTAGATTTTTGAAGTAACTCAACTGACATTTATTCGTGAAGTGGTGTCTTGTCAGTTGTGCAATTTTTTTGGTGAGCAATTCCACGTATTCCTCTGGAGTTTTGGTGATATCTTTTAACATACAGTGATCAACGGACACTCATTGTTTATATTTTATCTCTTCCATCGCCATGAAGTCCAAACTTTCCAAATAATTTTTGATTCCATCCTCTTGCGGGCATCTTTTGCATCGGTGCATCATACAATCTTCATTGTCCATGCCGCAGATGGATAAAGACATTAATTTTTTGTAGTCTAAATCTTTAATGCCTAACGCTGATATTTGTAGTTTCGGATTTTGGTGATGCGTACATACGCAGACACTGTGAGTTCCGCTTTGTCCCGCAAGCACGCACCACGACGGTCGAAGATGAGCAAAGGTACTAAAGCCTATTTTGGGATTTTCATCATTTTTTGCATATTCAGCATATAACTCTTTCAAGTTACACAATACCAGTCTTTTTTGTTTTTTTATTTTTTCACCCTCTTCATTTATTGCAAACTTATAATCTTTGATTCCCGGGCACATCCTACTATATTTGTCATTTTCATAAAACTCCTGAATGATTTTTTTTCATTTCAGCTGTGATGACCTTCCCTTTCGTCATGTTGGGAAGAATCCCAAACTGTGTTTGAAGATTGCGGTTCTTACGCACCATATACTTTGTTGCTCCAAAGAAGTCAGCAGTTTTTTCAATGGGATAGGGATACAATGATAGTATTTGTAACCTAAGATTGCGATTGTTACTTGCTTGAAATTTCTCCTTTAATTCTTCCATAACCTTTTGATACCTGAAATAGTGTATTTGACATTAAGTTTAATTAGTATATTTTTAATTAAACTTTTCATAAAATATATGTATATGTATTATATTGTCTGATTATAAAAATGTAAACAGATAAAACTTAATTTACTATATACTTCGATGACTGTATTAAATTTAATTTAAAATGTCAAATTTCAATAACTATGTCCGAAAAGTAGTCTTGCCTCTCTAAATCATCTTCCAAACAACTTTTTTTGGATGGACCAGCTTCAGAATAGTCAATAGGAGCCCCATAAACAGCTTCAAAACTTCATTTAACCTTTTCTGTTGTCGATTTGAATTTCGTAGAAGCCTTTATCTGTCTTGAACGACAAATTCTTCCAATGGTGGTGGATTCGTGGAATCGCTGCTGCTTCGCTCCATACATTCGTTAAGTATGTCTGGCTCAGGTATTGGTGCAGGTTCCGGCTCTCTGGATGAACACTGAACATGTTCTAATACAATTGGCTTCTTTTTAATTGTGACATAGCAATTGCTGCATAGTAATTGATTTTCTTCCAAAATTCCATAGCTTGCAGCTGCCATGGCAGAGTACTTTTTTGATGTTACAGAAAATTCTTCTCGAGTGTTTTTTCATAGGATCGCAACAAAATTTTGTTTTGAAGCATTTTAAGGGTTAGGTAAATTTACGTATACTAGAAAATTAGGTATATACTGAAAATCTGGAAAGAAAGCAAAAAATTGTTAAAATTTGGAGGATTTTTTTGGTAAATGTACAGTATTACACCCGTCTCCCTTTCGAGGTGAAATTTATGTTTTTCCTATGGTTTTTGATGTGTTTTGAACGAATCTGACCTTCAAAACCATCGGAAATGACTCGTTTTTGAGATACCCCCCCTCTCCCCAGCCGGCAATCGAAAACGAGTCATTTCCGACGGTTTTGAAGGTCAGATTCGTTTAAAACACATCAAAAACCATAGGAAAAACAAATTTCACCTTCAAAATTGACCTAACCTATCCTAACCTAAATCACTTAGTCTTGTAGGCAGCCCAGGAATCACTATAAATCACAGAGCCAGGCCTAATGTACTTCTGAATGAGTGTTCCATTCGGTATGAAAGTAATTCGAAATGGATGGAGCACAGTGATTGGGCAGACGTAATGAACGTACGTACGAACGCACGTACAAACGCACAAACGAATGTACGAACACACACTAGATACACCAAAAAAATGTTTTTATCTCGAAAACGAAGCATTTGTGACGGAAACGCTATAGAAGGAAAGTGTCTTAGAATTAAAAAATCTACTTACTGAACATATAATAATTGCTGGATGTTAGACGGGTGTAATAGTAGAATAATAATTTTTTTTTATAATAATCGTCGATAAGCTGACTTTTTACTACTTATTATGGTGTACATACATCAAATAAACATTTTTTTATTCCTGGTCTTTTTTTCGAAAAATGATATCTTCGCTGCCAAATCACAAAAAAAAAAAACTTTTTCCAAAATATCATAATTTTATTTTTGTTACCCTAAAAAAATGATACATATTTAGAAACTACAGTTAATTTTACATATTTTATCATTTAAGACTTACTACACTACCATAATTAGGAGCTGAGATATTTACGTTTGAAAATTATTGGTTTTTCATTTGACCAAAATTTGGTCAAGCCATAAAATTTGACCAACTTGACCAATTTTCAAAAAAATTCAGAAATTTGTAATTTGGACCTAAACCAACCCTCACACCAAGTTTCATGAATTTTGAAGAGGTTACCGTGTACTTCATTTGTCTATTTCTCATAGAATTACCCTATGGCTATTTAGCCATTACTGGTCAGATAGCTATCTGACCAATAATGGCTAAATAGCCACAGTGTAAAGAATAATATTAAAGATCATTTGGAAAATTTTAATCTTATTTCAAGTTCACAACATGGATTTAGATCAGGAAGGTCTTGTTTGTCTAATCTCTCAAACTTTTTAAAGTTTGTAACAGTAATTCTTTACTTCAATACACCATAGCACCCAAAGAAAATAATGGGTACTTACATATTAATGGGGGGGGGGGGCACCACATATTGATGATTGGTTAGGTTAAGTTGTAATATTTTCGTTAGTTGAAAATTTCTAATACATCATATTTTTCAAATAGCAATATTTTTTAAAATATTTACAATGATTTCTATTTCAAATATTTACAATGATTAATACATGTTACACATTAGAAACATTTGTTTCTGGAGGCAAAAAAAATTTTAATAGTATTGTATAAAATTGTATAAAACAATATTTTAAAAAATATTGCTTTTTAAAAAAATATGATGTATTAGAAGTTTTTAACTAACAAAAATATTACAACTTAACCTAACCAATCATCAATATGTGGTGGCCCCCAGTTAATACGTAAGTACCAAATAATGTACCGTATGTTTCTAGCTAATTAAGGTGTGATAAATCCAAATATCATATTCATTTTTGTGGCAAATAAACATTTTGCCTGTACAGTACTTACCTAACTTGACCTAACCTTGTTTGCAACAAAAATGAACATATTTGGACTTATTGTACCTTAGTTACCTAGAAACAAATATTGGTTTTGTTATTGGTTATGGTGTGTTGAAGTAAATAATATCCTTTGTAACTGATCAGGTTGATGTAAATGTTATATATTTAGATTTTAGTAAGGCATTTGACAAGGTTCCACATAGGAGACTTCTGTATAAATTAAAAGCTCGTGGGATATTGGAGTCAGTTATAAACTGAGTAGAAAATGGAGAACAGAGGGTAATTCTAAATGGTCATGAATCTGGGTAGCAGAAAGTAAAAAGTAGGGTACCATAGGGATCAGTGTTAGGTTTCATTGTGCTTTATTTTATATCTAAATGATTTAGAGAAATGAGTATATAGGTTGTAAAATTTCTAAATTTGCAGATGATACAAAAGTATCATAGTTGCCCCAGTTACAAATATAGAAAATTCTTATAAACTTCAAAAAGATCTTGATAGATTACGGTAGTTACCTGGGCTAGTAAATGGCAGATGGAATTCTCAATGTTCAGAAATGCAGTCATACATTTTGGTAGAAATAATGAAAACTTTAGTTATGATATGCAAGGGAACTGGTTAGAGGATGTTAGACAGGAAAAAGATCTTGGTGTTATAGTTAGTAGTGATATAATTTTCTAAGCAGTGCTCAGAGGCTAGAAATTTAGCAAATAAAATGTTAGGTATTATTGAGAAGAATGTTAGTTACAAGAGTAAGGAAGTCATCTGTAAATTATATAGTTCTTATGAATGCCTCACTTAGAATACTGCATTCAGGCCTGGTCCCCTCACCTTAGACATGATATTGATATGCTTGAAGGTGTGCAATGTAGGGCAATCAAGCTTATCCTTAACCTAAGAAGATTGGAATACAGGGAAATATTAAAGGAACATAGGTTATGTTTAGTTTTAAGAGACATTGTACTTACTTCGTAGCCCCCGGGTTCTCTTATGCGAACCCGGCGGCACTCAGGTATCCCGCGACCACTGTGGGACGGGTCCATAGGTCTCGTAGAGCGGTAATGTTGGAGTTGTGTCTTTGTTGAGAGAGAGTGTGGCAGTGTAAGAGTAGGTGTTCTGTGTCCTCAGGGTGGAGGTAGCATTTTTGACAGGTGGGGGTGTCAGCTAGGTGGAGTCTGTGTCTGTATTGTTGGAGGGAGGGGTGGTGGCCTGAACAGAGCCTGGCCAGAGTAACTCTTGTTTTCCTTGGGAGGGTTTGTTCGCTCTGATGGACTACAGGGGGAGTATCGTGAAGGACAGTGTTGTGTGGTTGGTCGAGTAGGTATTTCCGGGTAAATTCTGTGTGGAGATGTTTAATGGGGTTGATGTTTAGGGGAGGAGGGAGGATATTGTTCAGTAGCTGCGAATAGTGAGCAGCAGGAGTACGTTTTTTGTTGTGGGGTGGGGGATTGTGTAATGTGAGATGGTGACAGGGGTGGTCTGGGGCCAGTGCTCTGGAGAAGAATTGAGTCCCTGTCATGTTCATGTGGTGTTCGATGGGGAGTATTTTCGTATCTGCATGTAGATGTGGGATGGGTGTGGTTCGGAGGCAGCCAGTAATGCTTCTGAGACCTGTTTTGTGTGGTCTGTATCTTTTTCTGGTTTGTGTGGGAGATGGATGGGGACCAGGCGGGGGCAGCGTAAGTTAGGGTAGTACGTACAAACTGTTTGTATAGGATACTAAGGGATTCCTTCTGCTGACCGAATGTTGTGGAGGTGAGTGTTCTGAGAGCGTTGAGTTTTTTTGTTGCTTTGGAGCAAATGTTTGATATGTGAGGGGAAAAGGACATGTGTGTGTCTAGGGTGAGGCCAAGGATTGTTGGGGTTTTGTTTAGAGGTAGGGGATGTCCCATGAGGGTGACACTCGGGTGTGCTTGGGATTCATGGCGGTCTGAGGTTAGGAGGGTGATGGAGGATTTTTGAGGGGATGCTGACATCCTATTGTTAGTCAGCCAGAATTCCAGATTGGTAATGTACTGCTGGATCAGGCGTGTGGTGGTGTTACGGTTATGGTGTTGTGCTGTTATGGTCAGGTCATCTGCATAGGGGGAGACGTGGACATGGGGGGAGAGAGGTTGTGGGAGGTTGTGCATGAAAAGGTTGGAGAGAGTATGGAGCCCTGTGGGATGCCATTGTATAGTCTGTAGGTTTTGGATGAGTGTTGTTTGTGTATGACTTTGCCAAGTCGGCCTGCGATGAGATTAGTAAGCCATTTCTTGTCATTGGTGGGAATGTCAAGATCAATAATCTTTTGTGCAAGAATGTGGTGTGGGACAGTGTCGAAAGCTTTGTTGATGTCGATGGCAACAAGGACTGTGCGGGCAGGGGGGGATAGTTGGTTGAAGCCATCTAAGATGTGTTGGGTTAGGTTTGTAAGAAGCGTTGTGGTGGAGTGGGCGGACCTGAAGCCGTGTTGGGTTTGTGAAAATGTAATGTGTGGTTGTATGAGGAGAGATACGATACAGATGTTTCAAAATGTTTCAGGGTTTGTACAGTTTTGATGTATGTAACTTTTTCTCACTAGATACTGATGGGATAACTCGTGGGCATAACAAGAAATTTAGAAAACAGACTAGTAGATTTTTGGATTGACTTGTCATATGATCTACAGAAGCTAAGGCTAACAAAGACCCTAAGATCTACTCTAAGGTTAGCCTGAGAGAAAGGAAAGAGTAGGGGGTTAAGTAGCAACACCTATCACTCGTGGGTTAACACTCATTCACAAAGAGAAAAAAGACTCACCATCATCATCCGCCGGCCACTGCCAACAAGTTAGAAAAATAGTTGGAGAGAATAGGAAAGATTGCAGAATGGTCCTCTACTCCATAGAGAGGTAGAGCCCACTGCTAGAAAGGGGTGAAAGATGAAAAGAAGTAAAATAAGAATGCTTACAAACCATGCAATACATTCTTAACTCAAAGCAACACATTCTTCAAGCTGTTGCAGACCAATCCTCCACTCCATAGGGAGGGAGGATGCAGCCCACTAGGCTGGAAAGGCCTGAAAGATGAAAAGAAGTAAAATAAGAATGCATTACAAACCATGCAACACATTCTTAACTCAAACTAATGATGTGGCAAACAGTAGTTTGTTAGTTAATTTTAAGAAAAATTTAGACACTTTCATGAGTGAATGAGTTAGTTTGTAGATTGTATATAGTGTATATTCTTAGCTTAAGTTATGTAGGCTACTTTGGTGGTAGTAAATAGTTGTATGTTAATTTGCTGACTTGAGATTGACATTTTGCAAGATTTTTAGTATTATTAAAATGTAGCTCATGACTTGGATTACCTTGATAGGCCCAGTGGCTTCATGTTTTCCAAATGAAATGTAATTTACAATCTAATCTCTTGTAAATAAGAACTTTACCATAATTGGTAAATTTCAAGAATCCAGATGCAGTTCAGAGATAAAGTCTGTAACAGTTTAGTAATACAGTATGTTAAATTAGGTTAGGTTAGATTAGACTAGGTTAGTAATTAGGGACTGTGAACTGTCTTTGAACTGCATCTGGGTTCTTGAATTTTGCCAAGTAATCTCTTGGAATTATTGTGTATGTAGTATAGGCAGTGGTTTCATGTTTTCCAAATGAAATATAGACTAAGTGAAATAGGTGGGTAATATGTAGTGAAATAAATGATCCAAGATACTTGTCAAATGTATACTTTTCTAATATAATCTAGTGTTTTGTTTAAATCTAACCTTCATTTCTTGTGCAAATTTAATTTAGGTTAGGGGTTAATATTCCACAGAACACATCACCTAAACCTTAGAAAAACAACAATACAGGTATCCCTCATTTAACAATTGGGTTACATTCCTGAAAAATTGATCGCTAAATGAGGATGTTATAATATGGGTTATTAGAGGATACATTCCTATGTGGTGCTTGTGGACAGCGATCATTTTCAATGTTCACAGTCCAAATTAGCACAAAACAGTCTGCACAATGTTGCTTTGCACTCCACAAAGGTGGCAAATGACATAATAATCACAATCATGTGCAATCTTACACAATGATGCAGTGATACAGAAGCACAAGCAACTCGAAACACTGGTGGGGTGAGGAGGAAGTACAGAGGGTGGCCACTTAAGGGCACATGAGTTGGGTAAGCTGCACAGAGGACAATAAATCCATTTCTGTGCATGGCAGCCATTTTGATTAGATAAGTGAAGTTAGAGATGTGCCTGTGGAGTGCCAGAAACCAAACTTTGCCCATTATAGTGACTACTAAACCAAATTTTGGCCAATTGTTGTACGAGAAAAGGTGTTAAAAAAGATTGCTAAAGCAAGTGTGATCATCGAGTGAATGATCGTTAAACAAGGGATACCTGTATACTGTATTCAGAATCATTGTTAAAAAATGGTAATTATTTAGAATAACTCCAAACTGTTCAATTTCCATAAATTATGTATTTATCAATTTGTTTTTGTCAGAGTGACATTTCTGATGTCTGAGATTGCACAAATGCCCCAAAACTATGTTATGCATGATTTCAGTTTCACAGCAATTGCACAACCTCAGACTACCAGAAATGTGTGTGTGATATAAAAATGAATCCCATGAATGCATAATTTATGAAAATTAAACCAAACTTAACCTAAGCTTTTTTTTATTTTTATTATAATTGCATAAATGGCCACATTTCTTTTATCATCCTTTTTTGGGCACAACAATTCACTTAAGAAAATCCTGTGATCACAAAAAAATTTAAAGGCTGCATCCTCAGCTACAGAAAATTTCACAACAGTTCTACAAAATGTATAGGAACAACCTTTGCACATAGAACTCGTGTTAAACTGCTTACTGTAAGGGTTTCCAGCAAAAAAATTGTTTTTTCTTCTGACATTATAATGGCACCACAAAATAATTTTGGAAAATTTCACAAACTGATTAATATTTATGGATTTTATTTGTCATTTATATTCACATTCTATTTAATAACATTTTGTTAAAAACATATGAAGAATCTTGTAACTTTGTCATTTAAAACAGTTTGGAGTTATTCTAAACATTTACCTAATCAAAATTAGCATCTGAAAGTATTGGCAGCAAATAATTGTTTGTTTGTTTATTACCATGAACTGTGCCACTTGTGAAGTAGACTTTGAAGACTTAATTTGTCTTGTTTCCTCAGACAAAGATAAAGCCTTGGATTTTTTTGCAAATCATGGTGTGATATTAAAAACTTGTTTATGTTTGGACTGTGAAAAAGTGTGTAATTATAGGTTAGGTTAAAATAAAGAAAATGAAATTACATATCAGAAAATACTTGATGTATTTTGAAGCATTTTAACATAATCTGCTCTCTGTTTTAAAAAAAAAATGTCGCAAAATGCACAGAAAATGGATAGCAGATTCTGTTAAATACATCAGAAAATTATGTGGTAGCTATGTAATTTTGGGTGATATGTTCTGCAGAATATTTACCAGGTCATTTTTTGCAAAAGAAATGAAGGTCAGATTTAACAAAACACACTAAATTATACTAGAAAAGTATAGATTTGTCTAGAATCTTGGGTCATGTATTTTACTGCATAATTACTGTTTTGTTCAAATCTGACCATCATTTCTTTTGCAAAATTGCCAGAATTGCCAAAACCTAACTTAATGTCATCTATTCTTTCCTAATACAGGTAACCCTCATTTAATGTTATAGTTGCATTCCTAAAAATACCAACATTAACTGAATGAATGTTAAATGAACCCTATTTTCTGTATTTTCCCCATTATAAAAAATTAAATGTATTCCTAAAACCAGAATTTGGGAAATATATAATGGCTCTTTTAGACATTTAAATGGTATATATATATATATTCATTAATAAATATACCTAAAGAATATTAACAAAGTTTATCACTTTATAAAATTTAATTGAACTTAGTCACTTTATGTACAATTTACACTTCTTAGTCCAACACTAAAGGAGCACAAGAAGAGAGTCCTGAATGGTTAATAACATAGTTGAAACTGAAGTGGCTTGGTAGAGTACTCAGAGAATGAGCAGTGTTGAGTATGCCAAGTCATCATTCTGGATTTTGTCTGAACAGTCCAGAAATGAGTAGAAATCAGTGGTGGTTCTTTAGATTGGGCAGGTGAGGTCTCACCTAATAAAAACAAGATATTCCATCTTATATATATATAAATATTAATAAGATAAATTTATATAAATGCATAAAAATATTATTCATAAGTTTTTTCCCCCATTCATTTTGTACACAAAAAGTCCTATATTTCATGCATAAAGTGCTAGCATTCGAAGAAAACTTGCTTTGCCTTGTATTCATGAGGCAAGACAACCAAAATGCTCAGTGTTGCTACAAATATAAACTAGTTGCTATGACACTGATGACGTCACTCACACTGCTGAAATATTACTGGCTGAGGTAGGTGAAATGAATTTTTGCCTCAGCCAGTACTTCATGCTATAAAAAATTTTTTTTGCCTCGCCACTTAAGGAATGCATGAGCTGCTACTGGTAGAAATGTCTGATGTCCAGCTCACACCTTCATGTGGACACACAGTTTGTCTGGATCTCATGTGAGGACAGGCAAGCAACATGTCTGCAGTTTGGTGTGACTTAAGTAAAAACATATTTTACAATTATACAGACATACATACAGTGCATTTGAAGTGTGGATCCTCTGGAAAATTTTCCATGTGATGTCATACTTCTTTTGGAAAAAGTCATTTGGAGCACAAAGGATTTGGAAAATTTGGGGAAAAAAAAGGAAAGAAATACCTTTGGAATGGAAAAAATACCTTTTATATGCTTTTCTAATAAGTGTATACCGTATAACTTTAGTTATGAGATGCAAGGAAACTGATTTGTCAGGAAAAAGATCTTGGCATTATAGTTAGTAGTGATCTAAAGTATTCTAAATAGTACTTAAAGGCTAGAAATAAGGCAAATAAAATGGTAGATATTATTAAGAAGAATGTTATGGCAAAACTTTACTATGCAGATGGTGTTCAGAGACAGAGTCCATAATAACTTGGTAATATATTAAATTAGGTTAAGTTAGATTAGGCAGGGTTAGGTTAGTAATTAGGTCCCTGTGAACTGTCTCTGAACAATGTTGGGATAGTGAAGTTTTACTAATGTTAATTAAGAGTAAGGCAGTAATGTGTAGATTATATAATTCTTATGTTAACCCTCATTTAGACTACTGCATTCAAGCTTGGTCACCTCACCATAGGTGAGTATTATTATTTATTTATATTCACACCCCAGTTCATTTTTTTCCAGAGTAAAAAGAAAAACAGTTAGCCTATTTATTTGTTTGATAGAATCATGAAAATAAAATTATTCTTTACTGACAAATTTGAATAGTTTCATTTTTGTAAAATTGTGGAAAATATGTTGAACTATAGTCTAGCTGGGCCAAAGCAACACGTAATGTATATTATGTAAAATCTAGTAAATATGGTTAAGTATTATTTTATTATACTATTGCTTTCCTCGTTGCTCAACACTTCTCATAGCCTGGTCAACCAGTGGAGAACAAACTGTTCAGACTTGCATCCTGGTCAATACCTTTGTATAGACTTAAATATTGACCCCAATACTCAGCAGCCAAAGGATTGTGACCCCAAGACAGAAACCGCAAATGTAACCTGCGTTGCTGCTCCAGGTATTAATTGCACTGAAACTGGGAACTCAAATTTTACCAGAGGGATACCATGCGAGTAAGTTTACCTATTTTCTTTGTTCTATTTGATTTACATTTTGATAATTTAGGAAGATTGTAACGGAGTACCAGTAATGTTTATACTTTGTTCTAGCTACTTTTAATTATGAAATTATTTATTTTTGCACTGTACTTCATAAGTCTTTTATTTAATATTCATATAAGAGTTTGAAATCTTTAAAATATCAGTATACTGTACTATACTGTAGCCTCACTGCTATAAAATGGAGATAGGGTGACTTTGGACAGATTTAAATTAAGTTTGTGAAGAGACTTTATTTATATGGGATGATTTACGCTTAAACGTGTGAAATAAATGAATGATTCAAACCCACAAGGAAAAAGAAAAAATTATTCCAAGGCCCTTTCATGTATTCAACAATACGCCTCATCATTCCCTGATGAGGTGTATTGCTGAATACACAAAAGGACTTGGAATAATTTTTTTTCATTGTTTTTTCAGTGTAAGTTTGCATTATATATATATATGCTGGTTTAAAGATATTAAATGTCTTTTCTGGTTTGGTATGTTTGACTTTTGTAGTTTAATCATTATTAAGTTTTAAAAATTCTGACTGTTTCCCTTGCTATTCAGAGTAATTCCAGTTGTATAATAGTATAAATTATAATGTTTTTGCATTGATCTTGTGGGGAATACTAAGTAATAAGCCTTGGTAGTTTGATTGAAAAATGTTAAAACAATATAATAACTGGCTGTTCCCATACACTGTATTGCATTGCCTAAATATGAAAAACTTTTTAGTATTATTTAAGGAACTACAAAAAATTATTTTGGGTTATCTTATATCAACTTTATTTTTCCTTCTACCATAAAGTTTTCCATTTCCACTCCATTTTGCAGCACAGCATGAACAGTAATGAAAAGTCTAAATGGAGCATCTGTTTTATTATTATTTAAGTGTCTTCTTTCTCCAAGCAGTGGTCTCTCGCTCTTTTCCTTCAAGGATGTTTCATTCAAGCACATCTGAACCTCTTCAGATCTTGTTGCAAATTACTTTGTTTAGTAATGCAAGGAATGTGACAAGAAACAGTTGAAGAAAGAGACCTACTTAATTTTTAACTTAAAACTAAATAATTAAAAGTAAAAAAAAAAATTTTATGCGAGTAGGGGGGACCAAGGGCAAATGCCTGCAAATGTGCCCCACCCTGCCCCATAGAATAAAAAGAGAGCCAAATAAAGGTCCAGAGTTTTTGAGATGCTTGGACACACTGCATTTAAAAGATTGGAGGTCATAGACAGGGAGAAACATGGATTGAAGATCATTCCAGAGTTCACTGATTGAGTAGATGAAAGATTGAAAATACTGATTTAACCCCCTTGCCTTAGAGAGTTGGACAGAAAAGGAATGAGAATGTGTAGAAAGTCTGGTGCTGGGTGCTCTCTCTGAAAGAGGAGGCATGCAGTTAGTGTGTTCAGAAGAGCCTGATAAAATAAATAACCTGATGAAATAAATCCACACAAAGGAGATTTACTGCATAGGCCCTAGGTGTCAGATTTAAGCAGGCCAGACTTGTTGGAAGAATAATTCTGCTTTCCTTTTTACTGCAGTAACTCTGTCCCTGTGATGACTGTAAGATGTCTAGTGTGAATAAGAAACTAAATTGTCATTATATGTCCATTCTCACTACAAAATAAAAATCCTAAACAATACAAACCTCAAAAGAACCCAGAAGCCCAGTTTTCATGCTGCATTTCATAATTTTTATTGAATAATTTTACATGTAGATATTGAAAATTCATTTTTGATATAGTAGAATACAGAAGGTAAACATATTGTTTAAAATCATTATTGTAGAGAAGAATTGGTCCTTATTAATATGTTAATTAACATAAGCTTTTATTACATGAATGGAGGCGAGTTTAGAATTTATATATGGTACTGGTATATAATTAAGTAAAATGTAACTTAATCCTGTAATGGCTGGGTAGATTTTTTATGCAAGTCAAAATGCCTGTAAATGTATGGTTGTAGGTAGCTTGTATACATATGTACATACATATTTAATGGCTGGCAAAATTATGAATAAACTATTTTTTGTGACAGCTGGAAAATAACATGAAAATGGGATGAATGAAGATTATATAATTTAATTTGTATATCTCTCTTTTTCAGTCAAAACATTAGCCAATCTTCATGGAACAGATTCATTCATTTATTGATGGTTCCTTGGGCGATGATGATCATGTTCTGTTATATCACCTCACAGATCAGTGGAGTTTTAGGATTGTTCTTTTCTTGTCAGAGATGAATGATGTCCATAAATACTTAATTCCATAATGGTCATCACATTCTGTTCTTCTTTATGCTACAAATAATCCATATAAAGGTTGGACTTTGGATTTGGGTCAGGTCATTATCTTGTCAGGAAAGGAAGTTTTGACTCGCTGGCCATTGACCATTTGGTATGGCACTGTTCGTTCTTCATAGTGCTGCTTACTTTTACAATGTCTTGAGTGTCATACCCACTGAAACAACTCCATACCATTATGGAGACCATGACATGTTTTGTAAAAAGTTTTATACACTGTAGGGTCAGTTTCACATAGTCTGTGCTTGGCCTGATGTACTATTTTGTGTGTACAAAAGAAATTCATTTTGGCCACAACTGTAAAAAGTACAGTATTCTTTACCAACTACAGCAGTAAAATCCCTATATTTCTTGGCCTACTACAATCGATTTTTGATGTTCCTTCCCTTCACGATATTTTTTTTAATGCAGTACTCTAAAAATATAAGCCTTGGTTACTGATGAGTCCAAAACAGATGAGTTTTGTACACAAAAAGAAATACATCAGGTGCTTACTCAATGGGAAATTGGCCATGCAGTGTATAGAACCTGCGCAACATGTCAGGGTTTCCATAATGGTAATTGATCATTTTGAGACACTGTAAAGGTCACCATGAAGAAAGAATAATAGTTTCATTTCAACCCAGTAGATCCCATGGAGGAGCTACCAAGCAAACTTTCAATATCTTGATATTTTGATGAACATAGGCCAAATAAAGAGAATTGCAGTTCCACCTACTTATATTTTTTCATTACAAAATTGGTTTGTGAAGCATGTGATAAGAATTAACCTGTTTATTAGGGTTAAATGAACAGTATTAGGCCTAAAAGAGAGAATATAAGCCATTAACAGTGTTCCCAAACACTTAATATGTGCAGGAGTACCAATTTTGAAGCTGTACTCGGGTGAGTACAGTGTAAAATGGGTTAATTCGCCATGACATACTAAGTAATCAATCATGACAATGCATAGTTAGCCATAACTTCATTTTCTAAGATAATAACCCAACACACAAGTCCAACCTTTACATGAATTATCCGCAGCATAAAGACCAACAGAATGTGATGATGACTTTGGGATTAAGCAGTGATGGACATTGTCCTTTTTCTTTTCAGAGGTGAGCAATCTTAACAACCCAATAGACTCGTCTGTGAGAAGTGACGCAGCAAAGCTGAGACATCACCACCTAAGATACCATCAATAAGTTGATTGAATCTGCCACAAAGAGTGGCTACTGTTTTGGGTGCAAGAGGGAGACAAACAAAATACGAGATTATATCTTCATTTATCATCAAATTTTATTTTTTTTAGCCCATTTGTTATGTAATAATAAACTTCCATCACAATTTTTCATGTTATTTTCCATATGTTACAAAAAAATAGAAGGATTCATAATTTTCATATGCACTCTACAGTATATATGTAATGCTTAATATATGATCTGTCATTGAACAGTACTATGTTCTGCTGATTGTTCTATATATATATATTATATATATATACATATATATATATTATATACAGTATATAATATATATATAATATATACAGGGTGGGCCGAAAGTCTGGATCCATAGGAAAATATTTATTTTAATACATAAATTACAACAAATGGTAAATACTTAAAATGAATATCAACTTTAACTCATAAATGCGTATCCGTGATACTGTACAGTGGTTCGTACTCCAGTATAAACAACAAATTATAACAAATGTTCAAATTGGCGGCCTCTGACATCGAGACACTTAGGGATGGAATTTATGATTTCTAATAATTCTTCGAATTGACGTTCTCGAGATGCGTGTTTCATTTGATAATAATCTTGTTGACTTTACTGGACTATTCGTTAAAGTTTCACATACCATTGCAGAGGTATTTTCATCAGTTGCCGTTTTTGGACGACCAGAACGCCGTCGATCATGTACACTTCCTGTTTCTTTGAAACGTTTAAACAACTTGCCAACAGTCGCATGTGTTACTGGATGCTTATCAGGATGATTTCTATTGAATTCGGTAGCAACTTCTCTGTGTGTAGCGCCCTGTCTTGCGTACATGAGCACAAGTTCTACCCGGTCTTCTTCTGTTAAATTCGAAGCCATTTCTGGGCTGAAATAAAAAAAGTATTTGAGTATTTATACAAGTTGATATTCATTTTAAGTATTTACCATTTGTTGTAATTTATGTATTAAAATAAATATTTTCCTATGGATCCAGACTTCCGGCCCACCCTGTGTATATATATATATATATATATATATATATATATATATATATGATACACACAGACCGTGCATGGAACAAGGAACTCTTCTAAGAAAATTAAATCCATTATAGTCCGAATAAGTAATGGTAAATGACAAATACTATAGTCAAAAAACCTCAGGGAACCATTCTGAGTTCATATATATATATATACATACAGGGTGTTTCATAACGTGGGACGCACTTTCAGGATGGATTCAGGACCTGAAAACAATGAAAAAAGTTTATATACACGCCCGAAATTGCTTTGTTTCAGAGTTACAGCCCGTTTTGTGTTCCAGCAATTCTTTCCGCAAACTGTTTACAAACCCTGCTTGCCAACAATGTTTGCGAGTATGTACAAGACGTATTTCATGTATGGCCTTGC
This sequence comes from Bathynomus jamesi, assembly GCA_023014485.1. NCBI lineage: Eukaryota > Metazoa > Arthropoda > Malacostraca > Isopoda > Cirolanidae > Bathynomus > Bathynomus jamesi. The sequence continues at coordinate 198,314 of JAJOZX010005350.1, read as the reverse complement.
CGATTGTAATGTTTCATACACACTATGACATGCTTCAGTATCGTTGAGTGTAGAGCCATCAGTCAGTCAGAGGTACATCGCGGTGTTTCACTGTTCATATTCGTAACTTCTTACCATGAATAAGTGCAGTCTTGTGAAAAAAAAAGTTTTTGTGCTATTCATTGATAGTGTGCATTTGAAATGAGAATGGAGGCTTATTCAAACAGAGAAATGGCAGACATGCATCTCGTGTATGAACTTGCCGAGTGTAATGCAGCCACAGCAAGACGTCTGTATGCGAAAAGGTTTCCGAATCGCCATCTGCCAGATGATAAGAATAGACGAGCGTCTTGGTGATAAGGATCATTCAACAAGCGAGATTCAGATGGTGGTAGACCAATCAGTGCCAGAACTGTTGAATTGGAGGAGCGAGTCCTGAATTGCTTGAAGGACCATCCTGGTGTCAGCACCCGAAAGATAGCAGCAGCAGAGGATGTAAGATAAACAACTGTGTGGAGAATTTTACGGGAACAGCAGCTTTACCCATATCACATTCAGAGAGTACAAGGCCTTACTGAAGCTGGTTTCCCACCAGGAGAGGCTTTTTGTACTTGGTTTCTTCAACAGCGTGCTCGCGATCCTCTTTTTCTATCCTCCGTGTTGTTTTCTGATGAGAGTGCCTTCACAAGAAATGGCGTGATCAATTTTTACAACACTTATCACTGGGCCAAAGAATCCGCATGCCATCATCCAGACAAGGCACCAACAACATTTTAGTATTAATGTATGGGCAGGACTTGTTGCCGACAACTTAATTGGTCCTTTTGTTTTACCTGGAAGATTAACAGGAGAATCCTATTCCAATTTTTTAAGGAATGATTTAAGTGATTTACTAGATGAAGTTCCTCTTGGTGTCCAACGTCATTGTGGTTTATGCATGACTGCGCTCCGCCTCATTTTAGTCAAGTAGCCAGAGACTATTTGTATGACTATTTTCCCTGATAAATGGATAGGCCGTGGAGGACCCATTGCGTGGCCTGCTCACTCCCCGGACCTGAATCCACTCGAATTTTACCTGTGAGGTCATCTGAAATCCATCATTTATGCGACTCATTGACAACATTGAAATGCTTCACCACCATGTAGAACAAGGATGCCAGAAAATCCAAGCAATACCTGGAATGTTTGAACGCGTCAGGCAGTCTATGACGAGGTGTGTTCAGGCGTGTATTCAAGCGCAAGGCGGTCATTTTTTGCACTTCCTTTAAAGGTAAGGCGGATACTTGCTGGAACACACAACGGGCTGTAACTCTGAAACAAAGCGATTTCAGGAATATGTTTATATAAACTTTTTTCATCGTTTTCAGGACCTGAATCCATCCTGAAAGTGCGTCCCACATGTTATGAAACACCCTGTATATGTATATATTTCACGGTGGTGCAAAAGTAAGGAGTGAAAGGGTCATCACTGCATAAATTATGAATTTTTTAAGTAAAGTAATTTTTATTTAAAAATAATGGTGGCAATAGAATGGAAAAGATCTGCTCTCTCTGGTTCCTTTGACCCCTGACTTTTGCGCCACCCTGTATATATAGGGTGAATTTCACAATTAAACAAGTGGAATGAATGATGCAAACCCACAAGGAAAAAGAAAAATGATTCCAAGGCCTTTCATGTATTCAGAAGTACACCTCATACTTCTGAATACATGAAAGGCCTTGGAATCATTTTTCTTTTTCCTTGTGGGTTTGCATCATATATATATAAAAATTTTATTTTATTTATTTATTTTTTTCCCCAGATACACGAATGGATACTCCTTCGAAACGGCATTATTGCTCTCCGTCTTTTTAGGGATGTTTGGTGTTGACAGATTTTATCTCGGCTATTACGCGATTGGGCTCGCCAAGTTTTGCACTTTAGGATTCCTCTTTTTGGGGCAGTTGATAGATATCATTTTGATAGCGACCCAAATGGTTGGACCAGCAGATGGGTCTCATTATATTATAAGCTACTATGGTGCTGGAATCAATATTATCAGGATGGATAATGAAACCTACAGAATGCCCCAAGATGACTGGGGAATGTGAAACGAGTTTGTGGTGCAGCAAAGTATAATATAATACATTTTTGGGAGACTGAGTTGTAACGATTGACAACCTTGCGAAATAATATTGCGGTGGCCTATTCGAAATAATACTAGTGAAATATGGACAGACATTTGCGTTATTGTTAATAATAATCGGTACTGTGTAAATTAAGTGAAAGTAATTCTTGTGTAGAGAAGCTTTTTTTCTTTTTGTGGGCAAAAGCTCGATACAAGCATTGCCCATCCTTGGACTTAATAATTTTACTCGAAAGTTTAAGCAGACTATAGTCAGTTGAAACATTAAAACATCGTTATTAAAGCTATTCTGTATTATAGTCTTTCCACCAAATTCATTGTAAAAAAAATAAAAAAATTATATATATATTAAAATGCGAGCTCAAAAATAATAATAATAATAATAAACCCTACTTCGAAATTAAGGACCCACTTCAAAAACTTCTGAAGCTAGCCCAATTATAGAAAGCACTTAACCCTTTAACTCAATGGTTCTCAACCTGAAGTACGCGAGGGAATCTTAGGGGGTACTCGACGGGGTCTTAAAAATATAACCCTTTTAATTTTATATGCGATTAACAAACTGCCACAAGTCACACGGTCGTAAAGAAAGTAAAATTTCTCTATGCCTCTCAAAAGTCCAGAAAATCCCTTGAAAGAGTTCAAGAGGGGTTACGGAAGAAGAAAAAGGCTGAGAACCGCTGCTTTAACTACTCGGCTGTAATATATTCATGTACAGAGATCCCTGCCTGTAGCGGCATGCCCGAGTTAACTCGATTTCAAAATTTTAATACAACTGAAATTTTAATTCTAAAACCTAATTGGGAGGTGTGCTCATTGGCTTTTGTAAGTTGGTGGTGAAAGCGCGAAAATGTTCGATGATAATAGTCCTTCATTCACCGTATCATTTAAAAGCAATAAGAGCAGTTTGTCCAAGATAAGCATAATATATATACCGTGTGTGTGTGTGTATATATATATATATATGTGTATATATATATATATAATATATATATATATACAATGAGGAAAAACCAAACATTTGGTATTGTTAGTTCTTAAAATAGTGTAAGTGGTATTAATAGCTGATTCGTTTGGGAAGAATAAAAATCACTTTTACTAATGTTAATAATTATAAGGGGCTAGCCTTGTTTGCTGATAGTTTTAATTTTTACAAAATAATAACTTGTGTACATAAGTAAGAATATATATTTTAAAATGCGAAGCTTCATAGTTCTTGGCTATGAATTGGTAAGCTTCATTTTCTGGCTAAGTCATCCCATACACTTCGATCATGTACAAAATAATTTATTACATCAGGTAAATGTTTAAATGTATTTTAAGTAGATTTTTTTCTAAATAAAAAGTAATCATAGTTACTGTGAAGCATATCTGTGATACCGTTGAATAAAGTTATATTTTTATTGGTTATGTTTTATTCATTTGGATCAACACTGTTTTGATTGGCTTTCGAAACTTGTGTAAATAAAAATAGATGGTGACAATCAAAATTTTTTTCAGTTTCATCAAGACTCAAATATGATTTGAATGGAAGACTCATCTACCTTGCCACACCATACTATTATACTTAATCAAAAAAGGGACTGAAAACAGCTTTAATTTAAGCATGCTGCGAGTTGTGTATGAGAGTTTAAGGTTCGGTCCACAAAACGAAGTAAAGTGCGTGTAATATATGTGCTTTGATTCTGGAGTAAAGGTGTTTGTTGAAAACGAGACTCATTTGCCAGGTATGCTGAATGTTAGTGATTACGAAATACACATTCCTCGTGACTATTCATTTAAATGTTCCACAGATGAAAAATAATAGATGCAGCCCTAAATCCCCTTCATCTAAGTAGCGAGACAACAGGGAGTACGCCAAGTTACCAAAATGACTAAACGATTATCGATGGGTGGGATTAATTATATTTAACGGCAGTATAAAGATGATTACTTGTTTTCTTCAAGTTGTTAGTGTTTAAAAAAATCTCTTAATTAAGGGTTTACAAGGTGGGTCAAGTAAAAATAAAATATTACCAAGGTAATCATTGCTCTTGACAGCTATTACAAACAAAACAAAAAATTTATTTCAGACTACAGGTACAAAAAGTATACACGTGCTCCATATATATTTAAGTAATAGTTTCCTTGAGCAGCATTTACATAGACTAATAAATTGATGAATGAGAACAGTATATCATAGTCAAGTTTGAAAGATGAAAGTATGTCTTCTGTAGCATTCCGGGCCAATAGCAACGTGAAAGGGACGTTTTTCTTTTCGAAGAACCGTCGTCATCAGCAGCATAAATTTAATTTATCCTTTCTGATTTAATATATTCTTCGAAAGCAGGTTACATTGCTTTGCAGCCTTTGAAATCTTGAATCCTTGTCATTAATATCTATGAGTTTAAATGTGATCCAAGGAGAGCCAATAATTTTCAGCCTCTTTTTTCAAGTGACTTTCAAATTTACTCGTAAATTCACTGTTTTGGCAATGGGTCTTCATAATCTGAAAGTTCTATAATTTATACAGATATTCAGAACTGTTTATGCTAGGCTGCATTGCAAATTTATCAGCCCAGAAATCCGAACAACCTAGCACTTTTAAATCGTTAACATTATCATCGTCTATGAGTGACTTTTGTCCTAAAGAGAAATTTCCGTAGAGTCCTGTTTCAGCCGTCCAGTGACTTGTGAATGATACATCCCCAAAATTCCTCATCATTTCCTTACCCAAAGATTATTTTTAAAAAGATCCGAAACTGCGCCCACTTTTGCGTTAGCTTTTTATCTCCAGTGCTGGGAAGGAGCTAGAACTAAATTACCTTTGAGAAAAAGTCTTAAATTATATTTTTTTATCCTTTTATAGTTTATCTGTAATTAAATATAGGATCGGTTAAATTAATCATAGTCTAATACAGGGTGTCCCAGAATTAACTATCTATTTCAATGAAATCGGACAAATTTTTTAAAAACACACTTTTATTTATGTTTATCATGTTTGATATGTGTTAAAAATGTATAAATTTCTAAATTTTTTTCATAATTTTATTCATAATTTTTTCATTATCTGGTCCGATGAAAGACCGTCTGAAGTCATAGAATGGCAAAGAGACTCTCCAAAAGTTAACGTGTGGCTTGGAATGACCAAATCCAAAATTTATGGTGCTCCATCTTGTTGAAACACAACATTATCAAGAATGCCATCATCAAGAAGCTGTGGTTCGAGAAACTGCTGAAGCATATCAAGATAGACGGTACCTGTTACAGTTGCTACCGCAAAGAAGAATGGGCCATAAATTTTGGATTTGGTCATTCCAAGCCACACGTTAACTTTTGGAGTCTCTCTCTGCCATTCTATGACTTCAGACGGTCTTTCATTGGACCAGATAATGAAAAAATTATGAAAATAAAATTATGAAAAAAATTTAGAAATTTATACATTTTTAACACATATTAAACATGATAAACATAAATAAAAGTGTGTTTTTAAAAAATTTGTCCGATTTCATTGAAATAGATAGTTAATTCTGGGACACCCTGTATAATAACGAAGTCACCTCATTTCATTCATGAGATGTCCTACCAAAATGAAAGTACTATAACTAGGCTGACCATACGTACCGGTTTGAACGGGACAGTACCGTTTTGTATGGGTTTTTGTATGGGTTCTGTCACTGAAGAATAATTGTAAGCTCAATATGTTTATGTACTTACTTTTTCATGAATACAGAATATTACATAACCCCCGTCCCTTTTTTGCCATCCCAATGTCTCGTTTTTGTCTCGAGGAAATATGGTCAACCTAACTATAACCTACAACTGCTTTTACAACTTACGATTACCATCCTCTACATAACTTTTCATCTCCGAAATTAATTAAAAGTTGTATAGTTCTTGTTTCCTTTAATATCAATGTTATTACGACCGTAATAACTAAAAAGTCGTAGCCCTAATCTAAAATTACGAGCTATTCCAGACTGCGTATACTTTCCTTGAATTCATAATTCAAACTGATAAAACCGCTTAAACAAGATTACCAGTTGTGAAAAAAATATATAGGGCTATGAGTTGATTGCCTGATACTCTCATCCGTTGGAAATTTCCAGCAGACTTCAGTGAAGAGTTACCGACAAACGCCCTATGTTTTCTCGTTAGAGAGTTATGTATGTGGTCTTCGAAGGACCTCTGTATATTTAATTGTTTTCGGTAATTCTAGCCTCAGGATTTTAGATGCCTATATGTAAACGAAAGAAATTTTTCCCACCTTATTTTCGCTGGGCTTTAGTTTGCTTCGATGTAGGGCCGTTACGATGGAGCCTACACTGCGAGTTGACACTTTGTTACTAATATAGGCAATCACTAATTAAACCCCTGAAGGAATAGGCCTATCCTTTTTATAGTTATTAGGTTTTATATTATAAGGAATTCACTCAGAACTTTAGGGAAGACAAAAGCACATCTTCCCTGTTTAAAGCATTCGCTGTAACATAAAGAGCTCCGAGCCAGCGCCGCTATAATATATCTTCGTATTTTAGTATAAGTTGCTGATTTGGCAAATGTTGACCCTTGCCTTGATGTAATTTACATGAGTTAGCAATGGGAAATTTTGATCACGCGATCATAATTTGGTTTGTTATGCAGGCCCGACGCCTACATACGGGTTCTATCTATGTATGGTAATCATTTCATTCCCATTAGGCTATGTCGCCAATCCCGAGGCAATTTTTATATAGATATTTAATTCAATTAATTAATAATTTATATTTAATTATGAAGTAAAGGTATCACATACGATACCATGTTGGAAGCGCGTATAGTTTTTCATATACTGGGGGGGCCGCAGAAAAATTTATATGTTATACGGGGCTCCAATAAACCTTGACCCCCCCCCCAAGGCCTGAACCATTAGAGGTACAGTAAACTAAACATACCTTACAAAAGAGAATTTAATCCTGCATTTAATGAGAAACAATTAAAACTTGGTGTTCCCGCCATTGGCTTCCAAGACAGCCTGAATTCGCTTTGGGTAGCTTGCCAAAAGTAACGTGAATAGATCTTGATCGTTACGCAAATTTGCTAAAACAGTTTCAATGTGTTGCGTCATTGTATCCTTCGAAAATCAATTTGCTGCAGGTTCTTGAAACAAGAGACATTCAACCTTGTCCTTCATAACTGATCCAATGTGTTCACAGACGTTCAGGTCAGGAGAATTTCCTGGCCATTCTTCATTTCCAAAGAAATCGATCTCATGGTTCCGCAACAACTGTTAAGTGGCTAATTCCTTAAAGCAGGAGGCCTTATCGTGCAGAAGTGTGACCTGATCGACATCCATAACATTGTTTGGGTTTCTTAGAAAAGGAATGACATGCTGGGATAGAATAATATCACGAAAATACTGCCCATCCCAACTCTGACCATTTGGCTTCAGCATCCACATGAGCTTCTTTGCAGTGAACAAACACCAACACAGTCTGGACTTTTTAATAATTCGCGATAATGTTCATTGTCATCGATTTCATCTGGTGTTGTGGTCCACACTCGATCATTTTGGTAGTTAGGCCGACGTGTTACGTAAACAAAAAATTCATCGGAGACAGCTAAATGCATGAAATCATCCACATCCCAATCTTCAAGATAATGGGCAAACCACATTCTGTCATCGATGTTAAGTTGAGTTTTTCTTGGCTTTGGAAGTTCATGCCAAGGCTTTAAACCTTTCCTATGACGGTACAGTCGAATGATCTCACCACTAACGATCTTTCCTCTCAACACTTCGATCTCTAGAAAGTTTAGCACAGCTGTTTTTCCGCTTACGCGTACCGCTTTCAATGATGTCGTTTGTTTCCTGAGAGAGTGGCAAATTTGGGCGCCCAGATTTGGTTGTATCCATTTCACATTCATCCAAAGTTTTATTCCAATTTCTTTTGACGAAGTCCTCACTTCTTTGCAACTTTTTGGCAACCCATGAACGTGTTATAAAGGTGACTCCAGCATCACGAGCTTCCCGAAAGGTTATTGCTCGTATGCAGAGCTGGGCAATAAATACATTGAATGTATTTAAATACTAAATACATGGGAGAAATGTATTTAAATACTAAATACTAAATACATTTTACGAATGTATTTAGATACTAAATACAAAATACATCAATTGTATTTAAATACATTTGTAAATACATTTTAAATACATACAAATTTTAACATATGCATTCACTAATTCATGAGTAACAACAATATAAAATGCTTGATAAACGATAAAGAAATAGTACAATCTAATTTCCGATTATATATTTCCCTTTTTAAAACAAAACAAAAACAAAAGAACTTAGAACTTACGATGTTCAACCAGTGACATATTATACTCATTATATCATTGCAAAATGAGTAACAATTAATGAGTAGATGAGACATAAACGTAAACATAAGACGTAAACATAAACATAAGGCACCTTACGAATTCTCTTTTATTTCACGGTTGCTGCGGATCAAAACCAATCTTTCAAAAGTTTTGTCTGAAAGAGAGTTCCTTTTGGGAGTTTACACAGCAAGCAGGTGCACTTTACCTTATTACCTTCTTTAGATTTAATTTTAAAGTATTTTCCATCAAACAGAGGATGCACTAAATTGTTATCTGCAGATATATCACTGTTTGATTCACCGGATTTGCTTGTTGAAGCCATGACACGCACACGATAAAGAAATCAACCGCTTTCGACTAAGAGTGGCACACAACTGATTGAACTGACACGTTGAAACATGAACCATGCTGTACTACACTGTCGACGCGTCGTACTGTGCTAGTACAGAACGTGTATTCAGTGGCGGTCCTAGCTTACATGACGCCCTGGGCGAACCTCACCTTCAGCGCCCCCCCCCCCTGTTCGCCAACACACACACATTCGAATCCCCCCAAAATAAAGGACAGACATAACTCTTTCACAAAATAACTTTTTATTGGACTAATTGTTGGAACTTCAGAACCAAAACAAAGACTCAAATTTCTGAATTTTACAAATCCTTCATCACGTAAATAGAATAACTCACTTAAGAGAATGTAATTATGATACTATGAACAGGAAAAATACAAATTAAATTGCACAACTGCCATAAATAAACTAGAGAATCAAATTTCTAAATTGTACAAATGCTCTATCACATAAATAGAATAAGACACTTAAGAGAGGGTAATTATTATGCTACACTTTGAACAAGAAACAAAATAAATTGCACCACAGCACAACTGCCATCTAAAGCCTGACTCTTCTTACCTTCCTTGATGCAAAGTCATGAATTAAATCATCATATGAAATCTGCTCAGCAATTGTATGATTTATACTGATGATGGCCAGACCGGTAAGGCGTTCCTGTGACATAGTTGACCTCAGGTAGGATTTGATGAGCTTCAGCTTTGAAAAGCTCCTCTCTGCTTCAGCAACAGTGACTGGAAGAGTAAGACCAATTCTGAGAGCAGTCCACAAATTTGGATATATTTCAGAGAGCTCCCTTTCATGGATAAATGTCAGCAGTTCAAGCAAGGATATGGTCTTTGATGGCAAGTCAGGCAAGTTCTTCAGCTCCTGTGCAAGCTCTCTGCCATCCAAGTCAGATTGTCCCTTAAAGTGTAGTGTAGTACTAAGGTTCACACATTGTTCTGTCAGCTCCTCAAATGTGAGATTTTGGAAATGTGTCAGCACTCCAAACTTCTCTCCCACAATTTCCAACGTGGAAAATCTTTCCTGAATGGCTGATGTTGCAGCATCAACCACTGCATTGAAAAATGTCACCTCCAGCTTCTTCAAAGCATCAATCAAGGGCTCATCAGATGCTTCATAGGAGAAGTGCCGCTTTGTGGACCTCAGCCGTTTTTGTTTTAACACAGCCTCCACATTCATTTGTTCACAGATATCTGTGGCTGCCATTTGTGCAGCCACAAAACCTGTTGCCCTGTAATTGCGGAGACCTCTCTCTGTTTTTTTTAGGAGATTTACTGCAACATCAACGTGCATGCTAGGAGACTGCATCTGCTTGCTCACATGCTGAATTTGGCACAACAGGTCATGCCACACCACTGAACAAATGGCGAAGCGGTATGACCCAACCTCCTCTGACAGAGATTGAGCCTCGACCTTTATTACAGAGTCTTTGGTGTGGTCCCTCACCTCGATCAGTGCATCTCTCACTGCAGCTGCCTGATATCTCAGGGGCTCCACACTCTTGATCTTGCTTTCCCACCTTGTATCAGACCACATCTTCAATGTGATGTTCACATGTTTTTTCAAAATGGCCCATCGTTGTGTGGAGGCTGAAAACAAGTTGTAAAGCTTCTGCAAGATGCCAAAGTAACTTGTGGCATCAATAGATCCCTTAGCAGCATCGGCCACAAGCAAATTCAGAGAATGAGCCCCACATGGAACAAACAGAGCTCTGGGATTAATTTCTAGGAGCCTGGATTGAACACCCTTGTTTTTTCCCCTCATGTTTGCCCCGTTGTCGTATGATTGTCCTCTACAGTCCATGAAAGGAACTTTTAGCTCCTCCAGTCTCTTCAGAATCAGAGATGCCAAATGTTGACCAGTGGACTCCTCTGCCTCCAAAAACCCCATGAAATGTTCCTTTATATGGGGCTTCCCCTCCAGTGACACAACCCGAATCACAACTGACAACTGTTCAGTGTGGCTGATATCTGGAGTGCAATCTAGAATTATTGAAAAAAACTTTGATTGTTTGATGTCGCTCACCATTGCTGAAATGGTCTTGCTGCTCGACAAATCAATGAGTTCGTTTTGTATGTGGTGGCCGAGGTAGCTGGTGTGACTGGAGGTCCCTTTTTGGACACGGTTAATGTGCTCTTGCATTATAGGATCAAATTGTGCCATCAGTTCAACTTCTTTCAGAAAATTGCCATTTGATGGTGAGAACAATTTTTCTGTATGTCCCCTTAGTGCCAAATTCCTAACTGCCAGAGAATGCACAATAGCAGTGAGACGTGTCAGCACCGCTCTCCATCTCAACTTCTCAGCCCCCAGAAGTGCCATCTCCTGCTTGTCAATGGTCTCCCCCTTTCTCATCCTCACTGCCAGTTCTTTCCAGATTTTCATAGAATTTAGGTGTTTTGAACTGTTGTCATGTGATGTGAGCAATGAGCTTGCATGCTTCCAGTCCGAGAGTCCCAAACTTGTTAAATTTATTTTCCTCTTGGAAAATAATGTACAACAGAAACAGAAAAGGCTGTTGTTTTTTAAGGAATAGACCAACCAACTTCTAGTTATTTTCCCCACTAACCAATGACTTCCTGAAGTATTGATGGTGGAAACTTCTTCCGTCACTGTCGTTTCTAGGGAATACAAAGTCAGATGGTACTTGACTTGGTCCCCTGGAAACCAGTTGTGTCCGAATTCTCTCAGTCAGAACTGAAGGCCAGTTAGCAGGGTCGGTGGACAGAGACTCATCCTCAGGAGGCGATTCTGCTCCAGGCATTTCTAATAGAAAGAACAAGAGCATTACTCATTAGTATACACACCTAAGTTAGATAACACATTATTCACAGCACTTTGTTATGGTGGTGGTGTTATGGAATTATGGTGGTGAAACACCACACATACCCAGTAACCCAGACCCAGTGATAATAACATTATAATTTATAACTGTTTGCAAAATGCTTTGCAGGATGCACACACATACACATACACACACACGCACACACTCACAGACATATGTGCACACAAACTCACCTGAAGAGTCCTGCCGGGGAGAAGTAGAAGCAAATGGGTCTTCATCCTCAGGATCAGACTGCATTTGTGGAGACATATGTGAGGCTGAGGAGGTAGATGGCTCCTCAGCCTCAATAATGGCAGAAGTAGACGGCTTCTCATCCTGGCTAGTGGCAGAGGGTGTTTCAAAATATTTCAAAAGTGCCCCTGCAAATAGTAAAATAGAACATAACAGACCAATGCATGAATAGGCTAGTACAATTAATTTAATATGTTATTAAGCACAATTTATTAAACTTTTAGAATAGGAAACAAATGAATAATACAACCTCCTTGGTTAATGGCTAATTATATACATAATAGTACACTTCAAATGACCCAGAAAGCTATATCACAAAATAGCAGTGCAATATAGCAGTGAAGAGTAGATGACATAGCTCTATACCTTTATCTTTTGCTCGTTTCTCCTCTTCTTCTTTCCTCTTTTTTCTAAACTGAGCACCTGATAGCTTTGACCTCTTCTTATCCATTTGCGGTTATTTGACAGACCTTAGTGGCTTAGTGTGAAGATTCGTTCTGTAATAAATAATATACATTTCACTATTTAACCAAACCCAGAAAAATAACATTACATATGTTAAAGTATGGGCCTTTATTCCCAATAATATTAATCTGGAAGCATTTTGCATTGTTTAGGTCTTTTATGGGAAGGTTTATGGAAAATGCAATAGATGGTTTTTTATTAATAAAAATATATTTATTGATCTTTTATTATTTATTTTATTTTATTTTTTATTTTTATTTATTTCTTTATTTATTTATTCTTATTTTTATTTTTATTTTTTTTGCAGGCGCTCATGCCGCCCCTCCACAAATGCCGCCCTGTGCGGCTGCCCATATTGCCCATATGAGGAACCGCCACTGCGTGTATTAAACCAGTAAAAGTATTTACATTTTTATATTTTCAGTATTTAAATACATTGTATTTAAATACTCATTAAAGTATTTAAATACTGTATTTAAATACATGAAAAACAATGTACTTATAAATACAGTTCTAAATACACAAATGTATTTAAATACATATTTAAATACAAATGTATTTAAATACTGCCCAGCTCTGCTCGTATGCGATCTATCACACGTTGCCTCTCCGAATCACCAATTAATTAAGAAGCCATTATATTATCACTTTATCAGCTAGAGTAATTTTAATACCTGCAATAAATAAAGAATTTTATATATTTTTATAATCACTAAAAACTATTTCGATATAAGTAAACATGTAAGATGCAAATGGGGGGGCTAAGGTTTTTTGGAACCCCTTAGATCAAATTTTTTGATAAACTATGTAAAAACATGTAAAATGGATTAAAAAGAATGAAGTAGGAATTTAGGAAGAGAAAGGTTACTCAAGACCTATTTAAATATAAAAGTTCAAGAGGCCAACTTCTCAAGTTTAGTTAAAGTTATGTCAATCAGTTTGACTCCCCTTAGGTATAGGAAATTTACAAAATTAAAGTAAAGTTATTAAGCATTTTAACTTTGCTCATTATCTGTGTAAATTTTATAAATGATGGTTTACTGACGTGGTTTTGGAGTTTTGTCATGTTTTGTTTTGTTAACGATTTATGTTTTAAAGTGACTTCTACGTTGGTGAGTTAATTGAAATGTACTGTACTTCCATGTTGTGTTGTTTGGTTAAAAGAGTTTGTACTGTATTCAAACCTCCTACCACTTCAGACTAGTCAATACCCGTAGTTTTAGTCAGTGGTGTAGTGCTAAATAAAGAAGTGGGGGAACGCATTTTGAAAGTGTTACTCAGATGCGGGGGGGGGACAATGGCGAGCGCGGCGAGCCCATACAGCTGGGGTCCGGGGGCACTGTAAGCCCCCCCTGGAAATCTTTTGAAATCTGACCAATTTCAGGGATATTTTGAGATCATATGCACTGGATATTAGGATATATTCCAAGGTTGAAGATGCAGTATTTCCAGTGTCATTAGATATACGACATCCAGTACGATCAATAAAAATAGCTAACAACTGGAATGATTAACTAAAAAAAAGTAACAACTGGTACGCCGTGGTGACTGTTTCACCAGATCTTTATAAGCTAGCATTGCCTCAGTCGAAGCTAAAAGAAATGAAACAGTTAATGATTCTTTCACATATTTCTTCTAGGGGTGGGAATTAAAATTTCATGACGTTAGAGATTTGTAAGTTCGGATTTATTTGAAATAGTGCGGGAACGCCGTTCCGTCTACCAAAAAAAGTAAGGGAACGCCGTTCCCACGCGTTCCCACAGCACTACACCACTGGACTTTTAGTGAAGTAAATGTTACTCCTCCACAGGTAGATCTGGAGGGCTTGGGGCTTTGAATCCTGTACTGTTTTTGTGTTGTTTCGCCTATGGCCAAGGGAGGCCACAAGACCCTTGTTGTTTGGTCTCTGGCCAAGGGAGGCCACAAGGCCCTTGTTTGGTCTCTAGCCAGGGGAGGCCACAAGACCCCTGTTGTTTGGTCTCTGGCCAAGGGAGGCCACAAGACCTTTGTTGAATAGGTTGGGCTATGGCCAAGGAAGGCCATCAGCCCCTTGTTTAATCGGTTGGGCTATGGCCAAGGGAGGCCATCGACCCCTTGTTGAAACGGTTATGGCCAAGGGGGGCCATCAGCCCCTTGTTGAATTGGTTGGGCTATGGCCAAGGTAGGCCATCAACCCGTTTGATGAATTTGTTGGGCTATGGCCAAGGTAGGCCATCAACCCGTTTGATGAATTTGTTGGGCTATGGCCAAGGTAGGCCATCAACCCCTTGAAATAGTAGTTTGGGCTATGGCCAAAGTAGCCATAAAACCCTTTAGAGTAGAGTAGTTTGTTTGTGTCACTGTCTAACCATATAATTTTTGGCACAAAATTATGTGCACAGAATCAGAGCGCAGCAATAAAAGCTTTTACTCTCCGATCCTTCGTTATGTTTTGACAGGTTGTTGTGTTTGACACATGGAAAGAGTACTGTGTGTGTGTTTTGCATTCCTCCGAATCCAGTTGGTCTTCAAAATTTGGATTCACCACTCCAGTGAAGTCAATACCCGTAGTTATGAATGAGTAAATGTTGTGTATCCTACAGGTAGGTCTGGAAGGTTTGGGGTTTTGAAGGAATCCAATCTGTTTGCAAGGAATGTATGTATCCGTTGATGAAATCTGTTGTGTGATTCTTCCTTAAAAGAAGAATTGGATGTTTGGAGTCGTATGTATATATTTATATACTGTATGTATGTGTGTAAATGTATATTTTGTTGTAGGGTTTTATTTTTGAGTTTTGTGTTAGGTTAACCAATTTGGCTGAATAAAGATCCTCAAATGTTACATTTGAGACCCTTATATCAAGCCTTGTCTGTTTTATGCCTATATGTGAAATAGGACCTAGAATAGGTTGCGCCTATATGTCAAATAGGACTTGGAATAGGTTGCGCCTATATGTCAAATAGGACTTGGAATAGGTTGCGCTTATATGTCAAATAGGACTTGGAATAATAGGTTGCGCCTATATGTCAAATAGGACTTAGAATGTGTTGGCCTATATGTCAAATAGGACTTGAAATGTGTTGGCCTATATGTCAAATAGGACTTAGAATGTGTTGGCCTATATGTCAAAAAGGACTTAAAATAGGTTGTGCCTATATGTCAAATAGGACTTAGAATGTGTTGGCCTATATGTCAAATAGGACTTAAAATGTGTTGGCCTATATGTCAAATAGGACTTAGAATGTGTTGGCCTATATGTCAAAAAGGACTTAAAATAGGTTGTTGTTGTTGTTGTTGTTTAGCCGATCAGCCCACCCTGATCGAGCAAGCCGGCGGCACGCAGGTAACCGATCGCCCTCTCCGGAGTGGACCAGAGGTTCAGCGCACTCGTGATGTTGTGTTGTGTTCGTTGTTGTGCTAGAGCGGTACAGTCCGTCATAATGTGTTCAATTGTTTGTGGTGTGTCTTGGCACAGGTGGCAGGTGTCGTCTATGGAGTTGTCTAGTCTGTGTTTATATGTCCATAAGTTGGGGTGATGTCCACATCGGAATCGTGCTAAGTTAACTCGATCCGATCTGCTCAGGCTGATCTCTGACCTGTTAATGGGCGGCGGCTTCGCACCTAGGACCGCATTCGGACCGAGTCGTGTCAGTGCTTTGTGGGTTAGGTGTGTGTGTATGTGTTTTCTGTACTGTGTGATGTCTGTGGGGCGTGGTATGGAATGGAGTATTTGGTTATAATGTCTCTCTGGTGTTACCTTAATGGTGCGAGGTGTTGGTGCATGATTGTACATGTAGTGGCAAGGGTGTTGTGGGTTAGTTGTCGCTGCTGCCATGAATTGTGTTCCCCTCATGTCTAAATGTTCCCTAACTTTTAGTATTTTTGTTTCTGTGTGCAGGTGTTCTATTGGTGTTGTTTGAGTGCATCCTGTAATGATACGAAGTGCGTTGTTTTGTATTGTTTGTAAGGTGTTTATGTGTGTGTTTGAGATAATGGGTGCCCAGCATGGGCTAGCATAGTCCATAACTGAGCGAATATATTGTTTGTAGATGAGTGATGTTGTTTCCTGCTGGTGTCCAAAGTTTGTGCCTGTTAGTACCCTAAGCGTGTTAAGTCTTGACGTACATTTGTTTTTAATGTCCTGAATGTGGTTTGCAAAAGATAATGATGTGTTGTATGTGACACCTAGTATTTTGGTTCTGTGAGTGTGTGGAATGTTGATGTTGTTTAGTGTAAGTTGTGGAATTACCTGGTGTTCTTTTGTGTTGCTTGTAAGCAAGGTGATGGTTGATTTTGTGGGCGCTACTTTGAGTCTATTGTGTGTGAGCCAGTCTTGTATACTGTTTATGTATGTTTGTAGGTTATTTGTAGCGGTGTCGATGTTGTTGTGGGTGGATGTTAGAGTGATATCATCTGCATATGATGATAAGGTAAGCTTGTTATCTATGGGTGTTGGAATGTCATGCATGTATAAGTTGAAGAGTGTTGGTGAGAGAACAGAGCCTTGAGGGACCCCGTTCGGAAAAAGCTTGTTTTTGGATGACTTGCCATTAAATGTGACATGTGAGTATCTTCCTGAGAGATAGTTGCTCAGCCACCTTTTGGTGTTATTGTGCATGTTTGTGTTGAGTATTTTGTTTATGAGAGGGAAGCGTGGGATAGCATCAAATGCTTTACTAATGTCTATTGTTGCTAATAGTGTACGTTGAGCTGGTCTTCTAGAGTTGATGCCATCCATGATGTGCTGCGTCAGGTTAGTGAGTAATGTCGTGGTTGAGTGGTGAGGTCTGAATCCATGTTGAGTAGGCGATAGTGGTATGTGTGGGTTGGTGATTTGTAAGATTAGTCTTTCTGTTACTTTGGAAGGTGTGCATAGTAAAGTAATGGGTCTATAGGAAGCTGGTTCTGTTGGATTTTTGTTTGGTTTGAGTAGTGTAATAATTTTACCTTGTTTCCATATGTCAGGAATAATACAGTGTTGGTATGAATATGTGCTGATATTTGTGAGAGCTAGTATTCCTTGTGGGCCCAAGTGTTTAAGGTGTACAGTATGTTAGATATGTTGTCTGGTCCAGTAGCCTTCGAATTTTTAATGTTTTTGATGATCTTGGTGGTCTGGTCTGTATTGAAGGTGTACTGTCTGTCGAGTCTGTAGGTTTTCTTGTGTCTGGCTGTTTGTCTGTCTGCGGTGTTTCTGGTTGTTTTCTCTGTTTAAGTGACTTATCTTTGCGTAGTGATTAACTAGAATGTTAGCTTGTTGTGTGTATGTTGGGATATTATTTTGGCTGCGACAGATAGCCGCGTGTGAGGTGTGAATGCCGCTGTTAGAGTGGGTAATGCTGTTTATAGTCTTGTATAGCCTGTATGTATCTGTGGAGTGGTTTAGTGTTTTATGAATTCCCTGAATGTTTCTGTTTGTTTTTCTTTGAGTTTGTTGTTATTTCTGTGTTGAGCTGTTGTATCTGCTGCTTTATGGCTTCTGTGTGTGGTTTTGTGTGTTATGTTTGAGGTTGTTACGTTGCTTTATGAGGTGGGCTATTTCTCTAGTGTAATTTGGGTTGTATTTCCTAATGTTGCCCTTGGTATGTATTTTGTTTGCATTATTGATAATCTGATTAAATGTCTTGAGTGTTGTATCGATGTTTATGATGGGTGTGCTGTTTAATGTGGTGAATTGTTCCTCAGTCTGTATTTTGAACTGTTCCCAATCAGCTTTCTTGTAATTTCTGTAAGTGTGCCTAAGGCTGTTGGGGCAGAGTGTAGAATGTGTTGTAATGATGATGGGCAGGTGGTCTGATGACAGTTGTTTTTCTGTTCTCCATTGTGTATGTGTTGCTAGTGAGGGGAACAGAACGTTATGTCTGGGGAGGAGTTTGAGTATCTTGCTTGATGTGGTATGTGTGTATGTTCTTCTGTATTGTTAAGAATGAAGAGGCTGTTTAGTTGTGTGGCTATGTTGGCGCCTCTGGTGTTGTTTTGGTTGTGCAGGTACCAACTAGTGTCTTTGGCGTTGAAGTCTCCTCCTAAGATGACATTAGTGAGAGAGGCAAGATTGTGTAACTGTGGATTGTAATTGGCTGGCACCTGAGGTGAGCTATCTGGTGGGATGTAAATGTTGATTAGTGTGGTGTTGTGTTTTGCGCGTGTTTTAATGTTAACTGCCTGTATTTCTATCGTGTTATCTGCTTGGATTGTGTTTGTAATGTTTTGGGTAGCATCAGTGTAGCTAATGCTTTTACGTATGTAAGTGATGAGTCCACCCCCGTTACCCCCAGTACGATCTTGACGGATCGCCTTGAAGTCAGGGATGGTGGGTGTTTTGTGTGTGCGTTTTAGTTTTGTTTCTTGTATAAGTGCTATGTGAATGTTTTGTTTGTGTACGAATTCCCTAAGCTGCATGATTTTGTTTGTGAGGCCATCTACGTTGTACTGTAATATGTTAATATTATACTTCTGTATGTGTCTCATGGTGCTATTGTGTCTATGTCTTTGTGTATGGTGACATGTGTAAGTTGTAGTGGGGCCTGGATTAGTCTTAATGTCGCCAGAGAGTAAGAGTAGTTCGGGGAGCACGCAATTGTTCCCTGTAATTGAAAAAATAGCACGCTGAGAATAGGTCCGGCCCCGGGAGCCGATCGGCACTCTGACCGTGCCACGCAACAGGCCGTCGACTGCCAGTCTGGCCAACCGTAGACAGCCCGCTGCACGGAGATTTGAGGAAGTTTGGCCACCAGCGCGTTGATGTTTTGGTTTGACGTCGCCTCTTCGCGTTGACGTGTCCTGCGCTGGAGGATGCAGCCACTGTTTAGAAGCTTCCTCGTCAGCTGCTAACACTTTTTTCACGTTGTTCTCGCTACCTGTTCAGACGTTTTTTATAAACAAATCTCAGTTTTCTGCTCAACACGGCTCTTTCTAATTTTAAAATTGATTAGTCAAGGAAGGAAGATGTTGACTTCTATTTTGCAGCAACAGTTGATGATATTTATGTTACTTTACTGATTAATGAAAATGATTAGGCTCTTCAAGTTATAAAAGAATTCTTTCGTAATAATTGATAAATACGAAACACAAAACGTATATGCAAACAGGATGATGATGCTTAGACTACTCAAGTTGATGAAGTTTTCTCTTTCTCATATATTGTATCGACGTAATACTGTAAATATATTTAAAGTTTCTGCATAAATAGGACTTAGAATAGGTTGTGCCTATATGTCAATTAGGACTTAGAATGTGGTTACGCCTCTATGTGAAATCGGACTTAGAATAGTGTTAGGTGGGTGTAGGTTTGAATTCGTGCAATTGCTTTAGGTCTTTGTGATGTTAAAGTTCTGAGTTGAATTTTGTGATGTTACAGTTCTGAGTTGAATTTTGTGATGTTACAGTTCTCAGTCGAATTTTGTGATATTACAGTTCTGAGTCGAATTTTGTGATGTTACAGTTCTGAGTCGAATTTTGTGATGTTACAGTTCTGAGTCGAATTTTGTGATGTTCAGGTTCGAGTTTAATTTTGTGATGTTAATGAGTTCTGAGTACCTTACCTTACCTTAAATTTACCTTAAAGCGCTTCTGCCTCAAGGGTGCGCTGCTCCCACGAAGTCCGCTCAGCGCC
Organism: Bathynomus jamesi; assembly: GCA_023014485.1. Lineage (NCBI taxonomy): Eukaryota > Metazoa > Arthropoda > Malacostraca > Isopoda > Cirolanidae > Bathynomus > Bathynomus jamesi. The sequence continues at coordinate 178,381 of JAJOZX010005350.1, read as the reverse complement.
TCCTGAGGCGGGGCCACGACGGGGTCGCCACCCTTCTTTCCTCTTGCTCCTGCCATACGATTTGGTCCCCTATTGAATTTGTGGGGGCTGGTCTGGCAGAGGAATACCCTGACACTGTGGGTTGGTCGGGTATGTTGGCTAGAAACATGTCCAAGTGTTTTTTAAAAGTATCTACTGGGACTGCACTTATATCTCTAAGGTACTGAGGCAAGGAGTTAAACAGGCGAGAACCCTGCCTAGAGATACTATTATATTGAAGAGTTTGTTAAATTGCTGAAATAAATTTTATAACCTACACCACAGGTTGAATTATAAATTTAGTGTTTTTAGTTAGGATAGGCCTTGAGTGTAAAGAGTAGGGCCTACTTTGTGAGGTAGGCTTCTTGTATATTTAATTGCAAATTGTAGTGTTTGAAGTAGGCCTTTAGTGTATGATAGGCCTATTAGTTAAGGTAAAGTGATTTAGGCCTACTAAATAGGCTTATGTTGAAATTGGTCTTTTTTATAGGACCTAAAATGAGTTAAGCCTGTTAAATCAACAAGGCTTTGTTTTGAGTTAGAGTAGGACCTATTAAATAGGCTTAATGTTGTGGGCCTATTTTTATAGGACCTAAAATGAGTTATGCCTGTTAAATGAACAAGCCTTTGTTTTCGGTTAGTGTAAAGGTAAAAGGGATTGGCTCACAGTTACATAGGCCACCATATGAAAAAACTATAGTGGGGTTATGGTTGAAATTGGGGTTAGGCCTAATGAGCTAAGCCTAGCCACTGTGTGTGTCAGTGTAAATTTTAGAGGGGTCAATTCCCCACACGGGCCATCATGTGAAAAAATTATATAGGGCTATGGGTTGATTACCTGATACCCTCATCCGTTGGAAATTTCCAGCAGACTTCAGCGGAGAGTTACCGACAAAAGCCCTATGTTTTTTCGTTAGAGTTATGTATGTGTAGGTCTTCAAAGGACCTCTGTATATTTAATTGTTTTCGATAATTCTAGCCTCAGGATTTTAGATGCCTATATGTGAACGAAAGAAATTTTTCCCACCTTATTTTCGCTGGGCCTTAGTTTGCTTCGATGTAGGGCGTGACGGTCTTCTTCGATGTAGGGCCGTTATGATGGAGCCTACACTGCGAGTTGACACTTTGTTGCTAATATAGACAATCACTAATTAAACCTCTGAAGGAATAGGCCTATCCTTTTTATAGTTATTAGGTTTTATATTATAAGGAATTCACTCAGAACTTTAGGGAAGACAAAAGCTCATCTTCCCTGTTTAAAGCATTCGCTGTAACATAAAGAGCTCCGAGCCAGCGCCGCTATAATATATCTTTGTATTTTAGTATAAATTGCTGATTTAGCAAATGTTGTTGACCCTTGCCTTGATGTAATTTACATGAGTTAGCAATGGAAAAGTTTGATCACGCGATCATAATTTGATTTCTGTGGTTATGCAGGCCCGACGCCTACATACGGGTTCTATGTATGTATGGCAATCATTTCATTCCCATTAGGCTATGTCGCCAATCCCGAGGCAATTTTGTATAGATATTTAATTCAATTAATTAATAATTTATATTTAATTATGACGTAAAGGTATCACATGCGATACCATGTTGTAAGCGCATATAGTTTTTCCATACCAGTTTTGTAATTTTGAATGTTCACGAAGTGGGGACCTGCGAATCAATGTATGACCATGACTGAAAACAGGATTTATGAGAGGACTTGGTCCGATGAATGTGATAATTGGACGCTTAGAACTGAAGGTATTCAGAACGCTACAACTGAAGAAATGATTCAAATACTTAAGTTGCCTCTTCATGTTTTTTTTTCCTACAAAGTGAGATTTGAGTCACTTTGGCGGCAGGCAGTCAGCGTGCAGAGTGTGGATTTAAGTATTTGAGTCACTTGTGAAAAAATCTAAAAACTACAGTTGAATCGCTTTCACTTCTAAGCGTCCAATTGTTGTTTGACTGGGTGGTTTAACTTCTTTCGCAGCATCTAAGAATATGACGGAGGGGAACTACAGTTTTACGTGGAATCCGGACCACGGATCGCTACATAGTCTGGGTGCAAATGACAGTCTCCCATCCAGCTATTCTCCAGACTCAATGTCGCTTAACTTTGCTGATTGACAGGAAGTGATGTTACAACATCGGCCACGACGTAGCTCTTAATATAATAAGATTCAGTTCTGGTAATTTATTTCTAAATCATGTGAATGTGCCCTTGTGCAAAGCTAATTAGTTCTCCCTTCATACGCTAGAGGGCGCGTATCGTTCATTTGGTGGATAATGGACCAAATTTAAAATTGCCCGTTTCATATCTTGTTATATATGATATATGTAATCTTTGCTTTAATGTCAGCAGTTCCTACAAGATGAACAACCATATAAGTAAAGAATGTGTATACCAGGATAGAAACTGATGATATTTTTCATTATTTAATGCGTTATCCCACCAAATTAATATTAGGTACTTCCCACCTAGCGTCTGAAGTGAGAATTAAGCTTTACACACGGGCATACTCGGATGATCATGATTCAGAAGTATATTATACAGTAACAAATTGAATATTGCCACATTACTCTTTGAAAATGAAAGCCTGTAATCATAATTTATTTCCTGACCCTAATTTTTATTATATATTAAACTATATAATAATAAATATTAAGATATAATTTAAGTTGATGACGTTTTTTTTTTTTGCAAGTAATTAGTTATCGTACCAAACACTAGGTGGCAGAGGAAAAAAGGTTGATGCAAAAGTGAGCAGAGTTTCGAATCTTGTCAATTATTTTTGATGTAAGTTTGTATAACCAAGCCTCAAAGCTGCAGACAAGTTTTTGTACTTGGGGTTATAGGAGGTGACGTATTATGACCTTTAAATATAAAATTATTTTAAGTAGAAAATAAGTACTTGATATAGAAAATATGTACTTGTTATGCATTTTGTAATTTTCTGTTATTTTAGTTCTGTAGTTACTCGCTGACATTTAATCATTTGCCAATTTGAACGAGTTAGATCAACAGACTTACCAGTAAAAATAAGCGAGTATTTGGGCTTTTTGCTCACCTCTATGAATGTATTGGCTAGTAATATCAACATTTTTATAGTTGGTAGTTATTTTTTAAAATGTTATCATAATTACACTTAAAAGCATTAACAGGATTAGTTTCGGTAATTATGTATAAAGAGTCACTCAGTCCTTTTACACACCAAAATACATTTTTCTAGTAGTATTTGATGTGATTTGTTCAAATCTGACCTCCATTTCCCTCGGAAATGAGATCCAACAGTTATAGTATTTTGAAGTTTGGCTCATTTTCAAGGGAAATGGAGGTCAAAATCTAAGCAAAACACATCAAATATTACTAGAAAAATGTATTTTGGTATTAATTAACCTAACCTTACCTAACCTAACCCTAAAACTAACGTAAGTGGAAATAGTAACCTAAAACTAACGAAAATATCATTACTTAACCTAACCAATCATCAAGGGCATTCAGTTGGCCTAACAGGTTAATATTGGTTATTTTACCTAAATATCTTCTGATCTTTTTGTATTAGGCACTTGCTGTCACATTTTGGGGAAGTTAAGGATGAGAATAACACCGTAATTGATAAAAACATCCAATGCTTTCTCTTCATCTAGGGCACATAACAAATCAAGTTCTCAAAGTCAGAAACCACACAACAGCGAGTCATAATTCTACCACAAACACGACCAAACTGAATCCAAAAACAAAAATAGCCAGAACAGAAAACATCCAACTAATTAAGTCGCAGAGTAGTGAAAAAATAGCCTAAGCCTAGCTCATATATTGTATTTTCATGATGTCACCAGACAAATATTGGGAGGGTGGGAAAAAAATGCCGCAAAAATATCATAATATTCAAATCTACATAATTTGGTAAGGACGCATCTGTGAACATAGTGACTTATATCGGTTATTATGTGTTTTATCACACAGTCATTTTACATACCAAAATACATTTTTCTAGTAGTATTTGATGTGATTTGTTCAAATATGACCTCCATTTCCATCAGAAATGAGATCCAACAAAGTTATAGTACTTTGAAGTTTGGCTCATTTTCAAGGGAAATGGAAGTCAAAATCTAAGCAAAACACATCAAATATTACTAGAAAAATGTATTTTGGTATTAATTAACAACCTAACCTAACCTAACCTAACCGTGGCTAAACGAGCTTAACTCTGGCTAAATGAGCCTAGAGTATTACCTTATTATGGATTAGGTGGTGGATACAGATCAGAGCTCGTTTAGCCACGGTTAGGTTAGGTTAGGTTAATTAATACCAAAATACATTTTTCTAGTAATATTTGATATGTTTTGCTTAGATTTTGACTTCCATTTCCCTTGAAAATGAGCCAAACTTCAAAGTACTATAACTTTGTTGGATCTCATTTCCGACGGAAATGGAGGTCATATTTGAACAAATCATATCAAATACTACTAGAAAAATGTATTTTGGTGTGTAAAATGACTGAGTGTGATAAAACATAATTACCCTTATATCAAAATGATGAGAAAATTATACTTTAATATTTTATAATTATATTTGTTTTTGATATTCTGAGTGCGATGAAACTTATATTATCCGGAGTTTCCAGTATAGTTTCATCTAGATTAACTAATAAGGTCCAATCATTGACAACTTTGAGTAAAGAAGTTTCCTCTGATATTTGTTCTACTGCTTCTTGTAAAGTTTGTTGTTATCCTGTATATTTCTAGTAAATAAGTTGTTACAATTAATGTTTTCAATGCCTTTAATGATGGATGGTACCTTAAGGTCCACCAGAAATAATAATATAAATTATATTACAATGCTTCGTTTCTATAAATATTTGGTAATTATATGTTTTAAGTAACTCAGTCATTTTACACACCAAAATATATTTTTCTAGTAGTATTTGATGTGATTTGTTCAAATATGACCTCCATTTCCGTCAGAAATGAGATCCAACAAAGTTATAGTCCAATAAAGTTATAGTACTTTGAAGTTTGGCTCATTTTCAAGGGAAATGGAAGTCAAAATCTAAGCAAAACATCAAATATTACTAGGAAAATGTATTTTGGTATTAATTAACCTAGCCTAACCCTGGCTAACCTAGCCTAGAGTATATTAAATCCTCAAAATAATATTCGTACCGTTCACATGTCATCGCCACAAACATCTATCAAAAACTAACAGAAGTAGACTAGCAACTTAAAAGGCCTAAGAACTTAAAAAATCTAGCTTATATATCATGTTCTCATGACGTCACCAATCAAAATATTGGAAGGGTGGGAAAAAAAATGCAAAAATGTCATAATATTCAAATGTACATAATTTGTTAAGTACGCATCTGCGAGCATAGTGACTTATATGAAAATGATAAGAAAATTATGCTTTAATATTTTATAATTATATTTGCTTTTGATATTCTGAGTGCGATAAAACTCATATTAACCAAATATTTCTACATGTTTATATATAGATGTCATTTAGTTGTTGAGAAAGGAACCCAAAATGTGTATCATTTTAGTGACTAGTTACTAAAATATTTAGTTTTGAATAACAATAAAACCTATACGTTCTGGTAACAAGAGTGACCGCATATGCTGCGGACTAGTCCTTAACCCTTTAATGATGGATGGTACCTTAAGGTCCACCAGAAATAATAATATAAATTGTACTACAATGCCTCGTTTCTATAAATGTTTCTACGTATTTATATATAGATGTCATTTAGTTGTCTGGAAAGGAACCCAAAATATGTATCATTTCAGTGACTAGTTACTAAAATATTTAGTTTTCAATAACAATAAAACCTATATGTTCTGGTAACAAGAGTGGCCGCATATGCTGCGGACTTGTCTGTAAAGGGTTAAAGGGTTAAGTATCTTATAGGTTTCAATTATATTTTCTCTGTGTCCTCTTTCTTCAAGTGTTGTAATCTGTAATTTTCTAGTCTGTCTTCATATGTTAAATGAATAATTTCTGGGACCTTTGTTGCTCTATGTTGAACATTCTCCATTTCAATTTTATCTTTTTTCAAGTAAGGAGACCAGGCTTGCACTGCATACTGAAGATGTGGTCTTGCAAATAATTTATAAAGTATGAGGAGAGTTTCCTTGTCAGTATAACCAAAAGATCTAATTAAACCTAACATTTGAGAAGTTTTTAACAATTTCATTAATATGATTTTCAACTTTTAGATTGGAGGAATGTATTATACCAGTCTTTCTTTATCTGTACTCATAAGTTCAATATTATTTATATGGTAAGTGCGATGAGAGTTGTTTGTTCCTGAATGCATAACTTGGATATCCTCACTTTTATGGTTCTAAATTCTAACATAATGTGACATTCCTAAATTATGTAGAACCAAATTTTATAATATATATATATATATATATATTTTTTGATAATTGGTTAGGTTGTTGTAATATTTTCATTAGGTTTAACAAAAATATTATGACTAAACCTAACCAATCATCAATCCGCAGGGGTATAATGGAAAAGTACCATGACTCCTTATTAGGATGTTCCACTTTTATCAAGTTGTGAATTCCACTACATTTTGCTCTTCCCTGTACACTTTATGATCTGTAAAGCATATGTATCAAATTTGAAGCAAATTGAACACCATTTAGAGGTTGCACACTTATGTCACCTCTGATACCTTAGCCCTTTGTAACCACATCTTGAGAATGTCCCAACTTCCAACATATTGTAATGTTTTCTTTTTCACAGGTGCAAAAAGTGTTGAAAATGGAAAGAAAGGAGATTGGCTGATTGAAAAGACTCTAGTCGAAGAGCTCTTAGGAGCAAGATTGCCATCCTGGGAGAAGTCCTCTGCTTTATGTACCATCACCTGGAGCTGAAGGAAACAATCCCCCTTGCCATCAAGTCTACAAGTATCAAGCTTCAAGAAGTTTGGAAGAAGGTGAAAATCCTTGTGAAGACAGAGGAGAACATTAGAGCTACTATACTAAAGCTGTATAAAGAGTACCAAAACTTGAAGGAGAAGTTGAGAGAGAGACGGACAAAGCCATTATGAAGCATCAGGTGTGGAAGGGAGACCTTGCTGACCTTTTCGACATCGCTTGTCAAGGTGTGATGAGCATGAGTTCAGTTCCGGAGGAGGACAAGGTTTTCTTGTCCTCCCAGAGGGAGGACAGAATGAGTTCTTCAATGGCTGGGATGGATAGGAAACACACCATGGCTGTCAAATGGAAAGAAGAAGCAGCTAAGAAACTTGAACTTTGAAAAGTAAAGCATGCTGAAGAAGCTGGATAGCACATCCTCTAGCTCAATGGCGACAACAGATGATGATGATCATCATCATGATCAAGATTTTGCTGCTCCATTGGCCTCTAAGTCACCTTGTCGTTCCAAGAACACACTTGATCCAACACTTGTGGCTACTTGGGATAGAGAACAACTCTCTATTTGACAAGTAAGCACTTCCTTCATTGCAACTGCTAAAAGTCTTGGACAAGATGTATTGCAGATTATTATTTCACCACCAACTGTTCATCAAGCACATGCCAAGTATCGAGAGAAAATGGCCAAACAACTTGAGGAGTCGATCTTCAAAGATCCACCTCTCTTAGTTCTGCACTGGGACAGCAAGCTACTACCCCAAGCTACTGGCGGAAGCTCTAGAAGCTTGGAAGACAGAGTAGCTGTCCAATGAGCAAGTGTGTTGCTGCTGAAGGCGGCGACCTGAAGTCCGAAAGACAGTGACGTCACGCCACTATGTGACGAAACCACTTATGTAGATTTCACATACCAACCAAATTAGGTTTGGATTGGGTGTGGTTTGATATTTTAAGATATTTTTTAATATCTTCTTGGAGTGCCTGTTGCCCAGGATGGTACTGGTGAACAAATGGCTTGAGCCATCATCCAGGAGCTGCAACGATTTGGAATTTAGGACTGCATCATTGGCCTCTCGTTTGACACTACAGCATCCAATACTGGACTTCTGCAAGGGGCATGTATGAGGATTGAACAATTCCTTTGGCTCTTGTGGTTGCCTTACTGTCACCACATTTATGAGCTCATTTTGAAGGAGGTTTTTCATAAGTTCCTGGGGCCAACAAGTGGTCCTGAAATCCTGTTTCGACAATTTCAGCAGCGTTGGGACTTTATTAACAAAAATTGTTTCAAAACCATGATTGATGAAGAAGAGCCAGCCACTAGGTACTTGGAAGATGAATGATTCAGGATGGTGAGTTATCTTTGTGGAGTCATTGAAAGTTCATGTCACCCGAGAGAAGATTGAGGAACTACTCAAGCTGTCGCTCCTTTACCTTGGAGGCTGGGGTGGAGCTGAGTTCTCCTTCAGGACTCCAGGAGCCCATCATCAAGCCAAGTGAATGGCAAAAGCTATCGATGTGCTGAAAATGGTTTTGTTCCAGGAGCAACTGGAACTCACTGACCGAGAGATGAAGGGACTGCATGAAGTGGCCCTTTTTGTGTGTTTCATTTATGTCCAGTTCTGGCATGAGGCAGTGGTCAGTAGGCAGGCCCTGAAAAATGACCTAGACATGATTCAACTGTTGATTTCATATCTGAACAAGGACCTGGGCCAGGCTGCCTTGAGAGTTGCCAAAAGGCATCTATGGTATCTCTCGGAGACTCTAGTCAGCTTGGCTTTCCTTGATGAATGGATATCGCCAAATGAGAAAGAAAAGATGTTCCAGGCCTTGAACAAACCTGCATCAAGGAAGGAACTCAAATGACTCGAGTGGAAAAACCTGACTTTTGAAGGCAAGGATCTGAGCAACTTCGTCACTCAAAGGACGAAGACATTCTTTGACAACTTCGGCATCGGGGATGTCAACAACGTAGAGTAGTACACCAAAAATGACAGCTTGAGAGAGTCAGTCAACACGCTGAAAGTCGTAAATGACACTGCGGAGAGGGGAATTGCATTACTCAAGCAATTCAATGAATCAGTCAAAGATGAGAAGCAAAAATAATTCTTGTTGCGGATTGTTGGACATCATCGAAAGGAGGTGCCGAAAAGAACCAAGGCAGGAATGTCCTTGTATCAATTCAAAAATTGATTTGGATTTTCTGATTTTAATACTAGTTTTTTATTTTCTGTTTCCAAGGGAGAATTCTTTTGTAACACTGAAGAAAATTTTGTATTATTAAATTGTATTTTATTGTGTAATGTGTATTGATTTGAATTTTCCAATTTTATTATTAGAGTTTTTCATTTTCCGTGGTTCCAACGGAGAATTTTTTCATAACACTGAAGAAAATTGTTTATTATAAAAGGTTCAAATGTGTGCAACCCCTAAATATCACTTAATCGTTTTCAAAATTGGTGCACATACTTCTTACATAAAAAGCACAAGCAAAGTGGAGAAAAATATTGACCTTTGATATTTTCCTCTGCACAAGTGAAACACCCTACTCCTTATCTTATGGAAAACTGGGAAAAGTGCAGCAAATGCCAATCAGTGCTGTTTATAATATTAATTTAAAAGTGTCTCCATCTTGACAACTTGCTCAAAAATTACTAAATTTAAATAACTGTAATCTGCAAAAATACATTAAATAGGTTAGATAATTTTAGACTGTTAAAGGTACCTGAATTTGCAGATATTAATTTAGGACTGCAAAAGGTACCTGAATTTGCAAACATTATATAGTTTAGGACTAAAAGTGAGGATACCCCATAACTTCACACTTACTGGCATTGAAGAACAGTTTCCACTCCTTGAACCATTCTACAAGAAAGAGCAAATCATTTTCCACTTGTTCAATCTCCTCAGGAGTATTGACTGGAGAATAAACTTTGGTGTTAGTTGCAAATATTTTGCATTTAGATTTAATGTTTTGAGGGAGATCATTTATGTATAAAATAAAAAGGATCTCTCCCAGGACTGAATCCTGGCATATACCAAGTGCTTTTTAATTTTTTTCCATGTTGATTTTTCTCCATTAACTGAAACACATTTATATTTGTAGGGTTAATTTGGGTAATTATGCAGCTGAGGGGCATCACTGAGTTCAGTGATCATTTTTGGTGGTACTTTCCTGTTATCCTGAACACCAGACTTTTTGCCAGTTGCCAGACTTCAATTTTGACACAATATTTTCGTTAAAACTAATGAAAATATCACAACTTACCCAAACCTTACCAACTAATTAGGTTAATTGAATGCCCAGTTAGGTAAATTGTATGCCCTTGATAATTGGTTAGGTTAAGTTGTGATATTTTCATTAGTTTTAACAAATATATTCTGTCAAATTTGAAGTCTGGCAACTGGCAAAAAGTCTGGGGTCTGGGATAACAGGAAAGTACCTTTTTTTTTTTTTTTTCCTGCATGTTTTTTCATGCTTTGTATAGTAGATATTGTCAATAGTTGTGGAATTATGAAAAACAGCAGTTTTAAGGTGCTTTGGATAGACAAGTACCGCTGCACAAAGCATGAAAAAGTAGCAGAAAAAACCCAAGAATTATCACCAAATAATGCAGAAAAAACAATAATTATCACCAATTAAATAACGGTTATTAGTGAATATTTCACCAACAGTGACCTTGGATTGTTATTTTCGTGTGGATCAAAACATTTTCTATTGTACATGATGAATTAAACAGAAAAAAAGCAAGCAGGTTAGGCACTGTTAGGTTAGGTTAGGTTTTTGTTAATATCCAAAGTACATTTTTCTAATATATTTTGGTGTTTGATTCATATATGACCTTCATTTCTAGCAAAAATGAACCAAAACATAGGAAAAATTTAATGATTCATAACTTTGTTTCAGTTTATTTACACAAGATATGAAGGTCATATTTGAACAGAACACACCAAAATACATTAGAAAAAATGTATTTTGGATTAATTTCAGTTTTGGTGAAACATTCAATAATTACCTTAAATAACTAAGGTTAATTGAATGCCCAGTTAGGTCAATTGAATAGCTAGTTAGGTCAACTGTATGCCCTTGATGATTGGTTAGGTTAAGTGTGATATTTTGTTAAAAATAACAAAATATAATGACAACCTAACCAATTGTGTCAAGGGCATACAGTTGACCTAACTGGGCATTCAATTGACTGGGGGCAACTCACAAGCAGATAGATCACAGCACTGCATTATCACATGCTCACACTACAACTAATTAATTAAAAAAAATAATGATGAACTTCGATATAATTAAGATTGCAAGTTTTGCATACTATGTTGGAATCTAGACTGAAAAATGGCATGGTTTTAAACCTGGGATAGAGCCAGGTTTAAATTTGATTGACTGGATGATGTCACGAGCACGCTTGTCAGTTGGTGATTGGTTGACATCCACCATGTTGACCATGGTGGTGATAGTGGCAAATTCAAATTTTTTCTAACATAATTTCCTTAAACTTCACTATAAAATGATATTTCTCCAGTATATTAATTGTAGTGTGATGTACATATATTTCTAAAGTTGAAAAGGGTAGTGTATGTTTATAAAGCCTCAATGCCCCTCAGCTGCATAATAGCCTTAATTTGTTTTGGATCATGATATGATTGACTTTACATTCTAGGGACAAGTTTAGTTGTTTAGAATGTTGATGTTATAGTCTCATCAATTGATAGGTATAGGTTTGTCCATTGAGGTGCTTTAACTACCATCACTTTCACCATGGCAAATCAGTGTAGGGGTAAGGCCATGTAGTGCATTTTGTCCTAGTTTTTGTGCTGCCCCAGCTGCGTTGTTTGCTAACTGCAAGAGTGACCAAGCTGCTTCATCCTTTAGCTACTTGCACTGCTTAAAAATTGGTGGGTGGAGTTAAAAATCCCAAAAATTTGATTGATTTTATACAGAATGACCAGGCTGGGTCGTACCATATGAAATCATGGTAAAACTTTACCATCCAGAGTGTTCAGAGATAGTCTATAACAGCTTGATAATGTGTTAAATTGGGTTAAATTAGGGTGTTAGGTTAGTAATTAGGGCCCTATGGACTCTGTCTCTGAACACACTCTGGACTAGCAAAGTTTTACTGAAATTAGTCATAAAAAAACTTGACACTCTAGTTTTCCAAGAAATTGGTAGGATATAAAGAATTGTCAATGCTACTATAGTATGTGGTCTACCTACAATTGGTTAGATTTAGTCATGATATTTTTGTTAAAACTAATGAAAATATCATGACTAAACCTAACCAATCATCAAGGCAATTAACATTAGATGTAAACAAGATAAGAAGCTATAATTAAAAGGTAGACTGCCGAATTATAGGTAGACCATGTACTAGTGATGCACCAATTAATTGGCAGCATAATTGGCAGATATTTTGCTTATTAGCATCTGCAAAATTTTGCCAATTAATATTAAATCTTCCAAATTTTATAAATAGATTTTCAATGATTATTTTAAGTTAATAATATCTTAGGTTACTGACTTATTGCATTTTAAATTCAAATTTAAATCATGAAATGAGCATTTTAATTATAGTCACCCTGAAAAACTAAGAAAATGGTAAACAGAAAATGGGACAACCACACTTAGTAAAACTGAGTAGTGAGTATAGTGAGTAAACATGATCTTAAATCTGACATAGGATTTTTCCACTTAGATACCCATTACCCCATATTATTATTTATGGTAAATTTAAATTTCTTGACAAGAAAATACAAGTAAAACTCATTATGAAATAGGTACAAGCTAGTAGTTACATAGCAAGGCCTAGACTTAGGCTAGCCCAGTTTTTCAAACATTTGTAGCAGCTTAGGTTAGCCTACATAATTTGATTTTCATGTTTGTTATTCAGAAGAGCCCAGTACTATTCAATGTACTGATTTATTATTTTTTTTGTGTTAAAAAGTGAAAGAAAATATACTTATGCTATTATTAATTAATATAGAACAAATCCCAGCACTACTTCTTTTGAAATGGTAATAAAATTGGACCTATACTGTCTAGGGTTAAACAATTTTCTAAAAATGGAGCAGATTAACATAGTTTAATACCAATGCTCATTAATATTGCATAAGTTAGAATCTAAAAATTGAGGGCTAACAATCATGAAAAAGTTTTCTTTTTAAGGTGGTGGTTGCAGTTTCTCAAATGACATTCCTTATTAGGTTAGGAACATTAAGATATCCTAAACAACATCAATAATAATTTAGTGGTACGTTTTCCTTGGAACTCAGTTCAGAAAGCTTTGAAGCAGTCATCATCAATTTTGGTGTACTGTAGAGAGAGAAACTGTGTACCATTAAGTGGTGGCTTTGGGGATATTAATGTGGTATGATCTAAGGTGTATATATTCAACTCCCAAACACTTGCTTGAAACGAGAAAATAATTCTAAAGAATACCTACTGGTATACATGGTACATTAGAAGCATTATATTCTTCCAGTAAATAATTACCCATTCCATCTTTTCAGCAAGTCATTACATCACTGCCCCATACCCTTGCACTAAAATCATCATGTTGAGCTTTGGTCTGTTAACAGAATTCTTAAAATAAATGATAGCCATTCTCTTTGTATGCCTTAGGGCCTACCCATATACATCCATACATTGTAAACTAAGCTCTGTATCATCATTACCCATTGTAATCTGCTCTTTGACAATTGTAAGGTTTTTTTAAAATGCCACACTGTCTATTGTAAGTCAGTTTATGCAAATAATGTTGATTACTCAATAAACTGACATTATTTGCATTTTGCAGTGTTTACCAGCCTTGCGCATGGATTGATCCTCACTTGGAGCAAAGACTGTTTCCTGATTGTTGATGGTTAATTCTTGTTTATCTCTGTCAAATATTTGCAGTAATATGAACTGTGTTCTCTTATGAGATTTTGAATTATCTGCATTTCACTTTGACTTAAGTTTCATGGTCTAATCACTCAATCATGGGTTAAGATTCAGTAGAACACATCCACCAAACTCAATATTGATATTTATACAGTGAGATAGAGTGAAAAAAAAAAAGAATACTTTATTCTATACTAATTTTGACAGAATTTTCTATTTATCAAGATGTTTACTTTCAAAATTATTAAATTTTGGTGCCATTATTCACTCATCACACCATCTTGTCCTGTATATATGTATGTAGTCATGTTATTAACATTAGCCAATCAGCAGATGCCCCATTGTCACGTGACCCCTTCATGCATGTTGGGTGCTGAAATTTGAATTCAACGGTTGCTTTAAAATGGCTGTGTGTGGTGCGTGTTCTAAGTCTGAGTGGGACATTATTAAACAAGTTTTGAGGGATGATAGTGCTGCTGTTGCTATATTTCGAGCTCATGGCATGCTCAAGACCTCTCATGTGTCCTCAGTGTGGTAATGAACTTAATTACCATGAAGCCTCCCATCATTAATGTAAGTGCACTGATAATTATTTCCAACTATTTACCTTTCCAGGTCCCAAATTAATTCATTATGGGGTACCCATGCCCTGTTAGGTCAACTGTGTATGCCCTTGACAATTGGTTATGTTAAGTTGTGTTATTTTCGTTAGTTTTAACTGAATGCTCTTGACAATTGGTTAGGTTACTTTTGCCGTGAATATTACTGACGAAAATAGGTTTTTCTGGTGTATTTCATGTTGTTTCACTTGATTCTGGCCTTTTTAGCTCCCAATTTCCATCTTCAAAGCCCTGGGGGGTTGGATCTCCATAATGGTGCATTTGCTCCAAAAATGAAGGTCAGGTTCAATTGAAACAGCATGAAATACACCAGAAAAACCTATTTTCATCACTAGTTTAGGTGGAAGTGTTCTACTGAATCTTTACCCAATCATGAGTAGGTTAAATGGTGATACATGATTTCTCACTACAAGTACCCAATGTACAAGACATCTTTCACAATCCATATACTATTTTACATCAGCACAGACTTTGTAAAATTCATTAGTTTAAATAAGCCCAGTAAAGCCTAAAACTTAAAGGCCAAATTAAATAAGATAAGTAGTCCAGTTTCACAATTATTTATGTCATTTTAAATTGTAAAAATACTGTGTTTATTTTATTAATAAAGGTTATTCAATTCAATAATCACTCAGGAGGACAGAAACTGGCACAGCACTTGGGCCAAATAATGTAGGCTATTGCTCTGGCTTCTGTGTTATTATTATTACCAGCATCTTTGGGGGTTAGAACCCCCAACCTCAGTGTCTTTAAAATTCATTGGTTTAGTACTGTAATTAGTTTTGCAGGACTGTAGTGTATGAAGGGACTTAGGCTATTTCTGTACTAGTACCATATAATCTTAATTTACTTTCTGGAATTAATAATGAACTTATTCTTAACCTAGCCTTGGAAACAGAGAGTCTTACCAAGTGACTGCTATGACTACATGATGCAGAGTTACTGAACCTTAGTTAAGAACTGGTTTAATTGAATGTAGTTATGAAGCATCAAAGTGTTATTTCGCAGAAAATAAGTGGGATATCTATATTTCTGTTTTCAGTGTGTTTTGCTGTTAAAGCATAGTGACCTACATTGTGGTATAATAAATTACTTAATGTCAGTTTAGATAGAATGTGTGATTTTGAAATTGATGATAGCTTCCTTTTGGAGGCTTTAGAGGAAGTTGAGAAAACTGAAGCTAAAGACTTATCAATTCTATCAATTCCACCAAATTCAAAAATCTGTAATAATGACAGCACTAAACAAGAAAATATTTCTGTCCACAATGATAAATCAAGGCCTACTTCCAGCACTTCTGAAAATAATTTTCGCTCAAAACTCATGAAATCATTGTTGGACAGTAGGAATAACTTGCATAGACACGCATTAAATTCAGAAAGGAAGTCACCAAATGATGATGATATTTTCAGTGAAAGCATCTTCAATCTGCCTAGTAAACAAGCAGCAAAAAGAAAGTCTGATGAGAAAGAAGTCCAGCCAGTAAATGGACATGACTTGGCAATTTCTTCAAAAGTTGCTAGAATTTCCCCAGAATTAAGCCATTCAGATATTTATGCAAGACAAATCAGAAATAAAAATGTATATAGTCCATGTTTGAATATTGAATCCAACATAAACATTTCAGTCTGTGATAGCCCAGTTAGTTCTACTGTTAGGAAGAGGAAATTTCCAGGTCCTGCTGGATTGTTACCAAGATGGGTAAGTTAGCCTGGACTATTAACTATTTTATATATATATTTAATAATAATAATAATAATAATAATAAAATCTGCAACTGGCTTCAACCCTAGTGTGTAATTTTAAACAAGGAAGGCCCAGTCTTTTTCATATATTTAAATAGAAATAGAAAACATGCTCTTCCAAATGAAGTGTGTGTTTTCTATTTATAGTCCAAAGTTTGCTCCACTCCAAACTAAAGCAACTTTGACTTTATTCAGATCTGATTTAATTTTAAATATAAAGAAAATTTTCTCCAAACCAAAGCAACTTTGACTTGATCCAAATCTGGTTGCAGTTTCAATATAAAATTTAGGTAAATCAAGATCAAATGAAAGCAGTGTATAAACTATACTAGCCAAACATTTGGAATGCTAAATGATGGTGAATTTTTATCACAACTATATGAAAAAGGAAGGTCTCCTTGTCAGTTGAACCTAATTTGAATCGTTTGTGCTATTCATAATATCGGTATTGTATGATACCAAAGAAGCTCAAACAAATTTTTTAGTGTCGTTCTACTTATTCCATACTTGAAATTTAACCAAAATAACTAAAAAAAATTCAGTAGGGGGCTAATTTGGATATTTGACACCATGCTTTAATTTTAAACTTGGAAGTTGTAAGAACATTTTCCTCATTTGTGCAGTACAGTATAGTAATTACAAAACTCCCTAAAACAATGAGAAATCTGAAATAGAAGTTTCTTACTTGTGTACCAGTACACTTAAACTTTTTTAATGAAGTTAGAAATTGCCTATTGCTTAGTGTGAAATTAACTACCTAAATGAAATTACTTTATCTTTATTAGTACTGTAGAAAATATACTTTTTTCTTTCTATTATTGTAGAAGTGGTTATTTATAATTTTATTTATATAAGACCTAGTTCATTTAATTTAAATGGCATCTTTTCCCCCTTTCATACTTGCTTTTTAATTAGAAACATTTGAATATTTCCATTCATTTTATGTCCTTTCCTTCTTATTCCTTCCTATACTTTCATGCTGCTTAAATTTTACTTGGTCTGTTTGGAGTCACTGACCTCTTTGGTGCGATGTTAGAGAACTTCCAAATTACTAACTAAATACTGTAGTATTAGTCACATAACCCTGACACATTTTTATTATCGATTTTTAGGATCATCGAACAATAATAAAATCAGATTTACCTGCGGATGAAGTCTCAAAATTTGAAAATAGAGAGGTGAGCAATGCATGTGTATACTGTTTCGTGTAAGTATTTGTTTGCAATTTGTTTATAAATGTAATAATAATAATAATAATGGCTATAAGAGAAATTCATTATGTATTTTCATTAATTACAGTATACATAATTAACAAAATAAACTACTTTGCACTTTCTCATCAGCATATAGGAAGATTTTTCAAGCCTAAATAATTTTAATATACTACTTTATCTATTTCTATTTTGTATTATGTGTATACCTAATCAGTACTTAGTGGTAGATCTATCATTTCGCATACAATTCTCTCTACAGTATTTGAATCGTTTATAATGGCATAATATTATTTTCATAGGATTCAGTATGTTCTCAAACAACTGCACAAGATTTTGTTTCTGGACCTTGGAAGCAAATGCAGTTTGATTTAGATCAAATGGAAAAGTCGGCTAAACACCTTTTTCAAAATAATAACATTCGATGGATTCTGCGCAGAGCTGCTTTAAGAGGACAAGCCTCCATTCGAAAGATTGCTTTTATTGCCGTCATGGTTAGAAGTATTGACCTTTCGCATCTTGATGCCACGGCTGTATTTCAAGATGAAACAGGTGCGTCACAACAGTTTTGATAAAAAAAAACTTAACTGACTTTGCCGATGTATTATATAGTAGGATCGCGAATTTATTCCCAGGTCTCCTAAATCACTCCTTATGGCTTATAGGATATATAATATTTCCTGAGGTAGAAATTTTAAATTGGTTGACTTATTGTTCACTTTGGTCCCTTGAATAAACTGACATCAAATAGTGAAAGACCTTTTTAATTAGTAATATGGGCTACGTCGCGGCCAATGTCATAACACCGCTTCCCTTAGATCAGCGAAGTTAAACGACATTGGGTTTGGCCAGTAGTCGGATGGAGGACTGTGTTCTGCAACCAGATTATGTAGCGACCCTTGGTTCGGATCTTACGTAAAGCTGTACATCCCCTCCGTCACATGATCTTTGCTGTTATGAAGGAGATTAAACAACCCCATTAAACAACATTAATAATATAGTGCGTTCGAAAAGTCTCTCCGCAGTGCTATGTTAAACGCATAGGAAATTGAAAAACTACAATGTTTTCATTCAACCATGATTTAGTGACTTTATTACATAACCTTTTGATTTTCCTGCAGGTGTTGAAAGTGTTTTCCACCATTTTGCAGGCACAGAGCAACTCGTCTACACTTGTTGTCAAACACTTTTGACAACAAGCACGTTGACTGCGGAGAGACTTTTCGAACGCACTGTATAATAAATTATATTTATTTATTCAATGATGGATTCTGATTGATCATTTGGTTTTACCACTCTCGCCGTAGGTACTAATAAAAGATCACTTGTTGAAATTTCAGACACGCCTTTTTTCAATATTATGTTATGTGAACTCTAATTTTGAACCCTTAAATCCAAGTTAAAAAAAACCATTAAGCTTGAGAACCTTTGCATAAACTTTTTGAGAAACTGCATTTTGATCAAAATCTCTAATTATTTATATTTTGATGAAGGAATGTGTAACTGGATTTGTATCTATCTAATTCATCAAACTGGTTGCATTCAACTGTTTACAGTTCCTTTTAATTAATCAGTTTAGATTGGATTAGGATTACAGTTCGTTACACCAATCTAGACTAGGTGAGGTCTGATTAGTTTTAGTAAGTAAATGTAAGTTCATTGTATACCTCGAATTACTGCATATAAATCATCCATTGCTGTTACACTTAACCTGCACCTATACATTTTATATGGTAAGAGAATACAAGCTAAAGCGTTCTAAATTTAAACTTAAGTGGATTATTAAAATATAACATTGAGGAATAGCTGTGTAATGTGTATGGTACATTGTACCACTGGAAGGATGAAGGTACAATGAACGAACGTACAGTAGAAGCCATTCCAGTTAGACTGTAGAGTAAAATAAGGATCGATAAGTTAAAATAAAGTACGATAATATACACTCCGAAGCCATTGCACATTGATAAGTTACCAAAGCTAATTCAGTCTCTTGCAAACTGCGTACTATATAATTATGTATGAATGTATAAGCAAACACTCGATGGTCCATCCTTAAAATACATTCAATTTATTTTTCTACCTCCCCAAGGTGAGATTCAGGGCGCAATATCCAAGGGAGTTCTGGAAAAGTATTCTGATTATATTTCAACTGGGACAGTCTTCGTTCTCAAAGACGTAACTATTCTTTCTCCTGCCTCCTTCAAGCCAGGAGCGGGAATCGTGGGACAACTCAAGAAACACTACCTCAATATCACATTAAATTCTGTAATCTCTATTTATTCGTCAGACGATGCGGAAATTGTTAAGAAAATCAAAGTTGTTGAAGTAACCAAGGAACTAATCAAATCTTTACTATCTGCTCACGAAAGGAAGAGAGAAAGAAAGGAAGTTATTGAGAATGAAGAAAACGCAGAAAATGAGGAAATTTCTTTATTTGAAAATATTGGCTGCAGAAGAGAAGTTGCTCCTAAAACATTACCAATACCAAATCAGCGGAGTTTCACCAACTACAAGAGCCCCATCACTGCCTCCACGTCATTATCATTTGCCAGGAATGTTACTCATTCAGCTACTGTTAATCAAGCATCATTTCATGACGCTGACTTTCGTTCTTCCATTGTTTGTAAACCTACTGAACAGTGCACAACGAAGTCTGCTGGCATTAACTTTTCTTTCAATCAGCAGCAAACTTTAAGCAGAAACTCGACTAACGGAAGCAGCTTACCTACAACGAAGTTAAAATGTACCACAGAAGCTTTTCAGTCATTTGATGATGATGAGCTGGATGCAATACTAGCAAATATTAATACAGATGAACTGTGAAATTTAAGTTGTTATAGACTATTTAGAGTTCTATATAATATTACGTGTTATATCTGAATATTTTATTTTGCCTTAAATACCTTCATTAAAAAACTAGGTAAGTGAAACTGTTCTTTAATAAATATTTTCTTTAATAGATCTGTCTCTACATTCAAGCTTTCTTGCATATGTGGACTGCTGTCTTCGTGTTTGATATAATAAACTGGATCAGAAGGACAGGTAGAAGTGAGAACAAAAGAGTGCACAGAATTTCTTTTGAAGTTGGGATTTTCTACAGGAAGCCATTAAAAGGTTAGAGTTTGGAATTGGTTTGATATTTAATTATACAGGTGTCAAAGGTCAAACTCATTTAAAAAAAAGTTTCGATAATTTAACAAATTTTCGTCTTCGTGTCAGTAGTTTTAGGAAAACCTAGCAGTCTGAAGACTGACTAGTTGCGTTAAAACTTAAATTAAATTCCACGTATGTGGATATATATAATTATTATAAAACAACCAATAAATTGAAGTTTTCAAACCGAATTAATAAAACTTAGAAAGATTTTAATATTATCGCAGCATTTGTATAATTCATAGAATGGTTTATGTACGAGGTCAACAACAAATTACACGAATTATAACTACAGCAATTACTAATCGACTGTTTTCTATTTAAAAATGATTGATTTCGTTAGTTTTTTTCTTGCGACATTTAGAATTAGCAGAGATTGCAACTACAGAAACTGAATTCTCTTTGTAGTTATAACTAAAGGTGTCTCAACAAAGCAAAAATTCCTTTTACTCTATAGAGCAGTGTTTCTCCAACTAGGAGGTGCACATATTTCTAAGTTTACTTAAAAATAAAACAGGCCTTTAATCGTCTCCCTTTTTAACACTAGTGCCTAATGTGCATTCTTGGTTCGAAAGGGCGAGTTATTAATTAAAATTATAAAACCCTATGAAATTTAAATTAGTTAAGTATTCTCACGAAGTGGCCACATGTGTGGACAATGGGCATTCTGAGAAATGTATAATAGTTCAGTAAGAAAAAAATAATGCGCTCTTTTGTCTCAGTGGTACGCAACTTGTCCATGTATGTGGACAGTATGTACTTAACGATATAATAAAGTCAATTATAAAAGTGTGGCAATGTAAAATTCTCGACTTGTGTGAACCTAGGGTGTCGAAATTTAGCTTTAGATTCTTCTAATTCATAGTTAACAGACTTGGGTCTTGCTAATTTAGGATTTTACATTGTATTTGGTATGGGAGGTGCTATATTATCTATTTGTGGACTGGAAGCCCGAACGAAAAGGTTTGAGAACCACTGCTATAGATGAGTATTCTTCATTCAAAGAATTGAATTTATTTCTATCAGATCTTAATGTATTAATCATTTTTCCATGTACTACTACTACCATCTGAATATCTTTTCACCGAAACATACTAAATTAGTTCTTGAAGATAATGATAGGAATATAAATACCGATATTAAGTTCCAGGAATAAAAAATCCCACATTTAATTATGACCATTCTACGAGTTAGACAAATGTGATGATGATGATAACATCAAATAAAGTTTTACATTTTTTAATGTTCGCTCAAGTTGACGATGTCATAGCCATATACTTGATGATACTGCTGAACAGGGGTTAAATTCTGACGCAGCTCATCAGTCGTTGCTGAGAACTTTGTCTCCAAGGCAATTTCCCTAAAACTACTGACCCGTCCGCGGCTAATAGTTAATTAGTTAAACTTTCGCAGGACGGACTCGCAATATAGTAAGAATGTAATCCCATTCCAAACTTTTATCCTTGTCATTATTATCAATTTAAGTGAGAAATTATAGGAGGGGTCGCGAGTACGACAGGCGAACTCGGGATTGTTCCATGAATGAATAGTTCAACCCTCCCCCCTCCTCAGATAATTGGTATAGCCCAAATACCCGCCTCATACGCTCAAAATGTAATTATTTTCAATGCCTGTACTTGCGCTATGTGCCCTTCGTACATAAGTCACAAAGTTTAAACGCGTCTGTCTCAAAACTCGTACTCGCGACCCCTCATAAATTAATGTAGTATATAATTCATTCTCTACTTCAATTTGTTTCGCATTCAGTTACAATTGTTCTTGTATATTTCCACCTTCCTTCTCATCCATTAATTGCAAGTTTCAATATGAAGAACTACTTGCTGTACTTATTTTTTATTTGCTGAATTATAAGGTGTGTTTTAAATTGTATTGTTACATCGCGAGGCAAATATCAACTTTCGAAGGTATGAAAAAGAACCCAGGGCATAACGTTACTCCACACGGACACCGATAACCTGAAAAGTAATAGTGCGGTTAATTTGGTGGACAGGCTTTACAAAATGTATTTTTATTTCTTGTCTAAAGTACATTCCTGGGTAAAGGGCGTTTCTTTGTCCCTTTCTTCGCCATGCTAACTAATAAAAAAACAATTATAGTTCACATTTTTTGTCTAATAATGTTGCACACTATTGACCAAATAAAATAATAGCGTTTCATCTCCTCTCAGTTTAACAAAATGTGTGAAATATTATTGTAGTTCAACAAAAAACATTACTTTCAAACTAAATAATAATACCCCTTTTCCTCGTGGCCTTCATCGGTTTTGACTTTGAAATGGTACAGTTCCCACGAAAAAATAGCTCTACCGTTATAAAATTTTGGAAAACTTGTCAAATGTAATAACACTTATTGAAAAACCCAAAATGAATGTACATTTTCATTATTTAAGCTACAAAATCTTTATTGACAGTCAACATTTATAGAAATTGTACAAGTTCACAAAAAAAAAAAAAAATGGCTAATGAAAATGCAGGGAAAGGAGAGGTATGATTAGTTAAATAACAATTTGATAAACTAAATATATTTTACCTTTTGAGTAGATAGTTTGATGAATTACAAAAAAAATAAAAAATTCATTTACTAGTTCCTTCATTTGAACAGAGATAAAACAGATTTTACATAAATTTCCGAGATAAAAGATTAGGCAAAATATTGTAACTGTTTTTTGGGATTTAACCCTAAAACGACGACGCTACATATTGGTAACGTTTCAAATGCACGCATTTATAACAACCCTACAAACAATTCCAGCGTTAAATTTGGGGTTAATGGTCTCAGTTTACATTTTTTAAAGAACTTAGATTTCGAACGTATAAATAAGTTCTTGATTTAGGAGGGACTAGTGCTTGCACTGATTCGGATTAATTCCGTATAGGTCACAGATAAACAGCACGGGGTGGGGAATCAATTATCAGTTCAACATGAAAGTGAAAGTTTCCATTTGATTATGCTGGAATATTTGATCATTGTCATTACTCCTAATTATCTTTTTCCAAATTTATAGTTGATATACCCATTTTTAGAATCAGGAAATGCAGTGTGGTCCCCCCCCCCCCCTTCATAGAGTGAAGGGGGGGGAGGAAATACTCTGGTCTATTTAAAAAACTCACCTTTCATCCAATTGAATGAGCCGAGTTTCTGGCAACACTTTGAACAACACAGCTTGCCTTGAGGGTTCTTAATGCTTATCATCCACTCGCAGGGCGTAGAGAAAATTCCTAATGTACAGCGTGGATAAGGATCTGTATTGTCTCCTGAACTAAACCATTTCGGTGTTTCTCCACTTTTGTGAGGAATGATTGATGAATCATTGAGTAAAACTGTTCTGAGAAGTGAGCTGGATTTATAACAACTAGGATCTAAAACGGTTCCTACTCAGTGTAACTAGAAAAGGTTTAAAAGATCAATGTATGGCAATACACAGCGTCAGTAATCAAAATGAACTCACCGACAACTCTTGCATTTTATATTAATATAAGATCTCCTGGAATGATCCTCATTCTTAAAAATTATATCTGAAAACTCCCCAGACGAAAATGTTCCTCCTGTTTTGAAGGAAAAGCCAAAATTCACTAACAATGCGTAGACAGTAACAAGAACTTCTGTTTAAATAAGAGCATGTTTCTTAATGGCAAAGGTCATGTTATAAAGGGGTCTACCTACAGCTTTACGTGGAATGCAAACTAAGGACCGTTACATCATCCAAATGGGCGCAGAGGACAGTCACCCATCCAACTACTGAGCAAACTCAACACTACTAACCTAGCTGATATAACGAAGCGGTGTTGCAATGTGGCCACAACGTAGCCCTTAAATAGAAAAAATCAAATTTAATGAGCACAAAATAACTGAAATATGACAAAACTTATTAGAACTGCAAGGGTGCGTCCTTCGGCATTTCGGTTAAAATTTTATATTGCATTGACGGCTACTTAAAAGTAGAGTATTGTTAAATACAGGGCATTCACCAAGGAATCGTGCAAATTTAGCTTTTCAAACAATTTCTAAGATTCTTTTATGCGTACAGTGGCTGATTACCCAGTAAGCATGAGCCTAGGGGGGGGGGGGGCACCCACCCAAGGTTCAGGAAAAATTTCCACATCTGCATACGCAGATACAACCTACAATAAATTTGCAGGTAGATGGACGTAACCGGTAGAGAAAAAAGTCCATGGCCCACGGACAGAGCTGGAGCAAATTGGACAGATTTTCTAATCTAGAATTATGTACTGCTTGCCGCAATCATTTACACTCTTATGCAGACACGAAAAACTGGAAAAAACTCAATTTGGCTCCAGATTTTGCCCTTAAACTACTGCGGGTTATTTTCTCTCTGGTGTAAGTCTATCTGTCCTGAGAATCGACTAGATATCAATTTTTAAATCTTTCCATTCAAAATATTGTGGGCACATTTTATATATTTATATGACAAGAATGGCTGAATTCTTTGAGCATTAAGCAATTGAGTAAGACATTGGTATGCAAGTAATAAAACAAAACCCGTTTTTAGTATAAGATTGTTTTTTATTACTTCAAAAACTGAAGCCCCCCCCCCCCCAAAGCTTTGGTGCCTAGGTACCCAAGAAGGGTCTTAATCCACCAGTGACTTTGTATATTCAAATACTCATTTAATTCTACTTACAAAACAGAAAAGCTTACGTTTGAATGCTTCTCCAGCTGTAGTCAATCGATAAAGTCTAAATGGATAATTTGAGGGATCTGTTTTGTAATTTAACTTTTGGTATAGCACAAGCTGTGATAAAAACCCTGAATTAGGTCCTACGTACTTTCGTTTCGATTTCACTCTGAAAAAAGAATATATATATACAGAAATTACTTTAAATTAACAGTAGTACCTACAGTCCTACATACTGAGAATAATTCAATATATATATATATATATATAACTATCAATTGTACCCCACTGTCACCTTTCCTTGGTTTTGCTTCCGCCCGAATTGTTCATTCTGACCAAGGGCAAGCTTGTCACTCGACCTTAGACCTACAGTTTAAGGTGGAATCCGAACCACGCCCCACCAGCAACACAGCGTCTTAACCACTAGGCCACTCACGGTAGCCATTTATTGGTTGGTAAATAAATCTACCAACCAATTTTTTTTTGTGTGTGTGTGTGTTGTGTGTGTGTGTGTGTGTGGTCAGGGAGAGGAAGGACGAACAGCTGCTGAGTTTTGCGGCCGTCACCTAGTCTCGATCCCGAGGCTAATGGATTTGTAGTCAGCAACGCTAACCACCACAATACTAAGCAGCATCCGACTATTTTCGTTTCTCACTGTTCACCACCACGTAACTGTAAACCAAACCAAGAGGAACCTACAAAAATTCCCCTCCCCAAACAGTGGAGAAGAGAGCCGAAATCAGGGTCCAGGGTTTTCAAGATCCCTGGACACATTGCGTTTGAAAGATCAGGGGTCACAAATGGGGGAAAGATGGATTGAGGAAGGTTACTCTAGAGTTGACCGGTTGCGTAGGTGAAAGAGCGAGAAACACCGTTGTACAAAAAAGGGATGAAAATGTATCGAACGTCTGGTACTGCATGCAGTTAGCGTGTCCATTAAAATAGTGATAGAAAAGAAAGTTAAGGCAACACTGCGCCGAAGAGAGGGGGATTGGTGAGACGAAAAGCCTTTGATTCCACCCGATCAAGTACGGACGTAATGAATAACGAATGTTTTCTTTCATTTGAAATTTCCATACCTTTAGTAACTAACTTTTACTCGTTTTTGTCATTTTCAGGAAATTTCGTGGCATTACAGTTGGGAAGCCACTGATCCAGTGCATTAAGAACAAATATGATTTAAATTCAAACAAAGTAAATTCAACACGCAAGTGATGTACCAACCTTTCTAAAGCTTCATCCACTGTCAACCTGTATTTATTCATTAGATAAGCAACAACTGCACAGGCACTTCTGGAAACCCCGAAGTAACTGAAATTAAAATAACCAAAATATTTCTGAATATATCATTTAAAACCAAACCATTTATTAGTTTAATAATAAACTGAATGGATTGAGGGATTTACTCTTTCCTTTATCAATGTACGTGAAACTAAAATGATCACGTTACAAACACTTGAATGCACTAAAATTACTTGACATGTTCATATAAAGAAAAACTGCTAATTCATAAATATTTCTGAAAAACAAATTGACTGCCTTTATTGTTACAAATTCCCACAAATATGAATCTGTTATTTGTTCACACTTTGAAAACTGCTTTATTTATATCTCGCTTCAAAGAGAAGAAAATATTCTTCATTTCTGAAGTGAAATAGTTGCTTCACTTTGAATAAACATGGCTTCACTGCATCGCCAAAATGAAGATATCTTTAGAAATTATGTCAAAACCTAAAGTTTCAGGTACTTGCTTAAAAATATATTTCTAACGAAAAACACTTTCTAATTACCAATGAACGAGAACGTTTCCTTTCTCCTGACCATCAGAAATAAAGTTTATAATCTTTGGGAAATGACTCAAAAGATCTTCATTCGACATATCATTTACTGAAAATAAAGTTCCACTTCAATAAATTACTCAACCTGCACAATATGAAAAAAAAGGGTACTTATGTATTATCGGGACTACCAAACGTCATTTTCGTTTAAACTAACGAAAATATTACAACTTAACCTAACCAATCAAGGGCATTCAATTAACCTAACAGGTTAATATTGGTTATTTCACCTAAATATCTTCTGATCTTTTCGTATTAGGCACTCACTGTTACAGTTGGGGCAAGTTAAGGATGACAGAATAATGCCATAATTTATAAAAACATCCAGTGCTTTGTCTTCATCTAGTATTATCGGGACTATCTACGAAAAACACTCCGTTTTAAGCGATTTTATTCATTGTGAATATATAATATAATATATGATATACATAAGATAAGTATGATAAACACTCAACCAATTTCAGGTGACCAATATTCCTTAATTGTTTCCAGTATGGCACTCCGAGATTTTGACGCCAAATAAACTCCACTAGATAGGACTCCAAGTGAGAGCGGGCAGTCCCACGGTGCTTCTTATTCCTCCATCTGCTGACCCCCAAATTTTCTCAATGCGTTGTGCGCGCGGTCCCGTGTCGGGGTCAATGAAGTTGTACTTATGATTGACCTTGAAATGTTCGAAACCAGTATCATTCAGTTCCTTCGTCTTGTATGAAAATGCCCAGTTAGGTCAGCCGAATGCCCTTGATGATTGGTTAAGTTGTGATATTTTCGTTAGTTTAAACGAAAATGAGCAAAAATACATAATAAACATTTTGGTAGTCCCGATAATACCTAAGTACCAAAAAAAGTGATAAGACTTGCTTACAAAATTTCAATATTCTAATGCACGACTTTTTCCTACCTTCAATGTAATAGAAGTGTAGTCCAGCTATCTTTAAAATTTCCTCAGGCAAAGGTTTTGAATCTATTGTAAGAATATGAGAGATGTGAAGTTCTTTAAGCGTGACTGTATCCAATGCAGCAGTTAAATTACCTTAAAAGAATAAATTTCATGAAAAAATTAAGGATCAACCGAATAAAAAAAATCAAATGACCACGAGTATTCCATCACGTATAAAAGTTACATGAACACCAGCAAAACCAGTATGTTTACATATTTCTGGACACGTAACATTCTACACAACCCTCTTTTATCTCGTTTGCTCTTAAATTTTCAATCTGTCATAAACGTTCTCTTTGAACATTTGAAATGGAAGCAATCCAGGCCACATATTCAGGACTATTAACAATACAGATACCAGACAGTTCATAGAACCCAATTACTAAACTAACCTAATTCAACATATTACCAGGCTGTCAAACAATGATACTGAAGGGTATCATGGGCTCGTACGGGATTGACTATTAAGAAAGGTATTTTTACTGCATTTACAATTTGTTCCAAGATGATGCTTACCAGTTGGATTCTCTCTTAAACTGTATATTATATCGTTGTTTTCATAGTTTTTTGGTTTAATAAATATTTTCGTTAGCCATAAAAATTAATTACAATTAAAACTAACTATTTTACAAAAAAAATAAAAAAATAAAAAAATAATTAAGTAAATATCTGTTGCTTTACTTGCAAAAAAATAATTCAAGAAAGTTTCTATGAAAAACTTTGAAATACGCCGCAAGTAGTTTACGCTTTAAATCGTTTTCTTTAAGTCAACTTTTAAAGAAAACTATTTAAAGCGCTTAAAACGCAAACTATTTGCAATTTATTTTAAAATAATACAGAAAAGCTTTATCTAATCATTTTTGTAAGCAAAACCACAGTATAACTATAGATTATAGCAAATTTTACACCAGAAAATACTTAAAATTTTAATAATAATAATTCATTTCTGTGTCTGACGAAAATGTTTTAAGCATTTTCTTATTACTATTTATATAACCTATTACAACCATCGTAGTTATCCTAAACTAATAAATTTACTTGAAAAATATTTTGTTGGTCTTTATTCATTTATTTGTGCAAATTATATGCGCAAATCGTATCCACCATATTTCCCTTTGCCAGGTTCATAACTCGCAAGCGTTCAAAAGTCATTTTTCTGCTTCTTCGAGTCCTCCATGTTTTCAACTACCTGGTCATGAACTCAAAACTGCGTTCGACACCTGGAATCTTGTCGTACATTTGTATGATGCAATCAAAATTTCTACTCTTTTTTTTAAGCCTATATCAACTCGGACTAGGGTAGTAATCTACTAGAAATTAGTCTCGGCAGTTGAGCTAATCTAATTTCACATTTTAATAGTCTGAACTTGAAATTAAACTTCTGCAATTTCAAATTCTGTCTTCAATTTTACTTTGAATTCCGACTTTGCTTTCGACTCGAAATTTAAATCCTGATTGAAGTCCTGACAAATGAATTAGAAATGAAATTTGACTATGAACTTTGAGTAACTGATTTTGGACCTTTTCCATTCTATGGGCACCAATGAAATGAGAAATTAATATTTTTTAAACTTATTTTAACTTATTACATGATAATCTGTACATTTTGAATAGGAGAAATTTAATTTGTTTAATTTAACAGCTATGAACATAAAAAAAAAATTTGTCTATCGTTCAAAAATTCGACTATTACATTACACTATCATTAGTCATACCTTACCTAACCTAACCTACCTTAACACTAGCCTAACCTATCCTAACCTGACCTGACCTAAACTCGTTGGTGCCCAAAGAACGGAAAAGCCCCCTGATTTTTAATGTGTCATTTTCCTTTGACATTTAAAATCAAATTTATCCAAATTAAGTCAATATCGAAGACTGAAAATTCAAATTTGAACAAAAACCAAAACAAATTCAATAACTGGATCACTCCCAACACCCAAGTTAAGGCCTAAATAGCAAAAACCCAATTTTGATTGTACAGAAAAATTATGCAAAAAATTCACAACAGCAATACATACTTTCCTAAAATGAACCTTAAATTGCAAAATATAGACTTGCTACTTCAATAATTTAAATAATAGAGAGGAGTAAAACATGGTTGGTGTATCAGAAATGAGGATGCTGAGTTTAGGTGTGAAGTGATAAAATCAATCAAGATGAGAATAGTATGCTCTGTTGGTATCCGGAGAGAATGAAAAATGATAGTCATGAGAAAAGTATGATAGTCCACAAGTGTACAAAGTAGAAGAAAGCCAGACAAAAGATGGAAGGATTTAATTAGTAAATGTATTTATATCATGTGGTACACGAGCTCATGAGAAACAGAGGAATGGAAGTGGTTTGTGAGGTGTGTAAATGGAGATATTGTTGGTGTCACTTGATGTAGCACCAGTCTTGCTCACGAAACCCTTCCCATGAAAACATTGGATCCCCTAAGTTTCAGGTGGTACTTTATCACTGTTGGTGATCATTTTTATCTTTGAATGCAATTCACAGGACTTAATTTCACACCCAACAATCCATGCATGTTTGAATAATAGCTATGCTTTTCACAATTTTAAAAAAAAAAAATGTGAATTAACATGATAGAAGGAATATTTAAAGCACTTTACTCAGTAAAGGACAATAGTGACAATGTAAAATTCAACTGATGGTTTGCCTCAACAACTACTTACAATATACTGGTGATAGTGATCAGGGCCGTTTCTAGCCATTAGGGGGGCCCTAAGCAGTATACCCATTTGAGGCCCCACCCCTCCATCCACCAACTCACGCCTTACTACATCACCTCAGCACACACATACAAAAAATGGCTGTGTTAATAAAAAACAATTATGAAATATTCATGTCCAAAACAACAAATATGTACTTTCAGAAGACAAACAGAAAAAATACTACTGAAATTCCTGAAAATTAGCTTATACATTTAGAATAAATGACACAGAACTATGTATAAAAAAATAATGCAATTATCAACTACCAAACAATTACTAACTCTACGACACAATCGTGTAATAGCTAACAGTTATACAGAACAGTTTGTATCTTCAAAATTTTTGCCTCCTAGATTTTTTTTGGGCGAAATAAATCATCATCATCATCATCATCATCTGAAATCTCCCTGCCAACGTCCTGGTTAATGCTTATGATGCCAAGGCCACTGAGGGGATCCTGCCCCATTGATGATCTGAGGTAGTTCTTGATTAGCTTCATCTTAGAGAAGCTCCTCTCGGCTGACGCTACTGTCACAGGTAGAGTGCAGGCAATTCTTAGTGCAACCCAGAGATTGGGGTATAGTTCCTCCAGTTGCTTCTGATGAATGAAGGAGAGAAGCTCCAATGCAGTCATGTGTGAAGGTAAAGTCTGCAAGTTCTTAATTTCGAGGGCCAGTTCTCTTCCATCAATGTCAGAGTCAGCTCCAGAGTTCAGTATCTTAGAGAGCTTTTCACACTTGCAGGACAAGTCTTCCTTGTTCATTGTGGTGAAGTTTAGGAGAACCCCAAATATGTCCTTCACATCATCTAATGTTTTGAATCTCTCATTTATTGACCCGATAGCACAATCCACCACCACATTGAAAAATTTGACTTCCAGCCTCTTTAAGGCTTTTGTAAATGGTTCGTCAGGAGCTTCGTAAGGAAAGTGCTTTTTTGTGGATCTCAGCCTCTTCTCCTTCAGCACAGCCTCCACATTCATTTCCTCACACATGTCCCTAGCTACGACTTGTGCTGCAACAAAACCTGTGTTTCTGTAGCTGGTGAGTGAGTCTTTTGTGAGGAGGTTGACTGCCACATCAAACTGCATTGTAGGAGACTGAAGTAGTTTGCTCACATGGTTAACTGCATGAAGAATGTCATACCATACTACTGTGCAAATCTGAAAGCGATAAGGCCTCTCTGATGTTGTGGCTCTGGTATCGCACAGCCTCAATGCTCCTAAGCCGGCTCTCCCACCTGGTTTCACTCCAAGACTTGAGTGTTATGTTCACGTGCTTCTTTAGGATTGTCCATCTCTGTGTAGCTGCTGCAAAAAGGTTGTACAATTTTTGTACGTTGCCAAAGAAGCTGATGGCATCTGTGGAAGCTTTAGCTGCATCAGCCACTACAAGATTCAGAGTGTGAGCCCCACGTGGAACATAGAGTGCACGACAGCTCTTCTCTAATAACCTTGCCTGAACACCTTTGTTCTTGCCCTTCATGTTCGCTCCATTGTCATATGACTGTTCTCTGCAGTCATCAAAGTGAATATTCAGTTCATCTAGTCTCTTCAGAATCAGAACTGATAAACCCAGGCCTGTA
This sequence comes from Bathynomus jamesi, assembly GCA_023014485.1. NCBI lineage: Eukaryota > Metazoa > Arthropoda > Malacostraca > Isopoda > Cirolanidae > Bathynomus > Bathynomus jamesi. Next base: position 146,130 of record JAJOZX010005350.1, on the reverse strand, counting down.
CTTTCTGAAGCCTCAAGAAAGCCCAAGAAGTATTCTTTTATTTCTGGTACTTCACCCATTTTAACAGTTCTGATAATAATCGACATATGTTCTTGGTGGCTTATGTCTGGAGTGCAGTCTAAAATGAGAGTAATATTTAGCTTGTTTTATTTCTGCAACAATGGCATCCAAGATCTTCCCACTAATGGACCCAATGAACTCATTTTGAATGATGTTTCCTCGGTAACTTGAATGACTATATTGGCCACTTTCGACTCTGCTGATGTGTTGTTTCATCACTGGATCAAATTTGGCAAGCAGCTCAACCTCCTTCAAGAAGTTGCCATTGTCTCGATTGTACAATGTAGAAAAAGACCCCCTGAAAGCAAGTTTTCTCTCTGCCAGTGATTGGATTATACTTACAAGTGTGAGAACATCTCGCCAGCGTCTTCGCTCTACCTCCATTAATGTCATTTCAGTTTGGTCAATGATCCTCCCAGTTTTTAGCTGCAGTTCCAGATCCTTCCATGTTGCCATGTTATCTGCATGTTTTGAACTATTTTCATGGCCTTTCAGAAGCGAACCAACGTTTATCCAGTCTGAAAGTCCATCCGTAATTAGTTTGTACGACTTCCTTGAAAACAACTTTCAGCAGAAGCAATAAAGAGCATCATTCCTTCTAGAGTACAGCAGCCAGCTTCGCTTTATTTTTTCCCCCATTAATTAATGTTCTGTACATGTAATGGTGATGAACGCTTCTACCGTCCTCTCTTTCAGGGAATGTGAAATCTGGACTGATTTGAAATGGTCCTCGACACACCAGATCTGTCTTCAAGGCATCTGACAGGACAACTGGCTAGTCATACGGATCAAGCGGTGGAGCAGATCTTGGTTCTTGTTGCTCAGCAGAAATGCCTGTGTGTGGTGTTTGAAGCTGAACAGAAGATGGGCTACTTGTTGGTTCATCAAGCTCTACTTCTACTGGTGTTTGAGGTTGCATAGAGGATGGTCCTACTGTTGGCTCATGACACTCATCAGGCTTTGCTGAGGATGGCTTTTCCAAATATTTCAGTACCGTAGTGCTCCTGAGAGAACATAACATTACATATTCTGTTAATTTTTGCTAAAATACTCTTTCTTATCTTGTTTGATAATTGATCTGTGTGAACAGAATTTGAGGTGATGTGATCCATTAAATTTCACATTTCGAAATATTATAAATATTACAGAGACTAGCTTACTACTCTAGACACAATTCCTGAGCACTTGCCTAGCTTGATGGTCTACCTAACCTAGTTGCCTGAACTGTAATCATAAGAATATACAAGTAGCACATCTCACCTGTGCTACTGGAAAGCTTCTCTCTCTATTTTCTTCTTTTTTCCGTTTTTCAGCTCCTGATGGATAATGTTTCATTTTCCAAGATGCACAAAGTCACATCTAGTTAACCACAACTAATCTGCTAAATAATAATAATCATGATTATAATAATAATAATTGTAACGTTAATCAAATGCATTCAAATAATCAGACCATTTAGGTTTTAACCAACAAAATTCACATTATCTGAAAAAGATGAGAAAAGAATTAATAAACTTGAAAACAATGAAAATAATCCTAGGTTTTAAAGTGTTACAAAATCTCTTAATTAGTAAATTAGTGAAATAATATTTTACAACACTAGAAAAATTAAGCATTTAGGAAAGCATAAGCATATAGTAAGAATAAAGTTAAATAATATAGAAATAAGATCTCTCAATAGTTATTTACACACAATGACCAAAATGTTTCGTTTGTCTCCGTTTTATCACATTTGTCTTGACAAAAACTTCAATATGACAACAATAATAATATCTTCAGCTATATTCCTATTCTTGCCCACTGAGCTATGACCTGGGAGCCTGTCTAGGGGCCCCCTAGTAGCAGTGGGGCCCTAAACGGCCACTTAGTCTGCTTATGCCAGGAAACGGCCGATAGTGATAGGTAAACAATAATCAGACTTTGCTAAAGGGATATTTGAAAGGATTTTTTTTTAATTTTAACTAACTTTTCTGTCAGTTTTTCTATACCTCCTGAATCTAACTTGGCCCTAATGCCTGAGTACAGAGTGTCAAGCCTCATTCTACTTTTAAGCAAAGAATCATACCTAAATAAAGTCCATCTTCTATTTTGTTGTAGTTAACAATATCTGGAAGCAATTCCTTTTGTTTTCCATTATCTTCCTTTGCCATTTTGACTGCCTGCAGAGGTTTCAAATATGTTATACTTCGCAAATGAAGATTTAATTTTTGTTTCGTTCTTTATGCTATTTCCCGAACTTGTAACCTTAAGCTTTGATGCAGGGACCTGCTTTCTTGCTCAAGAATCATCATCTTGTGATGAGCTATATGCATATGAAATTTCAGCAATTTAGGTTTAGTGGTTTCAAAAGTACAGTGCAGACCTCCATTGGAACTTTCACCTCTATATGTGACTTTAACCTCCGATGCAGGGACCCAATTCTTGCTCATGAGACATCATCTTGTGATGAGCTGTAAGTGTTTGAAGTATCATCAATTTACAAAAATTAGAGAAGACAAAAGTGTGGCAAATGGACAAAGTGTAATCTAGTATGTCCCTCCAAATTTATTTAGTGGGGGCATAAAAATCACTGATTCTCAGACTAAATTAAGGTTCCCAATGTTGCTTCTTACCCATGGACAATCTGAATCTTTATACTTTTTAATTCTGGGTCAGAATGGCAGGAAAAAATAGTTATAACTCGCTAAATATGTTAGGGTACAGTATTATTTTACCTCACCAGGCTATCTAGAGCAAGTTCCATAAAGGTGGTTAATTAAGGTTAATGAACTCTGTAAACTAACCTAACTGTAGCAGTCAGGGAAGAAGAAATAATAATAAATTACAAAAACTGAGGTACTATTACTTCCCCCCATCAACTGTAGTAGTTAGTACATATTAAGAAAACCAGAACAAACAATTAACCCAAAATACTACCAGCACAGAAAATTTATTTAAAAATTAAATGCTTATTTTAATTTTATATTTTTATCACTTCATTGTCATGCTGAAGTTAAGCTCTAGCATTAAAAACTTTGAATATGGTGGTCAGGTACTGTAATAAACTTGTACAAGATTTTTAAACAGGTATTTTTTTTAAATGATCAAATGACTAATGGTAAGTAAATTGGAGATTATGCAAATGTAAATTATAGTTTTAAAGAAAAATAAAAGATCTAACTAGCATCTTGCACAGATTTACTGTTCCAGCTGACCACCATTTTAACAAAATTAGGCTCTTTTACTTAATTGCACATGTAGAGAATTATGCAAGAAAATGACAATACTTTATTACTACTACTAGCCTAAAATATAATTAAGACATTCTAAATAAGGTTAATTAGCTAAATATATTTCTGAAAGCAAATATACCATTTTCTTAATATACATCTAATTTTTTAGGTTTTAACCAAATGAATTAAATCAACTCACACCAGAAGTCTTAATTTTTTAATACCATGCTAATAATCAACTGGAAGGCCATCTAGACAGATTCACTGACTGAGCACATATTTTAACACTAGTGTTGTAATATTGTAATCACACTTCCAGAACCTGATCTCTAAACTTGCATCTCAAAAAATAAATTTTGGTGAACTTTCTAAAATCACAGAAAATTGTATAGTATCTTCAATTTACAAAACAAATTTACACACTGATGACAAGTATAAAAAATTTCCAAATATACAATTAGAATGGCACCTTTCCAATTTATGATAATTTTCTTAACCTTACTACAATAAGATACTCTGATATATACCTTCAACAATCATACAGCATACCTACCACCTTCAAATGTCAGGCTAAAGCCAGGGTGAAAATTTTAACTTCAACTGACCTCAGTCACAACAAATAAATGAGTTTTCTGTAGAATAGACATTAAACTGGGATTAGTATATAATATGTATAGTCTACTTACCAATAAAAGCTTTCATACTACTCATATATTCTTCAAACTCCAATCAGTCAAATGAGGTTGTTGCTATGATGTCAACCTTTCTCATCAAAGCTATCCATAATGTTTTAAAGTTCCTTTATAGCTGACAATTTTTTTTTCAACTAATCTGAAAGTGTATTTACAGTGAAGAGCTAAATTTACTTTGATCCATTCTTCAAGTAAATGTACAGTATATTGAGTATGCTGTAGTTTTTTTTAGTCATTTGCTAGTAAAATTAAAGCAGACTAATTACTTTAGCAAATTAGCCATTACCATAAAGAATTTGCACTAAATTAATGATAGACCTTTCAGCTTTTGTTTTAAACAAGACTAATTACAGTCTAGTCTGCAGAATTTTGGATAGATCAAGACAAAATTTGTAATTTTTAGAAGATTCCTAGATGTGGTCAAATTCCAATAGACCAATGTTTAACTGTAGCTACATGCACAAATTTACCTGAAAATTTGTGATACACCAAGAGATATAAAGTATCTATTGAGCTGGCACCAATATTTGAAATATACCAAATACCAATGTCACCAACAGATTCTTGTTATTTGGGTAGGTATTATTTGTACAAATTTCAAGCATCATATTTTGAGTTTTCAAAACTGGAGCAATATATTTTACTGATTCTGCATACCAGTACTGGATTATATCCAATAAATCTCTTAGAAAGCCAAACCCCTCAGTCATTTGTAAATACAGTATGTACTTTTGAATTAGAGTTTAGTTATAACTAAAACATCATTCAAAAAACCTATATTCTTCCACCTGGTTTACCAGATGGCAGTATACAGTACAGATAACTGGAATATAGAAGAATCTTGGATAACTTGGATTTTGATGATTTTGATTCTCTAAACTTTAGCACTTTTGGCAAGATTCATATAAGAATGATGTTAGGTAAGTAATTAATACAGTGAAACTAAAAACTGCTAGTCCTGATAACATTTATGGTAGAATTCTCAGGGAAGGGGAAAGTAGGTTAGCTGAGGCACTAACCATTTTGTTTGTTGGATCTATTAATTATGCAGATACATGATGAGTGGGAAAAAAAAAAGTAGTATCCACTTACAAAAAGATTAGTGGAAAGGAGGTAGGAAATTATAGCCCTATTAGTCTAACATTATTGGTACAGAGCATAGGTGTATGGGATGGCACTTTACTGGGAGGGTGGAAAAAAAAAAATTTTCAGGGTGCCCTGATTTCCACATAAGCACTATGTGTAGCATAAAATAAAGGTTAAAGTATAAGTAACATATATTAAAGCCTTTTTGATATGAAAAACATTACCATTTACAAAAATGAAATAAAATTTTGCTACATTTCTAAATGACAAGCAAAACTATGGCATTGCAGTTGATATAGAATTCAGAAGTCCTCAACTTACATTTTAATTATTAACTACAAGTATAGTAGCAAGTAATTAATTCACCTCAAAAAAAATATATATCTGCCCTGAAAATGCTCAATTCCCTAGTCCTAGGGTGGACTGCTGCCCCGCAGACCACCCCACCTCATACACCTATAGTACAAATGATACAAAAAAAAAAAGAATTATAAAGAACAGTACTGAAGAGTATTTGGATAATTTTCACTTTATTTCAAGTTTCCAGCATGGATTTAAATCAGGAAGGTCTTTTTTGTCTAATCCCTTTGACTCTTTAGAGTTTGTACCAATTAAGTAGATAATGAACATGTAGATTTTATTTAATTGGATTTTAATAAAGCATTTGACAAATTTCCATACAGGAGACTTTGATATAAATTAAAAGCACATGGAGAATTGGGGTCAGTCAAATGATAAGACTGAAAACAGTAATTTTAAAGTCATAAATCAAGGTGTCTAAAGTGAAAATTGGTATCATAAGGATCAATACTAAGTTCATTACACTTTATTATATATCTAAATGATTTAGAGAAGGAATAGGTAGTAAAATATCTAAATTCAGAAATGATACAAAAGTAGTTGTCCCCACTTACAAATATAGAAAATTTGGCTAACAAAGTTTTGGGGATACCAGATTTTGGTGATCTTCCTTACTTCATACTTGGGCAAATCAGTATGACTCTTAACATCCAGGTTAGGTTAGATTAGGTGATCATTCTAGGTTGCTTAGTTATTTCCTACATCACCAACTTTCACCCTATCTGAGGTCCAAAAAACTGGTGTCCCTAAAACTTAATGTTCACCAAAATTTCTTATAAATGGCAAAATATTCTTCATAGATTAGTTACCTGGACTAGTAAATAGTAAATGGCAGATGGAATTCAATGTTCAAAAGTGCAGTCCTCCATTTCAGTAGAAATGAGAACTTTTAGTTATGACATGCAGGGAAACTGGTTAGGGAATATTAGTCAAGAAAAAGATTAACATTATAATTAGTAGCAATCTAAAGTTCTCTAAGCAGTGCTTAGCACCTACAGACTATAAATAAGACAAAAAATGCTAGGTATTATTGAGTTAGTTACAAAAGTAAGGAAATCTGTTATAGATTATACAATTCTTATATTGGGCCTCAGTATACTGCATTCAAGCTTGATCACCTCAACATATATACAATGCAGATGTGCTTGAAGGTGTGCTGCACAGGACAACCAAGCTTATCCATAGCTTAAGATGATTGGGATATAAATGAAAGATTAAAGAATTGGGCATGTTTATTTTGAGTTATTGTTATTACCCAGGGAGATATGATACAGATGTTCAAAATATTTTCAGGTCTGGACAATTTAGATGCAACTTTTTCTTAATGAGAATCTGAGAATCTGACAACTCATGGGCATAAGAAAATTAGAAAAATTTGCAAATTAGATCTACAGATACTTTTTTAATCACAGAGTATCCTAATAGACTTTTTGAATAACTTGCCATATGATGTAAATAAGGTAATATCCTATTTTGGCATCCTAAATTATTCAACCAACCAAAAATAAATTAATAGCATCCCAAATTATTTAACAGCATTAGCTTTGCTTTGATGAGTCAAATTTTCATTGGTTTAAATCAGGGCTGTGGAGTCAGAGAGTCGGAGTCGGAAGCAATTTTGGTGGTGCTGGAGTTGGAGTCGGTAAAAATGTACCGACTCCGACCTCAATATAAATTTTAATAAAATGTTTTTGTGTGTGATATCACTGGCAGCTATGGTGGTTAAACCACTTAAATAATAAACACAATGTTTTCCATTTCAGACACTAATGCCATTAATTCATTTTTTCTTTTCAGATAATATTTTTTATTTTTAATGCTTATTTAATTTAGTTCTTTCTAAATTTCATAAGTTTTTAACTTTCAAGTCTAAAACCCCTTTCACAATAGCAAAGACACTTCTAACAAAGTCTGCAGTTTTTGAATATTTTACAATAACCACAGATGGGAAACATTTCGTGTGTCAGTGTATGATAGATGATGATGAAAAATTATATGAAGCAAAAATCAGTGGTTTTACTGGCTCTGATAAAAATGCACCAACCAGAGCATCAAATTTGAAGAGACATTTGCAGCATTTCCATCCCAAAATTTTAGAAGTTGTCATTGAGAAAGATAGTAATAAAAACCTTGCAACTACTTCAAAGTTAACAAAAGATCAGAAATCTACTGAACGACAAGCACCACTTACAAGATACTTTACTACAGACAAAGTTACTGTAACAATGGCCACAGATGATGATGATGATTCATGTGGTGGTGATGAAATGCCTCTTGTGTAATTATAATCATAGCAGATTTAGAATTAATATACCTTCGGAGTCGGATAGACAAAAAATTGAGGAGTCGGAGTCGTTTTTTATGTGCCAACTCCACAGCCCTGGTTTAAATGAAAATATCAACTTAACCTAACTAATCATCAAGGGTGTACAAATTATGATAAATATTTGGCTGGACACAAGGGCTACATTTTTTATCAAAATTAAATTTTTCTAGTGTAGTTTTCTCTGCTTTGTTCGAATCTGATACCCATTTCTTGTGCAAATGAATATAACTTTTTCTTTCCATTCCAAAATACGGAGTGTTTCTACTCATTTGCACAAGAAATGTGTGTCAAATTCCAACAAAGCAGAAGAAACTACACCAGGAAAATGTAATTCTGATAAAAAACTAGCTAACCTAACTAAATTAACTAACCTAACCTAACCACAGAGCACACCAAAATACACTAGAAAAATGTATTTTTTATTTCAACTTCAGGCTATGTCATTTTTGTTTAAACTAAAGAAAATATCATTACTTAACCTAACCAATCATCAAGGGTGTACAGTTGGCCTAACCAGGCATTCAGTTGGCCTAACAGGTTCATATTGGTTATTTCACCTAAATATCTTCTGATCTTTTCGTATTAGGCACTCACTGTCACATTTCGGGCAAGTTAAGGATGAGAGAATAACGCCATAATTGATAAAAACATCCAATGCTTTGTCTTCATCTAGGTCACATGATGAATCAAGTTCTCAAAGTCAGAAACCACATGAACAGCATGTCATAATTCTATCACAAACACAACCAAACTGAATCCAATTAGAAAAAAAAAAATAGACAGAATAGAAACCAACCAACTAATTAAATTGCAGAGTACCAAAAAAATAGCCCAATCAGGAAAAATATTTTATGAAAAAAAGTACATTATAGCCAAAACAGGAAATATTCACTATAAAAATGTGACTTGTAATTTTTTTCTATAATCTTGCATTTCCACAAAAAATTATTAGTACCATCATAAAGAGCATGAAAAATAGTGCTAGTGAAACACAACCTCTCATTTCTCATTAGCCCCCGTGTCCAGTCAAATATTAACCCAAATTGACCTAACCAAGCAGTCAATAATGTCAGGTAGCAACTAAATATACACATTTGCCAATTGCTTATATTTGGGATGCTATTTGTTTATTTTGTAATTGTTAAATAATTTGGAATGCCAAAATAGGCTACCACCATAAATAGCAGCTCATAGTATTAAGAAAAACATTTTCATGAATAAAAGTTTGTAAATTGTGCAAATAATGTATATTTTAGCTAAGTAGTGTAGTTAAGCTACCTCAATAGCTTTGTAAATAGTTAGGGGTAATTAGCAGACTTGTAATTGCTATCTTACAAAATTTTATCAAAACAGCTTTACATCATTTACCTGACTTGGATTGTTGGTAAAAGTTAGAGCCCATGGTATAGAGGTCATATAGCTGACTGGAGTCCCACAGGAGTCTGTGCTGGGACCTCTGCTTTTTGTTGTCTATATAAATGATCTAGAGAAGGGCCTATCATGTAAAACCTCAAAATTTGCTGATACAAAATTAGGCCATAATGTTAAGGCAGTAGCAGGAGCAATGACAATACAAAAAGACTTAGAGTAACAGCCTGGGCAGATAGGTGGGAGATGAAATTTAATGTTGATAAGTGCAAGGTTATGCATATTGGGCCAAAAAATCCAGAATTTGAATACAATATGAATGGAATTTGGATTAAAAATGATGATAAAGAGAAAGACTTGGGTGTCACTGTGACAAATGAACTTAAACCCTCAAATCACTGTATGATAATCAGAAATAAAGCAAATGCTAGACTCAATCTCATGCACACACACATTGAATACAAATCACCCAATATGATAAAGCAACTTTACATTTCATATGTGAGACCCCTCCTCGAATACTGCATTCAATTTAATAGTCCCTATTTGATACAAGATATTGAAAAACTGGAAAAAGTACAGAAATGAGCAACAAGAATGATCCCATCTCTAAGACAATTGACATATAAGGAAAGACTGGCATATCTAAACATGTTCTCATTAAAAAGGAGGTGGTCAAGGGGTGATATGATAGAGGTATATAAAATGATAAAAGGGTTGGATGAGATAGATTTTGAGTCTCTTTTCATTAAAGATCACAATAACCAGACTAGAGGTCATAGTATGAAATTATTTAAGCCAAGATGTACAACAAATTTAAGAAAACAGTTTTACAAATAGAGTAAGTTTTGGAATAGTCTGACAAAAGAAGTGGTGACTTCGGATACACTTTATTCTTTCAAAAGAACATTTGATAGTTTGATGTCTGCAAGGGACATCTGGTAATAGTGTTTAAGCCCATTTTTATTGCATGAATGGTACTAGTTTATTTCATATATATTATGTACATTTAGGTGATAGATCCCACAGCTCAACACTAAGTGTTGTGGGATATAGGAAGGCAGCATCTTGGGTTAAGGGATACTCTCTGTCCGTACACACCCCATTTAGAGAGATTAATCTGCCAAGCAGTGCCCCCCATAATACTATGAGGTATTGAAAAACTCATGATCTTCACTTGCCCCACAAACACCTTTAAATGGGAGACCCAAAATGGGTGCACACACATTTCCACATTACTGTACAGTCTTTACAGCCACACCTACACTTTTCCTCTTAAGTATATATATTGTAATGTATATGGTTTTAATTGCGACTTGGTCCGCAATTGATATGGACTATGACTTATTTTTGGTTAGCAAGGTACTGGTACTGATGGGTACCGTAATGAAATTGACTAGATTCTTTGGATCTGATATATTTGCATGTCAGTTATAAATAGATATAGAATGTAACATATTTGTAGATAGTAGCCTATTATGACTGATTCTCTGGATCCAGAGATTCGGTTAATATTCATTTTAATGCTTTGTTCATTTTCGATAGGAGACATTCTATGACAATTTAACATATAAATTCGTATTCAGGACACCTTGAAACCTCAGGGAAACTGATAAAAATCAAGGAAATATAATAATTATTTTTTATGGAAAAAAAAATAATTTAGACGTAAAAAGCAGCCATTATAGGCCATTGACCGAGTATTTAGCTCTTAACACTATTAAAATTTTAACGAACCTCGCCCTCTCCAGTTTTATGGGGAGACATCTCGTGGCAAAATTAGGAAACATAGGTCAAATCAGCCAATTAAATCTGGTTTTTGTTTCACGTGACCTTATCCGACCAATCAGAGACGTACATTTTGAATCTCTCATAATGCATACTCATTCAAGAATGCTTTTTCAGAGGTTGTGATTTGGATTACTATCAATTAATACCAACCCACCTCAAACTGTGGCAAAACTTATTGTACGTTAGGTTATTCTTGACAAAGCTAGATGCACAGCTCTATTTAGCATGGCTTCCGAAAGTGCAGTTAATTGGAGGAGTTTTTGCTTCGATGTCTGTGAGCATTGGCTAGGGCGGCCTAGGCCAACGAGTTCAAATTTGTGGGCCTGGCGAAATCATCTATTTATTCCTGTTGGTCGCCGCTCATTTGTATAAACACCCCAATGCTGCTATTGAAGGTTAGAAATTACGAAAAAACACGGGTTAGGTTAGGTTGTTAGGTCTGAACCAAAACACATTTTTCTGGTGTTTTTTGGTGTGATTTGCTCAAATCTGAACTTCGTTTCTTTGGGAAATGAGCCATTTTTAAGAAATTTTCAATTTTAAAATTTCTCAAAAATGGCTCATTTCCCAAAGAAACGAAGTTGATTTGAACAAAAAACACCAGAAAAATGTGTTTTGGTTCAGAAAGGAGAAAAAGCACTAAAACGAATAATTACCAGAAATTCTATCTTTAGTTTTAAATTAATAATTAGTTTTGTAAAAATTGGTTGTTGCCAATGTACAGGCAGTTTTTACATAGCGGAGCCACCTTGATGGGCCAAAGTGGCCCCTAGTGCGCCCACTATAAAAATTTTGGTTAATATTCGTTTTAATGCTTTGTTCATTTTCGATAGGAGACATTCTATGACAATTTAACATATAAATTTGTATTCAGGACACCTTGAAACATCAGGGAAACATAAAAATCAAGGAAATATAATAATTTTTTATGGAAAAAAAAAAAAATTTAGATGTAAAAAGTAGCCATTATAGGCTATTGACCGAGTATTTAACTCTTAACGCTGTTAAAATTTTGCCAGTCCTCATCCTCTCCAGTTTTATGAGGAGACATCTCGTGGCAAAATTAAGAAATATAGGTCAAAAAGCCAATTAAATCTGGTTTTTGTTTCATGTTACCTTATCCGACCAATCAGAGATATGCATTTTGAATCTCCAATAATGCATACTCATTCCAAAATCCTTATTCAATTCGGTTTTTGCTATGGTGTGATTTGGATTACTTATAAAAAAGAAGACAGTGCTGAAGTTTTCTTTACCAGTCACGGTATTTTATTTGTCCGCAGTGTGGTCATGAGTAATTATAGAGAAGTTGCTGACCAATATTATTGCAGAAGATTGACTAGGGACGAGCGCAGCAAGAAAAAAGTGTTCCTTTTACTTCGATGTCTGTGAGCATTGGCTAGGCCAACAAGTTCAAATTGGTGGGCCTGGCAAAATCATCTATTTATTCCTGTTGGTCGCGGCTGATTTGTACAAACATCGCAACGCTGCTACTGAAGGTTAGAAATTGCGAAAAAACGCGGGTTAGGTTAGGTTAAGTCTGAACCAAACACATTTTTCTGGTGTGATTTGTTCAAATCTGAACTTCATTTCTTTGGGAAATGAGCCATTTAAGAAATTTTCAATTTTAAAATTTCTCAAAAATGGCTCATTTCACAAAGAAACGAAGTTCAGATTTGAACAAATCACACCAAAAAAATGTGTTTTGGTTCAGAAAGGAGAAAAAGCACTAAAACGAATAATTACCAAAATTTCTTATGTTATGACCTGAGCAACTTCATATTTTTCAATTGTACCGCGATACATACCCAACCAACCCACAGTGCCAGACCAGCCCTCACAAATTCGATAGTGGACCAAATCTTATGGCATGAGCATTAGGGTGGTCCAAAGAGTTAAAGCATCGAATAAGTTCTCTCCACAAGGTTGGTTTTATGCCTCTTGGTGTGGACAGTATTTGTGCAAAGTTTCACGTTATTCGGTTAATATTTAGGGGTCGCCCCACTTGCCCCCTTTTTGAAAATTTGGGAAAATATATAGACAACTGAATAACAATTTTTTTTTGGTTCTCAAAGAATATGAAAGAAAACAGTAAGACAATAGGACATGATAATGGGTGTATCTTCATTATTTCTTCTGCATCAGAGTCGCCTTGGATGGTATTGGTATCTGTTTTCGGTGGGCGGCTACGAGTTGTAGGAGGTACTGCTTCTGGTCCTCGTTTCGTGTCAAAGTGTCATTGTAGCGTTGTGCGAGAGCAATACCTCGCTCGGCAGCATCATTGACGACTTTCATCTTTAAGGCGCGATCTCTAAGTTCCCTGTAGTTCTTGTCATTTGGCCATTCCCGTGGATCTTTTTGAAGTAACTGGCGCGCTTCCTCCTTACCTCCAACTTTCAAGGCATCAAAGAGGGTCAATGTCCTTTTCGTGACGAAGGATGCCACATCATTTTCAACACCAGCTTCCGCCATGTCGATTCGTCGGGGGCAGCCATTCTTTTGGGGATGTTGGAGGTGTTGAACCATTCTCCTTTTGGTATCAGGATCGATCCTATTATCGAAGAAGGCCAGTCCAATCAGATGCTCTGACAACTACCACAGGTGGCATCTTAGAGCTGTCTTCGCCGCTTGTGCAGCTCCTCCGTGTGGATATTTTTCCAGAAGATGCAGCATTTTGAGATCATTGAGAGGAGCTTGTGTCCCCATTGGCGCTTCATGCCAGTACTTGACGTAAATCAGACTGACAAATAAAGCCAGCTGAGTCACGTTTCGTTCTTCGCGTGCTGTGAGCTTGAATTGATAGTGAGAGGTAGATTTTGAGCGCATAAATCGCCTTCGCCATCCATCTTGCGTGGTGCATGGGACCCGGAGCTCGGATAAAGAGTTGATCACCAGTCTTTCCCCCCAGGAAGAGCAAAGATAGTTCAAGGAACTCCTTGTAGTCGTCACGAGGTTGGCTTGCCTGAAGAGCGTTAGGTAAGTAAGCATCTCTTTTCTCATCTCTTGGAGTTGAGGGTTCTCGAACAAGCTGTCCGATGCTGAGACAAATGCTTCGTGGGAGAGAGAGGGCCATTCCTTTTGAAATCGCTTAAAAAGGCCTGTTTCAGGACTTCCTGTTGAGCCAAATATTGAGGCAAAGACATCAGCAAGTACGACTTCAAGTATATGATGTCTACAACCGATCCAAACTAGCTCGTGACCCAATGCTTCTTCAATCCTGACACAGGCTCCACGATGTAAACCCATGTTTGACGCAGTGGTATCGAAGACGAGACCTCTCACATGCTGTTCCACGGTCCATAATTTCATAGTTTGAAGGCATGCCTGGGCCTGTGCTTCTCCAGTTCCTTGTTTCATCTTTGGGACACCAAGCAGCTTCTCCTGTCCATTGAATGTTATAAGGATTGCTATCCGATGCACATTCGTCTTCTTCCCTTCAATGCCAGGGAGAAGCTTTCCGTCCCAATGGAGAAGGACAGGGTCTTCTAGAGAGAATGATTCTAGGTCTTCTCGAGCTGCCTGTTCTCACCCACTTTCTCTGTAGCGATGAATAGAGCTCCGAGAACACATCATCCCAGACAGATCATGCCCCACGGCCTGTAATACAGTTCCAGTTACGAAAACAGCATTCCAGTCAGAAAGATTGGTGCGATCCATTGCTCCAATGACTTCTGGAGATTGAAAATGTCCGTAACCTTGTTCTTGGGACGCTTTGGTGCCGGAGCTTCAGACGAAGAAGGAATCGGAACCGATGGTCTATAGTCGTCGTCGTCTTTCGAAAAAAGGGAAGAGGAGGAAAGATCAATTGATGACACTCCTGCTTCTTCCAAATCTTTCTGTGTTGCTTCATGCCTTGCCTTCCTCTTGGCTTCCTTCTCCATTCTGGATCGCTTTCTGTCCTCTTGTGTAGTCGTTTCCTTATCAATGCCAGCCATGCTGCAAGAATTGACGTCCTTGCGCTGCATGGACAGGAAATTTCGGTCCTCAACGTTGACGATTGTGCTCATGGCATCACTGGTTGCGATGTCAAACAGTTCCTGGATATCCGCTTTGAAGATGTCTTCATTCATTCTATCGCTGGCACATTGCCTGGTCCTGTGCTTCTTGAGTGTTTTGTAGCGGTCTAAAAGCTTTGAAAGCTTACGGACACAGGAGTCAATCCGTTGAGTTGGGATCCGCGCTCGGGTCCAGACTTCAATCACCCTCTGGCATGCCTGGTTCAGACTGTCGGAGGTGGTTTGCTTTTGATTGATGTGGTGGTATTGCCCCAAGAGGAGGGCGTCAAGGCATGTAGGGAGCCTTGACATGGATAAAGTTCCAGTTGCCATCCCTAGAAGCCAAACTTTTGGAATTGATCGAGTTTCAGCCATCGGACCTATGGAAGAAAAAGTACATTATATATAATATATATATTCAGAGTGGGGCGACCTCTAAATATTCACCAATCACGCTGCAATTTTACACAGACCATGTGGACACTAAATGGACAAAAACCACACTTGTGGAGACTATCTAAGACAATTTTGAAATTTCCCCCTATGGATTTGGACCACCCTAATGAGCATGAGAAAAGAAGGGTGGCGACTACGTCGTGTCCTGCCTCGGGAGGCGCTAAGTGGACTCAGTGTAAGCCGCGCAGTCTTGAGACAGAAGCGCTTCAAGATAGGCTGCAATGGCTTCATGTTTTCCAAATGAAATGTAATAGCTATATTGTTCAACCATAAAATGTGATAGTCCTATATTAAATGTTTTGGCCAATACAATATCTACCTGTTGATAGTTTACTAATCAGAGACAATTCCTCTACTTCCCTCAATTTACTAGCTTGCAATCTTCAAGATGTAGCCTAAAATATCATATTTTAAAATCTGTAACAAAATCAGAAGGTATGCACTTGGTTGGTTGGTTTTCACAAATTGGGTTAAATAGTTGGTTCTTTCATTTTACATCCTTGCCCAGTCAAAGCCACTTATATCTAGTCAGATCATGCTTCTTATTTCTCCAAACCAATTGGCAAATGGCATACTAACAAAAATCTAGGATTAATGTCCACTAATATTGTTTAATATTGTCCATTAATATTGTTTAATATTGTAATACATGTTTTAACTATTAATAATACTTATTTACTTATTTATTTATTGATTATTATTAATTTATAACAACTAGCTGCTTATTTTTAATAAGAGCCCAGTAAAGCCTAAAGCTTAAGGGCCAAATTAAATAAAATAAATAGTCGAGCTTCACAATTATTCATGTCAATTAAATTATCACGCTTCAACTGTATACCAACCAGGGAACTGAAAACTAAGATGGCAAGGGCAGACAAAACAGGCCTAATCTATACGTTTGAGCCACACAGAGTACAAAGAAATGTAGAAATGTAGTCAAGCCGTGCTGTTCATATAATTCTACAAATTGACGAATAAAAACAAAAAAAGTATTTTCCAAGTAAGTTTTATCATCACAGTTTAGTATGAATGAGATTTCTCAAATCATTTTTCTTTTAGTATGATGCAGGCGTGCAGCTAAATTTCGAAATTTGCAGGGACAAGAAAATTAATGGGGGGAGTACCGACTTTGGAGTACGAGTATATTGTTCATGTAAACAACTTATAGTTCTGTATAAAATTAAAACAATTTAAAATGCTCATTTTTACAATTTTTTTAACGTCTATTACAATTTTAGTCATTTCATTTTTAGTTTTAGTGGCAATTTTTGTTTTCAGGGGAACAAGCTAAAATTTTTGTGGGACAGTTTACCCATACTCTTTTGCTTCGCTGTACCAGATGCGAGGGCTTTATCTTCAGAAATAACCGAAAAATGAATGAATGCATCTACAATTAGCTAGCTAGCTAGCATACGAAAGCACAAAACTTCCACTTTGTTGATAACACCGGTCTGCACGAAAATCGATTTCTTTATTTTGAGTTGTGATTCTGAAGCAGTTCGCTGCGCTGAATTAAAAAATGCTACCAGTTTTTTTCTATCACCCACAGTTTTAAAGTTATTAGCAAAACAATTTTGGGGCGTTTTGTAATTTTTTACCTTTTTTATCTTTAATTAATTTCGTTTTTTCATATTTTTCAGATAGATAATTCTAACATTACGTCTTTAAAATTTTAATAATGGCTTCTAGAGGATGTACTCATAGTCCAGACATATTTTGTATATTTATGGTCGGTATGTTGTTGTAAAACAAAGGACAAATGTAACGACCTTCATTAAGAGAGCTTATCATGCTTATTTTGGAATTAAATTAGGAGATCAAGACAAAACTTGGGCTCCACACAAGGTTTGTCTTACGTGTGTTGCGGCACTAAGGAATTGGAGCAAAGGTAAAAAGAAAAGTTTGCCATTTGGGATCCCTATGGTATGGCGCGAGCCTAGAAACCATACCGACGACTGCTACTTCTGTTCTTGCAATGTTAAAGGTTATAATGCAAAGAATAAAGAGAGCCTTCAATACCCAAGTCTTCCATCTGCAAAAAGGCCGGTACCCCATGGTCCAGAAGTTCCTATTCCCCGCCCACCCGAGAGTCTGGATCAATACAATTCAGATTCTGATTCAGTTCCAAATCCAGACAATGATGATGTTTATGAACAGCCAACAGCTGACCGAGATCCTAAACCATTAACCCAAGCCGAACTAAATGACTTAGTCAGGGATTTGAATCTGCCTAAGGACCCTGCAGAACTTTTGGGGTCTAGATTGCAGAACAATTTATTGAAATGTTTACAAGTAAAGAAGGTAAATATATTTTTTCTTTCAGTTATTTTTTTATTCTTTCATAAACAAGCAATATGCTTGTCCAAGAGCTAGGAGCTATTTAATTCTGCTTTAATTAGGTTTTACTCTATCACCTAAAGATTTCGTGCTCCAAGCGGTGTTGTAATACCTCATCTATCCCCAAATGTTAACCACCCATTGATGGAAGGGAAGAGAGTATTTTGCTGGGAACGGGACTGGTTGTTATATATATTTACCCTACATTATTATGTAAGCGTTACTGTAGTCTATAACAAAATTTATGGGTTAGCATGTGCAATCCAATGTTGGTTTCGATAAGATGGTTCACATTTGGGGATAAATGGGGGATTTATGACACACCCTGTAGTAAGAAAACCATGCGTGATAGGGAAAAACTAACTATATTTTTGAGATCAGCGCTCTCAAATTATATAGGATCACCAACTAGTTTGTAAAAATCGATCGACAAGTTTTCAAATGTATACTGGTGTAATCAGTGCTCAGGACCCAAGCATCAAGGGGTTAAAAGGGTAAAGTTCACTGGGGCCTGGACAACCAAGGGGACCCAGCACAGTTAAAAGGGTAAAGTTCACTGGGGCCTGGACAACCAAGGGGACCCAGCAGAGCCCAATTAAAAAAGTAACTTTTGTGTAACCTTTTGTCAATCTATTAAATCTGATTTTATCCTACTGTAATGGTATTTCAGTAAAAAATATGGATAATGCATGAATGACCCGTCTAAAATCAGGGAGCCCGGCGTGCGATTGTATACCGGGCCTGAAAAAGTGATGCTTGGACACTTGTTCGTTCGCTTCCTACTTTAACAATTTATAATCATGTGGTCAAATAGGCAGCTACAATGAAATAGATATATGTATGTAATGTTTTATCTTGTGCCTTACGTGTTCCTTCATTAACTCCTAAAAAGTATAAACTAATTGAGATTCATTTCAGACTACATATGATCTTTATGAAAACTCTATTTTTAAGGCAAAACCACTGTATAAATTAAAGTAATTTTCGTACCAGAACAATTGCTTAAATTTGTTTAAATTTCAGAGGCAGACGAAAAGTCTCCCAAACAAAAAAAATTAAAAGAATTATATTTCAATTCATTAACGATATTCTTGACCGTTCAGTAGTATCCCGCAACAAACTGGCGACCTCCCAACTGCCAGTTAATGCTTTAAGAAATACAGCAAACGTAACTTCAGGTCCTAACAGAAAATGGTGCACATAATATGTAGGCTATCTTAGTTTCTAACAGCTTTAGTACCAATGAAGCGAATAGACGAAACGGTGAATTTTGCACATTTTTAAAGGACTATACTGTATTTACTTTCGTAATTACCGTGTCTTTAGTTTCAAAGTATATATTACTTACAGCCTTTATGTTCATGAATACATCACCAATGAGGACCGAACAGCAGTGTGATTTTGGCGTTTTATATATTCTGTTATCGTTCCTGCCAAGCTTAACTATTCATTTCTTATCTCAAGAACCATTTCCCCACTAAATTTCCTGTTGATTGACACCCATTACGACGTTCTACATAAATTCCTTCGAATTCTAGAGCTTGTCAAATCTGGAAATACCAGAGGTTAGAGCAGGGACAAATTTAGTTGGGGTTTAAGCATGAAGTAGCGAGGCATAGTTGATGTTGGTTCATCGGTTGAGCAAAGCTTGTTGCGACTTAAGTCACTCTTAGAAGCATGATAGGTCCATTAAAGGACCCCAGCGGCACTCTGCCGACCTCCGACGCAGACATCGCTAGTGCTGAATGAGTACTTTGCGGGAGTGTTCACCAGGGAGGACACTCGCGTCATCCCCGAGCCAGGCGTCAGGCACGAAGGTGCTGGCCTGGATAGTGTTCGGTGTACCGCGACAGTCGTTGCCGATAGAATAGACAAACTAAGCACGTTTAAGGCTCCTGGGCCAGACCAGTTCCTCCCCAGTGTGTTACGGGAGGTGCGCAACCAGGTGACTCCTCACCTGGCTACAGTCTTCAACCAATCGTTGGAGACGAGCCAGGTGCCTGGAGGGAAGTCAACGTGACCCCTATCTTTAAGAAAGGGGATCACGAAAGTCCAAGAAACTATCGTCCCATTAGTCTCACTTCGGTTGTAGGTAAATTATTAGAGGGGATAATAGCGGATAGGATCGTTGACCATTTGGATTCCTTCAAGCTGCTTGGGGACTCCCAACATGGGCTTAGACGGCATAAGTCGTGTCTCACCAACTTGCCCGAGCTTTTCCACGTCATGTGGAGTGAGTATGATAAGAGTAGGACGATTGCTATACCTTATCTCGACTTTCAGAAAGCCTTTGATAAGGTACCTCACCGCCGGCTAATGGCCAAAGTCCGCGCGCTGGGTATCAGTGGGGAAGTAGGTAGGTGGATTGAAAACTGGCTGAAGAATAGGCGGCAGAAGGTTGTAATTAAAGGGCCTAGTCACTAGCGGGGTTCCTCAGGGTTCCGTTTTGGGGCCACTGTTGTTTATCATTTACATAAATGAAATCGACGCTGGCATCGTCAGTAGGATCGCCAAATTCGCTGACACCAAGCTTGGGGCCAATGTTGGGACGCCCGAACCGATCGAGCAACTGCGTGCGAACCTACGTAGGATAGGAGAATGGTTCAAAAAAATGGCAAATGCCGTTTAACTTGGGCAAATGCAAGGTGATGCACATTGGCTACGCCAATCCTGTCGCACTACTCCACGTTGGGGAGTAATATCGAGGCCACTGATTTGGAAAAGGACTTGGGTGTGCTAATCAGAAGCGATTAAGTTTACCAAACAATGCGTAGAGGTGGAAAAGAGACAGACAGACAGACAGACAGACAGACAGACAGACAGACAGACAGACAGACAGACAGACAGACAGACAGACAGACAGACAGACAGACAGACAGACAGACAGACAGACAGACAGACAGACACTGTAAACCAAATGTATCCTTTCACCAGATCCTGAATTTCGTGTAGCACACGTGTTCGGCCTATTCGTCTACTGTAAGGCTCTAAGCCATTTTAATTAAAAAAAGCTCTAAAATCGATTTATCAAAAGGTACTAATTTCTACAATTTTTAAACTGCAACTATCATTATTTACTACAGAAATACAAATTTAACTAACGCAAGAATGAGAATAATGACGATTTTTGAAGTAACATCAAATTACTGCTACAAATGCAAACCTATTGCGGTTACTGTACGATATATAAGACAGATATTTTAAACGAACTATGCCGGGACATCAGTTCCTCTGCTTACACTGGTGACCTGACCTTTGCTCGTGACACGATGATGTGTAAGAACTTACGAAGTTTCATTAGTATGTTCAGCAGCTCAAAATTTAAGGCGCAAACCTCCATTTGTGACCTTTGGATGCAGGGAACAGACGTCTAACTCGTGCGACAGTCTTGATGTTTTGTGTGTATGAAGTTTCATCAATTTACGTAGAGTGGTTCAAAGGTATGGTGCGGACACGAAAAAGGTCCACTTCATCTTTGATGCAAGCACCTTATTCTTGGTCATGACACAATCGTCTTGTAATGATACACGTCTAAATTTTTAGCAGTTTATGTTGAGCGGTTCAAAAGTTAAGGCTCGAATACGAAAGGGTAATGAACAGAGTTAAATGCACTCCAGTATGACCCCTCCAAATTTATTATAGGGTGTAACTCAGGCTATGAAAGTAAATTCAATCTTTCTGGACACGACAAGGCATCCATGTTCAAACCAAGATATTGCAGTTGACGATATAATTTACGGTTAGTGGCACTTTACCTCGAGGTCAAATAGGACCATAATAATGACAAATCAATAAAGGAGAAGCCAACAAATAAATGGCTACCTATAAATATGAACAGAATTTACCTCTGAAAACTGTTGCATGCAAGTTGTATAATGAATTATTACACTTCACCTATGAAAAGGTGAATATAAGCAGAAATGATGAGCGAACAAGGAATGTGTCACGTGGTAAGAAGAGCGAGAAAAGTAAATTCTAATAACTACACGTTACAGAAAAACGTCCCCATTATAACTATCCCAATCCAAAAGTATCAGTTATACAGAGATCTGTACATATTTTACATATTAATTATTGGATAATCGCAAAGTATAATGGTTTTATTGTTCAAAAAAATTTTAAGAAGCTTTTTTCACATCAATACAACATTAATGGGTAACAACCAAATGTCCCACATCCCAAGAAAGTGGGGGTTAGGGCCCGAACCAGGGCTACCTTAACCAAAATCAATTAAGTTGGGGTGGCCGGCCCGCCGCCTCACCACGACGTAAGATACAGAAAAGACACCCGCCCAGCTCTGGGCAACACTGGGGTTCGAACACACGACTCAGTAGTCTCAGCACTGTTGAATGGCGCCCTAACTGATCGAGCCACGGAAGCTCTAATATTAATTAGAAAATATATTAATTTTGGTTTGCGTAAGCATGAGCGACATGTCCCATTAAATCTGCAAGTTTTTGTCTCATTTCTTCTACTTTTATCTCTGCTAAAGCCATATCAGGTGGAAGAGTGTAACTTTCGACCGTCGTTGTCGTGTTCTTAAGCTGAAATGAAAATTACAAAAATTAATTTTTGTATGGATCATCAACTGTAAAATTTAAACCACTTTTTCCATGTACAGTCGAGTCTCGAAAGTAAACAACGCTACTAAAAGCACTCTTGTACTGCTACTACTAGATATTTTGGCATAAACGTGATTTGAATTCCTGGCCTCTAGTAAGAAATATAGTGAATGAAAAGACTCAATCATCGCTAACTTAGAACGGCTTAAAGACTTAAAACAAGTCGACATTGAACGTCACTTCCGTTCAACTTCTAAAATAATTATAAATGAACTGAAGAAAATCTTGCCTCTTTCTCCACTTCCGAAAGCTTTTTAATCTTGTTTGAAATGGAGCTGAAAGAAATTTCTTCCTCAAAGCCAACTCTCTCTAATTTGGTCTGAAAATCACGAATAAAAATATTTTAAAATGTTCTTAAATTTTACAATACCTTTCTAAATTAATAATATTTGGTAATAGGAATTAATATATATAATATATACTTAAAGACAATATTGTGCCAAAAACAAAAACTTGAACGAGAGAGAATTACCTCGAGCACTTTTAAATCAATCTCATATTTCTTAATTTTTTCCTTATTAAAATCACATCTTTTCGCCTCTTTGTCCAGCTCCTCCTCCTGATTATGGGCCATCCTTTCTGCATCCTCGGAAACCCTGCAGAACGAGTAAATACCTCTATAATGTAAAAGTCGCCGAAAGCTTATCGGGTCATTCCATGTCAACTCAGCCACAAAATGGCACTTTTTGCACTCACCCCTTTCAATTTTGCTCATACTTGGCACAATAGCAGATATACATGCCAAACTTAAATTCCCAAATTATTAGAGCTGACTGACCTTTGGTTACTGAGATACAAGGTCACAAAGTTGTGACATTTTGACCTTTTTTGCGTTAAATGACTATTTTCAAAACGGTGTAACTAAAAAACTATTAAAGCTAGAGCATTGATTTTGGTCTCATTTTAAAGCTCTTTAGTAGCCCCTTGTTTATTGTCTCTTGTTAAATATCTCTACTGTGAAAAATAAAAAAATCCCTTCAAAAGTTGACCTTTGACCTTAAAAAAAAAAAATACCTTCTCCTAAAAAATTCAATTTTTTTACATTAATACCTTGAGTCATGTACAACAAAATCCCAAGAAGCTGTAAGTGGCTGATAACTAGTTCAATGTATAAAAAATAAATGAAGTTGGCATCATTCTTCAATTTTAGATTTTTTTTGTCAGTTCATTTATTTAAAAGTTCTGTTCTGATATAGTGTCAGTGAAGACTTAGTTCAACTTAACATTATTAGTTCAAAAACCTTTTTGTGACCTGTGCCAAAAGAAGTCTTTTAAAAGACAACCAGGGTTAAACCCCTCGACAGCCCCAAATCTACTGGAGTAGCGCTGATCCAAAGGCCCAACTAGTATATAAGTACTGTCAACTTTACAGAGTTGACTCCTGACTTCAAGTTAAAGTTAATTTATTTTTACTAAATACATGTATAAAAATTTATTTAATAATTCATTAATTGTTCATTGTTTTCTTTTCAGGATTTTCTTTGTGCTTTTGTGATTTCAGAGTACAAACATGGAACATTTAAAACTGAAACAGAAGTGTGCTGATCCTTTGCTGCGTCACAAAGGTCAGTGTCGAAAGAAGAGTTTGAGAATTGTACCACAGGAACTTGTAAATAAGTTTCCCGATCTGCACTTAACACTACATCACAGACTTTGTAAGCAGTGTAGAGAACATCTTGAGTCCTTGCCTGAGAAAGGAATAGGCACTTTGAATTCAGACATAAATGATGATTCTTCTTGTAGTAGTGAACCACCTGAAGATCTTGAGAAAATTGAAAATGTTGACAATAGTGATGCATCAACTTCAGAGCAAAACCATGAGATGTGTACTTTGAATGCTTCTTTTGTTTCAATTGGTGAATCACCCATAAAAAAGAGAAAGCTTGTAGAGCAAAAGTCATATGGAGCTAAAAAACTAAGCAAGGTGACAGAGACAGTTAAGAAGAGAATGGAAACAGTTGCAGGAAAAGAGATTTCTGACTCACAATTTAAGGAGCCATCTGGAGATGTAGACTGTTTAGAAATAATAAATCAACTCAAGGAAAAATTCAAAAATGAAAATACTAAAAGAAGTGATAAAATAAAAATCCTCACTGTATTGCCCAAAAGTTGGAGCATTAGGAAAATTGCTTCAGAATTTAACACACAAGGCATACAGCATCTATTGCTAAAAAAATAGTTGAAGAAAAAGGTGTCCTTTCAGACCCAAATCCAAAGGGTGGGAAAAGAATTAAACAGGATACTGTTGACGCTATTAAAGCATTTTATCTTTCAGAAGACATCAGTAGAACAATGCCAGGAAAGAAAGACTATTGTAGTATCATTGACAATGAAAGAGGAAGGATACATTTGCAAAAGCATCTTTTACTTTGCAATTTAAAAGAAGCCTATCATATTTTCAAAGAAAGAAATCCTTTGGTTAAGGTGGGATTCAGTAAATTTGCAGAATTGCGTCCAAAGCAGTGTGTTATTGCTGGAGCAACAGGAACTCACTCAGTATGTGTCTGTACAATTCATCAGAATGCCAAACTTATGTTTGTAGGAGCTGAATTAGAAAAACTAACTGCAAATGATGACACACCTATTAAGAATGTACGTCATTGTGTTGCCTTTATGGAATGCAATCCTGCCTCACAGAAATGCTGCCTCAGACAATGTGAACAATGTGGAGATCCATCAGATTTAAAAAACAGACTACTGGACATATTTACAAACAACTTCATTGATATCATAAATTTTAAAAAGTGGACCAATACAGATCGGTCAAATCTTGAATCAGTAGAACTGAATACAGATGAATATATTGACCAATTCTGTAACCAACTGAAAGAATACCAGATACATGACTTCAAGACAAAGATGCAAGCAACTTATTACCGTGAAACAAAAATGTCTTTGAAAGATGGTGAGGTCCTTGCTGTGTGTGATTTTGCTGAAAATTATTCCTTTATTCTTCAAGATGAGGTTCAGAGCTTTCACTGGAACAATGAGATGGCTACTCTACATCCATTTGTTATTTACTATAAAAAGGAAGATGAGATTGCTCACCTTAGCTTTGTTATTATTTCAGAGTGTAACATCCATAACACAGTTGCTGTACATTTGTTTCAAAAGCATCTGATAAAATTCCTAAAAGATAATATCTCATCCATCGGTTCCATCCACAAAATAATTTACTTTTCAGATGGGTGTGCAGGACAGTATAAGAACTGCAAAAACTTTTTGAATCTTTGCCATCACAGAGATGATTTTGGAATTGAGGCAGAATGGAATTTTTTTGCAACAAGTCATGGAAAGGGACCCTGTGATGGTGTTGGAGGCACAGTTAAGAGATTAGCTGCAAAAGCTAGTCTACAACGACCTTATGATGAACAGATCCTTACTGCAGAACAGTTATATACATTTGCAAGTGAAAATATTGTAAATATAAAATGTCATTTTTCAACCAATAAAGAGCATGAAGAGGAAAGCCAACTTCTCCAAGAAAGACACTCAACTGCAAGGACTATTGCTGGTACACAGAAATTACACCATTTACAGCCAGTTTCATTGACTTCTCTTAAGGTTAAACATTATATTATTCAAATATTGAGAAAGTTACTGAAAAGGAAGAAGTTGTGACTGAGGAGAAAATACATGGTTTTGTTACTGCTGCATATGATGGCCATTGGTGGGTGGCATATGTGCTGGAAAAGATACCAGAGAATAGAGAAGTAAAAGTCACATTCCTTCATCCTCATGGCCCAAACCCATCATTTGTGTATCCTGGTCGACCAGATGAATTAATCTTACCATATTCAGATATTCTAACACAAGTTGAGGCATCTACTACTAATGGACGAACATACAGGATTTGCAAAGAAGTTACTTTGAAGGCATCCAAAGCTTTGGCAGATCTACAGCACAGAAAGGTAAGAATTCAAAATTAAAATGGTCATGTAACTATATATACACTGCATACATTTTAAGTTGTGATAAATGGAAATCAATGAGCACTATACCTATACATATTGTATGTACATTTTAATATGTTACTTGTATTTGTTAATTAGGTAGCTATCTAGGTATACATTAAAAATTGTTTTCTCTTCTAGAAATCACAATAAATTGGGTGGCCCACAAGAATCTTGTCAACTACTGAAAACCATCACATACATGCACAACATACAGGTGAGGTGGGTAAAGAACAAATATTTAAAAATAAGCATTTGCTTGTTTGTAGAAGGCTGCAGATAGTATGTAGATATGGGTTGTATTTGTAAGAGATTGAGCTGACCTTAGACAAAAATGGTTACTGACATACAAGGTCACAAAGTCATGACTTTTTGACAATTTTTGTATAAAATGACTTTTTTCAAAATGTTGCTTGAATTCATTATTTTTTATACATTGAACTAGTTATCAGCCACTTACAGCTTCTTGGGATTTTGTTGTACATGACTCAAGGTATTAATGTAAAAAAATTGAATTTTTTAGGAGAAGGTATTTTTTTTTTATTCAAGGTCAAAGGTCAACTTTTGAAGGGATTTTTTTATTTTTCACAGTAGAGATATTTAACAAGAGACAATAAACAAGGGGCTACTAAAGAGCTTTAAAATGAGACCAAAATCAATGCTCTAGCTTTAATAGTTTTTAGTTACACCATTTTGAAAATAGTCATTTAACGCAAAAAAGGTCAAAATGTCACAACTTTGTGACCTTGTATCTCAGTAACCAAAGGTCAGTCAGCTCTAATAATTTGGGAATTTAAGTTTGGCATGTATATCTGCTATTGTGCCAAGTATGAGCAAAATTGAAAGGGGTGTGTGTTTTAGGTGGCTGACTTGACTGACTTGACAGTTGGGCTTAAGTCAGACTTTGGTTAACATGTTTAGTCTCATGCCGTTTCGATCTAAGTAGCTCCAATTACTCCGAATTATGATTTTATTTTCTGTTCCTGTTCGTGGTGAAAAGTTACTGAGGAAATTTTAAAGCTATTAGAAAGTGATTGTGTTTAGTATCAGCGAGACGGATTTGCCATAGTAAATACACAGACCTAAAGCATAATTACATTTGAAATAAAGAACGATTACTTACTTTTTCAATTCATCTAAATTGTGAGCGATGTTTTTACTAAGTCTTAGAAGGCTTTCGGTTAGTCGTTTTTCTTTTTTCAAAGATTCATCAATCTATGAATTAAAAGATTATTTTTTTTAATATTAACAATTAGTATAAAATTAAGGTTATGGGAAACACGAGAAATCTGTAGGGCATCCACAAAAAAATAGGAGAAATTTAGCTCATTTCAAATGGAATTTGCGCGACTCTGTGCACAACTGGTACATTAATAAGGAGTATTATTCCGAGTGAAAGAAAATTACAGCACTTACACAAATTAAAGCTTCCAAGAACAACCCAATACCTGTAGTTGTGTGTGTGTAATGCACAAATACTATACATGTGCTGTATGTATATTGACAAAGTATACAGACAGACTGATAGAACTATCATTCCAGCAAAAGTGAATGAACCTGACGTTACAGCATCTTTTTATTAGCCTAATCTTGGGAGAATAATCTGTTCATCATCTTTTAAAGGACAAGAATTTCAGTAATGGAATAACTGAAATGACTGATTGACTCACTTCTCTATTTTCTTCTTCTAATGAATTAATTGCAAGCATGAAATTTGATGGTGAAGCTGACTGAAGATTCAGAGTCTGAAATATTTATTAAACAATTCATTTACAATACTTGTTAACACTTCCAATATGTTGGATACTGATAAATCACTCATACTACCTGTGAAATATATCTTGCATTATTATTACAAAATTTAGGATCGCTAACTTATAATGGGATTTAGAAACCTAAATTGAAGAAAACTAGGCCTTAACATGGAGGAAGAGATGTAAAAAGCTTTACAATGAAACAACGAAGACAAGCACTGGTCATGAATTTTAACAACTAGTTTTCACAAGTCCATAACATATTAACACTACTGTTGTACTTAAAATTCTTTTACCTTGCTGAATATCAGAATTTCCATATCAATCAAATAAAAAGAGTAATTTATCAAATAATTAAGTTGTGCGTACACATAAAATTAATAAGCTTATTTTATAACAAGATAAAAAGTGCTTTTCTGAAAT
This sequence comes from Bathynomus jamesi, assembly GCA_023014485.1. Classification (NCBI taxonomy): domain Eukaryota; kingdom Metazoa; phylum Arthropoda; class Malacostraca; order Isopoda; family Cirolanidae; genus Bathynomus; species Bathynomus jamesi. The sequence goes on along the minus strand of JAJOZX010005350.1, from coordinate 117,695 downwards.
ACAAATTTTTACATTTACAATGTTTACATGGGGGGGGGGGGGGGGGGGGGGGGAGAAAGTACTGTAGAACTACAGCCAAGCTGGAGTTTTCAGTACCAATGGCTCAAATAATCAACTGAAGTATGGATCCAATGACACTCATTTTGAACAGAACAGATCTGAATGCAAATGTGTTTAAGTTGACATCATCAATAGCGTGAGCTAATGTTTCTATTAAAAGTCGAGTATATGATGCTTCTTCAAAATCTGGCAATCTAAAATTCTTTCAATTATTCAAATGTGTTATTGTAGCGCATACTTTAATGAAAGCTAAATAAGTTGCAAGCAATTAAGTTTTAAATTTTCATCTGCACAACTTTCACTCACAGTTAACTACATTAAAATGGTTATTTTGATTCTATGATACATTGATTGTACAATGAATGCATCTTAATTTTTCTCAACAATAAAATAAAACTATCACACTGCTGAAGATATCCTTTTTCCAGAGTTAAAATATGGATGACAATTAGCTATTTTAATTTCTTATATAATCAAGTTGTTCTACAATCTGTACAAATTTAAAAGCGCAACAAGAGGCAGGAGTAACACCAGAATGACCAACTAAAAGACCGATTAAACTTCACACCTAATTTATCCTTACTCAAATGGACAAGCTAATTTTAGAAAAGATGACAATGATATAAACACCCAAAGAGCATACTTACGTAATACAAAGATCCGAGAGCATCTAGACATTTTTGTTCTTCAGTATCAAGAATATTTGAAGTGAAATTAAATTCTTTCAAATTATTTCTAGCTGCTTGTCTGAAATTGATTTTAAACACTTCAAATTTTGTTTGGGATACCAATGACAAGGATAAAATTAAAAACTATTTCTGGCTTCATCAACAATAAATATAACTTTTCAATCAAAGATAAACCCACTGTACTTAAGTTGCCAAAAAGTTTTATTTTAGCTATGATTGATGGAGTAGGCCTATTAATATAAATATCAAATTTTAGTTAACATCCAAAATTTGGTTTTCATAAATTTTTCAAACTTTGATGAAATTACCACACATTTCCACTATAAACAAACAGTACATGAAAAACAAGGGCTTATGCACACTGCTTAAATGAAAAAGTTCAACCAGAGTTAAAACAAATGTCAAATAGGATACTAAGCAAATAAACCAGAGGTGGGAGTCGGAGTCGGTAAAAATGACCGACTCCCGACTCTGATTCAATTTCTATATGCCAACAATTTACCAGAATACTACTCTGCCCTAAATAAATATCTTCCTGAACTAATTCTAGATTCACATTTCCACTTTTGATTTATTGTTCTGGTAAATCTTAGCAAATGAATTTCATATTTCTATTTTAGGATACTAGGTACCATATAAAAATTAGCAATATATTAATTATTAATTTAATTAGCTCCTATTAGTAATGAGTCGTGGGCCTAGTAGAAAATCAGCAGTCTTTCAATATTTTAAGCTAAATGAGGATGAAAGTATTTTTATTTGTCAAGTAGAAAAGGATGGTAGTGTGTGTAATGCAAAAATTAGTGCTTACACTGGGAAACATGCTAATGCTCCAACTAGAGCCTCAAACTTGAAACGCCATCTACGAAACAAACATCCCAATATTTATAAGGTTGTAGATCAGCATGATAAGGAAAGAGTCTGGAGTCGGAGTCGGTTTTTAAAAATACCGACTCAGGAGTCGGGAGTTTTTGGCCAACTCCCCATCCCTGATTAATAAACCAAATTGTCTTAAGCTTTGACCTTTCAACCCTAAACATTACACTCAAGAGGCATTTAGCCTAGTTAGGAATAAGTGAATATTGTGGTTTTCTTAGTTAAACTTCTCTAACAATTATTATAATAAAACTTTTTTTAAATAAAATTAAGCAAACTCATTTTTGTATAAATCATATACTACTTCCTAATTAAACTCAACTTATCAGTTAACCCAGAGATGACCTGAGATACAGCTACAACACCCACAGTCTGTAAATAAACCTATGGTAGGCCTGCTTTGTTTGTAAACTAGGGGTGCACTGGATATGAATTTTTCATATCCAGCCAGATACCAGATATGGCCATATCTATCCAGCTGGATACATATATATATTAGGTACTGTATTATTTTTACATTCATATTGCTATGTTTTGTTTTGCATTGGGGGCAAGCTCCACCCCAAATATAAGATAAATAATAATTTAAGTATATTCAGATGTAGTGTGTTTAATTGTTTTCTTCTCTTTCAGGTTCTTGTGTTGTATTAAACTATTAAGTATTTAATCATGACAAGTTTTGTGTGGTCGCTGTATACAATAAATGATCCTAGCAATATCACTGCAAAGTGTAATATTTGCCAAAAGATTATCAAATGTGGGACAGAGAAAGGTGGCCAAAAGTCTTTTAGCACAACACCTCTTCATAATCATTTGAAGATTAATCACCCAAAAGAGTATGCTGAAGCCAAAAACGAAAATGACAAAAAAAGAATAGCTGTCCAGTTCAAATTTGGAAGGAGGACGACTGATTTCCTCTCCTTAAAACTATTGTTTCAAAGCTTCTCTGCACACCCGCATCCTCTGTATTTTCAGTGTTTTTTCTGAATATGGAAACATCTATGAAGCAAGGCAATCCCGAATATTGCCTAAAAGAGGAGAAATGCTCTTGTTTCTGCACCACAATTGAAAAAAGTTCTAAATCACTATTGTTGATTTTTTTTTTTTTTATTCTGAAGACCTCCAGGCTGAATGGCGCCATCTGACCTACACAATACTGGCCTCCAATTCATTGATTTCATTCCAAGCATTTTATATTGTATTCAATGTATTGTTTTACAATTGTCAAGCTTGTAATGTTTTGTATTGTTTTGAAAATAAAGGAAAAAAAAAAGAGAAAAAAGAATGGAAAGCAAGTGCAGGGATCTAGCAATATTTTACTCTTTTTAAAAAATTTAATGCCGAGACGTTTTTATAAAAAGTAGAGTTGCACCGATGTATCGGTATCGGTATGGTATCGGCCGTATCGGCCACTTTTCACAAAGTATCGGTATCGGCCGATACTGTTCTGAAAACGATACCGATACTTTGAATTACTGTTTTTGAAGAAATTATCTTATTTTATATAAAATTAAATTTTTTATTATTATACAGAATATCTTATTTAGTTGTTTAATATATATTTTATCAAAATTAGCAATGTTTACATTTACTAACAAAACAAAAAATCATAAAATGTAACTATAGGCCCCTATACAAGATTACAAATATTCAATACAGTAATACAGTATCATATAAATATACAACTTCAAATTACAGTAATAGTTTTCAGTAAAAATGAAAGTTTTGTAAAGCTGTTCATAGATGGCACCACGTGGCATGCATAATCATAATAAACCATTCAGTTGCTTGAATGCTTGAATCTTGTGTGTAAAGTTATTGATAATACACTACCATTATATGCATTCATTGGTTTAGAACTTTATATAATAAGATATATATATATATTTTCTTAATTTAATTTCAAATATATATATTGATAAAATAAAAAATATTTCTGGTAAATAAATTTACAATTCTTATGTATTAATAATGGCTATAGGGCCCAAGTAGCTGTTCATAGATGGCACCACGTGGCATGCATAATCATAATAAACCATTCAGTTGCTTGAATCTTGTGTGTAAATTATTGATAATACACTACCATTATATGCATTCATTGGTTTAGAAACTTATATAATAAGATAATATATATATTTTCTTAATTTAATTTCAAATATATATATTGATAAAATAAAAAATATTCTGGTAAATAAATTTACAATTCTATGTATTAATAATGGTATAGGGCCCAAGTAAGCTAGACCAGCCTACAGTGATAGCAGTAATTTTACTGTATATACCCCAATATATACGTGTATGATAATATAGTTTACAGTAATAAGTTATAAAATTATCATCTTTGTATTAATTTAATTTAAAATATTTTAAATTATTATACAACATTAAATAAGAGCTGTATATTAAAAATTTATACATTTTATTGTAGACAATTTATAAGTTGTTTGTTTGCAATGTTTTTACTTTTTTAGTACATTCAATTTAAACATAATTAAATTACAGGCTCTAGCTATATATTATAATATATTATTTATTATGAAATTAAATGGAACTAAAGTTGGGATTGGAAAGGCATTTAAGTTAATTGAGATATTATTTCATTTACTTGAACTTTTATTAATAATCAATTTTAAAACAATTAAAAAGTATCGGTATCAGCACTTTTTTTTGTAGTAGTATCGGTATCGGCCAAAATATTGGTATCGGTGCAACTCTAATAAAAAGCTCTGATTATACTAATAGAACTGTAATCATTAAGGATGGACAGATGTTAATTTATCTTGTCATCAGTATTGTGTTGATTAATATAAAAAGTATTGCTGGACTGGTTAGGGGTGGGCCCTGGAGGGCTTTCCATTTTTGTATGTAAAATATTATTTGTAGGTGTTGTCATCATATTATGGCAGATTTTCATACAGGTGTTAATTTTCTAATGTCTTGGCCTATATCCAGCCAGATACCAGCCAGATATGACCATATCCTGCCAGATACTGGATATTTCGCAATATCCAGCGCACCCCTATTGTAAACATTCCTGAAATTAGTCTTTTCTTTAATACAGTTAACTAGCTACAGTAGCTATATTACTCTACATTGGTTATGGTGTACAGCATATGCTAAATAGTTTATTTAGTCTGTGGGGAGTAGCAAGACAATTTGTATATGAAAACTGTAACAAAAATAAAAAAAGACAAAACTTACAATGATTCTCATAAGCATCCGATCTACTATCTAAGTAACCAATGACTTCATCTAAATCTTCAAAGGCTTCTTTATATGCAACCATTAAATGATGCAGTTTGTTGATGTTGGTTTCACTCCTTTCAAAATGAGGGACTTCTGAATCTCCAAGGACTTCTCCCAACCACTTCATAACCTTATTGAAAAACAAAAAACTTCATTGAAGAGAAAATTAATTAGCAATATTAAAAAAAAAAAAAAAAAAAAAAAAAACACATTCTTGTTTGGAATATCAATGTTACAAAATCCCACTCGGGTCTATTCTGGGGTTCTGAAAGTTAAATCCTACCAGTTATACAGGATGTCCTAAAAGTCCCAATGTATTTTTGTTCACCTTGCAAAGAAAAAGGTTAGTACTTTGGACACACCCACCAACTTATATAATATAATCAGACATGGGGTAATTATCATTGTAATGGTAATTAATTACAAATCTCTTGTAATGATAATGTAATGAAAGAAATTTTGAGGCAATAATGGTAATGATAATGGTAATGAAAGGTCTATAATGAATCATTACACATTACATTTTCATACAGTGTAATTTCAAGATTTTATATATATATAGCTTCTGATTCCTCCAGTTCCAGCCAGCACCAAAGCAGTGCAAGTTGTTCAATTTTATGGCTGCTCCAGCTCCCTCTACAGCTTCTTAGAACCCTACTGTCAGCCAGGTGGACAACTACCTTGACCAGCCCTGCATTGATGAGGACTGCAATCCCATGACATCGTGGAGGAACAATGCACATCTGTATCCTGATGTATCTGTTCTTGCTGCCAAGCATCTCTGCATCCCTGCCTCCAGTGCACTGGTGGAGTGCTTATTCAGTATTGTAATGATTACAATGATAATGAAGTGCTCATAATGATAATGTAATGAAACAAAAATGCTGTAATGGTAATGAAAAATTTCTGGTAATGATAATGATAAACCTTGTAATGACCCCATGTCTGTTATATATATACACATTTTAACTGCAAACACGCAGTATAATTAACGTAAAGAACGACGCTTGTATAGGAGAATATTCCGCGCAAGATGAGAGAGAATGAAACAAATGAAAAAATGAGTTAACCACCCGGGAATCAAACCGGGATCTTCCGATTGCCAGTCAGATATGATAACCATTACACCACGGCCTCACTCGAACAACTGCGTGTTTGCAGTTAAAATGTGTATAATGTTACGGCATGCGGGAGGTGCCCCCTTGGGGCATTGGTTTCTGCGCGTATGTAGGAGAATTACGGCATTTGTTCAAGTGAGGCCCGGGGTGTAATGGTTATCATATCTGACCGGCAATCAGAAGATCCTGGGTTCAATTCCCGGGTGGTCTCATTTTTTAATTTGTTTCGTTCTTCTCCTCATCTTGCGCGGAATATTCTCCTATACAAGCGTCGTTCTTTACGTTGATATATATATATATATATATATATATATATATATTATAATAGTTATTCCTGTCTCTTGAGGTTAGAGAAAAATATAAAACAAATAAGTTTATTAAATATTTTAATACCTAGTTAGTACCCCCCACCATTTGCCTTTATTACAGCTTGAATGTGTCTTGGCATTGAATCAACTAATTTTTTGCAAGTTTCAATAGGCATTTTTTCCCATTCTTCAAGAAGCTTATAGCATGAAGTTCAGCTTTAGATGAAGACTTATGCCTCCAGACAACCTTGCCTAATACTACCCACAGGTGCTCTATGGGATTAAGGTCTAGGCTTAGGCTTGGGGGGGGGGGGGGGGGGGGGGGGGGGGGCAGCATTCCAAAAGTTTGATTCCTTTCATGACAAGCCAATTTCCAGTCGCTCAAGATGTTGGCAAAGTGCATTATCTTGCTGGAATGTAATGTCACCTTTGCTTACTCCTGGGTAAAGCTTTTCCATAGATAGGCCCAGAACTTGCTCTAATATTGCAGTATACAATGAGGAATTCCTCCCCTGGCACAAAAACAGTTTTTCAACTCCTCCAGAAGACATGCGACCCCAAACCATTATGCTACCACCACCAAATTTTACTGTAGGGACAATACATTCTGGCTTGTATGCTTTGCTTACTCTTCACCTTACAAACGTTGCACCAGGAGAGCTGAAAATCTGAAAGAATCCAAGAGAAATCAAACTTTTTACGATTCCCTATAAAATCCAAAAGGCAGGGTATTTATCAATTTTGATGGTACAAGGAAATAGAAGGGTTTTACTACTTACCTCAAAGTTACTTTCGTCTGACCAAAGCACATTTCCCCAATCTTCAGAGGTCCAATGGTGTTTTCTTTCCCAATCAAGTCTCTTTTTCTATTTGTCTGACAGCCATGGTTTCTTTCTCACTTTTCATGCCTTGAGATCAGATTCTACAAGCCTTCTCCTCTGTTCTAGATGACACTGTTTATTGCTTGGGATAGCTCTGCAGCTAGGTCAGATGATGTTTTTTGGCAATTTTGCAAAGATGAGCGTTTCAAGAATCAATCCTCCCTAGCATTAGTAACCCTTTCACTGATTCCTTGGCTTAGATCAGTGGTGCACAAACTTGTTTGATGTGAGGGCCAAACCAACCATCTGTTTTATATGTAGGGGCCAGATATATAGATATTCTATTTTTATAAATATGCATTTTGTAACCAGGAGTAATATTTCAGATTTTTCTTTGGGTAGCTACCCTTTTCATGTGAAAAATGTGAATTGAAAAGACCCGTGGGGGCCACATTTGGCCCGTGGGCCAGGGTTTGTGCATCACTGGCTTAGATGCATGGCTCTTGGTGCCCTGAAGACATTTTAAAGTTGTTCAAACAGCGCACCTTGAACATTTAAATTTTCTTGCAAATGAAGCTTATGAAAATCCTTGAGAATGAAAAACCTCAATTTTAGCCCTTTTAGAGTGTTAACTCTCGTTTCTTACCCATTGTTCAAAACTTATGAACATCTCTGAAAAAAATCATCAACATTTTGATAAAAGTTTTCAAAAAATGAACCATGGAAGCAGGTTTTTATAATACTTCAATTTTTTGAGAAAATAGGTGGAACTCACAAAAATTTAAATTAATTAAAATACCTAGACAAAAGTGCTTGATCAAGGTGCAAATTAGTCATATTATAATCATAAAACTAAACTAATTATTTCACTGGTCAAATATTATCTAATAATCACCATAAGTGAGGTTTCAAGGGGTGGCTAATACTTTTGACCAAGGCTGTATATAAAAATCAACCAACATTATTTAACCCTTTGAGTGCATAATCAAATTTTGAGCATCAATTTTCCAAAGGGAACCAGCCCAAAATTTAATTATGCACTTAAAGGGTTAAGAAACATGCATACACTGTGACAGTTCTTGGTATTAACTTAAAAAATGCTAGCTTGTAGTAATAATAAAAAAATTTCACTTTTTGATAGATAATTATCCATCAAAAAATGAAAATTTTCTGATACCATGGGGTAAATCTGCTTTTCACACTCAGCAGTAATGAATATTCAGGCAGATATATCCACTTTCACACTCAAAAGGTTAAATTCCAGGCTTTTAAAATTTTTGAACTGTGTAAGCTGGGCTTCTAAACTAGAAAATATTGCAAAGAAAATGCATAATCACTTACTTCTATTTGTTTGGCAGCCATTTTACAGTGTTATATAAATTTTATATGGTACACTATTTTGCTTTCAAATCTTTAACTGGAGTGGAGGCAAATCTTGAGCTTACCAAACCCAAACTTTGAAAATTAGGTTAGATCAGTATTCTTCAATTCAGAGTAGGCCTATTTGATGTACAGTAATATCTAATTAAAACGATGAAAATTTGATAATTTCAAAGACTTAAACTGTCAAAAGTATCATATATAAGAGTTCCCAATGACCCTGCAATCTTGAGAGAAGGGTCTTTCAATACTTTCTGAAGTATATATTGTATAGGCTCTTTCAAACACTTCTGCTCTTTTACACTTATTTCAAAAAGTTCCATATCATATTTATTGTGATACAAAATGTTCTTTGTTTTAACTTTCCTTAAACTTGGATCAATATCTACTTTGTTTGCACACAGAGCAATAGGTATATCTGAACAAACTCTCGTTATATCTTTATGCCACTGTGGTACATTTTTGTACGTCACTCTTGATGTGACGTCAAAAAACAGAATGGCAGCATCAACACCTATGTAATAATCATCCCTCAGAGGTCCAAATTTCTCTTGTCCTGAAGTATCATGTATAGTAACTTTTAAATTTCCAGCAGTAGTACCAACCAAAATTTCATGCTTCTCTATTCCTAATGTGGCAATATATTCCTTTCTAAACCCTCCATTATTTAGCCTGTCAACATAGCTACTTTTTCCAGTACCACCATCTCCTACTAATACAATTTTATAATTTCTGATGTCCTTATCAACTGAGCTACATTCTTGAGGATTGTCAGTGGATGCTGCTAAAGTGTTGCTGCTCATTTAATTTATTTGTTAAGATTTAGAGAAATTTTGTCATATCCATTTGTATAAATCTGAAAAAATATTAACAGTGAGGGGCAAATAACTAAATTTGATTAATTAGCTACACTAACAAAAATTTAGAAATTTTATATTTATTTAATTTTTTTATGAATTTGGGTAAGCTGATTACAAAAATTATAGGTATTGGTTTCTGTTGCATTGCTTATTTTTCACACCACCAAAAATATTTTGCATGTAAATATACTACTTATGCTATATTTTAATTTATTATGAAAGTTTTAGCATAATAAAGAAAAAACATCCCTTTATCAAATTAAGTCAATAAATCATCTTAGAACATCAATTATTTAATTAAAACAGCACGTCTCATGTATTATGGCATATTAATTGGGTCATTTAGAAATGATTTTTTGATTGGCTCTCTTTTGTAATCACCATCATTACTTTGAAGCAAACACCAGATGTAGTCACCCATCATGGCTGCACCCAACCTTCCCTGATACCTCTTCTCCATAGTTTGAATATCCTGATGGAACTGTTCACTATGCTATGTTCTTCACTCATCACTTAAATTTGCTCTGAAGGAGTCAAGTAGAATGTAAATAGTGAAGCTTCAATGACATTCTACAGCCGTCTTTTTCAAAATTTTCAATCAAATTTTCAACAAGCCCTTTGTAGTTTTCACTTTTGGTATTTCCCTGAAACCCATATACTATAAGCTGTCACAAACTTTTCTCACCTGCCAAGTTTGAAAGTAAAAGCATTCAAATTCTGGACAAAGAGTATCATGCAACATCAACTGAATTTATTTTTTAAAATTTGCCATAAATGTCATGCCATTCTTTATACCAATTATATATACAGCAATTCTATTTATGAATCATTCACACTGCTAAAGTATTTATTATTATTGCTACTAATCAAAGCAATATGTAAGACAGTCTATATTTTTATCAAGTTGCACCAGTCATAAGAGAACAAAAATAAGTAAAGAAAATGTTGCTAAAACAGAAACTGATACCTATAGGCCTATAATGATACAAATGATAGTTCTCCCAATACATTGGCATTTTATTTTAAATTAATTACAGTCAGGACCCATATTATGCAAAATGTCATACATGTGAGTTATAACACTTGACCAATTATCTGGAGAATGTGAATATAAAATGCTGTATACATGAAAATTTCTCAACCAAATCTGGGGTCTATAACACAATCTGATATTCATTAAATTTTAATGTAATAATTAATATTCATGCTGACAATTGTAGTACCTACATTGACTAACTATTTAAATGTGCAATTTAGCTCATGGTTAAATGCACATTTTTTAATTCAAGAGGGGCATTGATCAATTTATTTCATCCTACAAAGAGCTCCACAAAGACTTGCAGAGAAACACAAAGCAGAAGGTTACATCATTCTTTAAATGTGTTTCTGCATGAGCTCCCTCAATGTCCACCACATCACAAGAGGAGGAAGTTGCTGGATCCTCCATCTAATTTGTAAATGTAGATTACAGTACTATTAATTACTAAATTTTGTTTATATTAATGGTGTGTCCTACATGTAAGGTACCTAATTTGTAAGTAAATACATACTATTAAGTACTTAATTTGTTTTTTATGAAATTAAAGTATTTATTATGAAATTAGGTTACTGACTCTTGGTCCCAGATCCCTATCCCCTTATTTTCCACAGACTTAATGTTCCAGATTAAGTGAGGTTTTCCAGGAACCTATCCCTCATGTAATACAGGACCCAACTGTAATTACAATTCTCTAATATGTTATGCCATGACCATAAATATGTACTGTACCATAGAATGGGGTGACTTTGCCATAATACTGAAAATAAGTTTCAGTTCAGTAATTTGAAGTATTGTACCAGTACTACCTGCTATAAATTGTTTTATGTTTGTATGTATAGTACACATACAAGTATATAGCTCTGAAATAATGCAGACTACATTTAGTCACTTATCTATGGATTTGGGGAGCATTTATAAAAAAAAATTCACATTTTTGCAACATTTGAAACTTTTAATTGGTTTATATAGAACCACTTATCCAATTATCATGAGCTTTAATATATTAGCTGGGTCATTCCACATCAAGTGGACCAATTTTGGAAAAGTGCCCCACTTCACCATGTCAGATTTTGTTCTAACTTTGCTCACAGATTCCTTTAAGTCTTAAAGGAAGTTCTGCAAAGTGTTAGTTCCATATCTCTTGTGGTTCTGTCACTATGGCTCCAAGAGCATGGGCTACTTTGTCAATCACATTGAGCACCAAATTATTTGTGCCATTTTTAGCTAGTCAGCATTCCACAGTAACAAATCCTTCTGTTCTGAAAATGTGCTCCTAGGGTCAAAATTTACTGTAGATTTCAAAACTCACATTACTAGAGCTCTAGGAAGCACAGATTTTCCATAAAATATCCCCAAAGTAGGCTTCAAATTACATTTTGATTCCTGGGAAGCCACTTTTAGAAAATTATAGCTCTGGATCTGCTTGACTCTGTGAGCTTTTGTTAGAAACCAAGAAAGTACTGCCCATATGCTACAAAATGTTTCAATCTGGATCTTCCTACCTGTTCTAGTTGCTGAATTATAAGGCATCAAAAATGGCAGAAATTAATTTATGTGACAAAAATGCCCCATCATGTGGGATGGCTCACACCATACTCTAACAAAAACCAATGAAAAGAGCATCTCCTGAAATACTAGGGCCTAGTTTTTTATTTTGGTGTCTTGCTTTTTTTGTAGGTCTAGTAGAGCTTTGAAATTTTGTTCTGTGTGATGTTTCTAGCATTATAATTGTTATTTCATTGGCACAATGTCTTATTTTTCTTTTGTTCTTATTACTAATTATATAGTGCAGGACTAGGTGCTATGTGCTAGGCTATACATAATATTTTTATTTATGTTCAACAACATGTAATACATGACTTATTATTATTTTCAGATCAAAACTGAAAATGGCTGAATCATCAGATACTAGTAGTGTTCATGTGGGAGAACCCATGGAAACAAAGAAAACTGGAAGCTTGTACTATTGGAAATAAAGAGGGAACAGAGTGTCACCTGAAAACATATTCCAGAAAATGTGGTTTGAAACTGTTCACAGAGCTGACAGTTCAGGAAAGACTACTACTTTTTCTTCGAACAGGAATAGAATTAGTCCAATTTAAGGAAGATGCATGCATATGCTTGCACCATGAACAGCTTCTTTTGACCAGATATGAGAGTCTGCAGAAGCACTGTTGCAACCCATTTGAATATCATAAATCAACATTACCCAAAAAATCACTTCGGGCAATTGACATTGCAACAGCTCAATTGTTGAAGGAAGACTGGCAAAGACATCAAGCCTGGACAGAAACTTTGTCCTGATTGCAGGAAACAGAGGGCTGAAATACAAAGAATCAGTTCAACATCATCAAGTGAATCATTTGATCCACCAGAAGCACAAAAGCAGAAACTAGACACCAGCTGTTCAGCACTTGACATTTCCCTTGTAAAGCCACAAAAAGTGAGTGAGAGAGATTTACCAGGATATGTCAAAAGAAAGACAAGCACAAGAATGGCAGCTCTTACAGGGATTGATGTGGGTGAAATGGAAGCTAGCACAAGTCAGCAGAGGTGCAGAAATTGTGAAGATTATGAAATACTGTTGGAAGAATTGAAAAGCCAAGTGGAATTATCAGACAAAGAAAAGAAACTGCAGATTCTAACTCTGGAGCCTAACACTAACGACAATATTATCCAAAATATTACCATTATCAAAAGGTATTATGTCTATGACCATAGGAATATTCGTTACATCTTCTATAGTAAAAACTTGACGTAAAAAATTTGTTTAGCAAGGTAGCCATTTCCTTGTTTTCAGAGACACGATCTCCATTTACATTTTTCAATGGACCTAAGACACTTTTTACTGGATTTCTATTATTGACGTATTGAAAGAATCGCTTGGGGTTTTCTTTACTGTCACGAGCTATGGAGATTTCAAATTCGCGCTTGGACTTTTTTATTACACTTTTCGCTTCACGCCTCAGAGATATGTAGTTGTTTCATAACAAATTGTCTTTATCGCACTTATGTTGCCTATAAGCCCTATGTTGCCTATAAGCCCTATCTCTACTCTTTATAATGTCTCATACTCTAGAAGTAAACCACAAGGGCTTGTTGTTTACTTTCGCATGCTTAATTTTGTACGGTACACATTCCTCATTTATAGTCCTAAATATCATTACGAACGATTCCCACATTAGTTTTGCGTTGGAGTTCCCCCATTACATTTTCCCAATTGATATGTGAAAATTTATTTCAAAATTTACTAAAGTCTGCGTGTTGGAAGTTAGGAATTTTAGTCGAGTTAGTTGGTTTCGAGTGACTTACTGAGAGGACAAACTCTACCATATTGTGATCACTATTGCTCAATGGTTCTATTACTTGAAGATCAGTAATTAGCCTATCATCCGTAGTTATTACTAAATCTAAAATACTGTTACTTGGTGATTAGTTGACATCTACCATTTCATCATGGTGGTGATAGTGACAAATTCAAATTTTTTCTAACATAATTTCCTTAAACTTCACCATAAAATGCTATCTCCCTAGTACCATATATAATTAATTGTAGTGTGATGTACATATATTTCTAAAGTCAAAATGGGGGTTAAATTCATCTTTTAACCCGCTCACACGCGGTTAAAACAGTATAATATATTGAATTGCCATTCAAAACTGACTAAGAAAATATATATCTTATCTTGTGCAGATTTGTATAAAATATGTTTTATTAAAATATATTTCTTATTTTTTGCATTTTTTCAAAAAATATATATATATATATAGACTATTTGGTGACTATTCCCTATTTTTGGTGATTCAGCTACTTCTACATAATTCAGTTTGTCCTGTTTTAAAATTAAATCATTATTAGCAATTGTTGGTCTGTTAGTTCAGTGTTTTTGTGACCACAAGTATGACATGGCAGTTTTGCATATTTGACTTTGAAGACGTAATCCACCATATTGCCCTTGATGAAGACAAGAGTTTAGACCTTTTTTTCAATCACGGAATAATTAAGACATTCATGACCTGCCATAAATGCAATAGTACTTGTATTTTAAGAAAAGACCAGAAGGTCTTTAGGTGTGGTAAAAAAAATCCTAAAAATAAACGCGAGTACATATTTGAATGCCTGTGGAAGGACGTGAAATTGTGGGTTTTACGTGCTGCGAACAAACACCCTCATTACCGGAAATATTTTGTGCGGTACTTGTTCCTAGCAAAACATACCGATGAGTCCACAAAATTGCATCACTTCCTGACTGCAATTGCAGAACTCTACCCTTTGCAATAAGGTAAGGTATTGTGGTTAGGCCAATCAAATACCCCCAATTAGGCCAACTGTACGCCCTTGATGATTTGTTAGGTTAAGTCATGATATTTTCATTAGTTTAAATGAAAATGATGAGTGCAAACTTTTCTGGTTAATTTTAAGCTATTTTGTCAAAACTATCATCCATTTCCTATGCAAATGCATAGTTTTCAAGACGACAATATCTCGAAAACTACGCATTTGCACAGGAAACGGATGGCAGATTCGTGCAAAACACCAAAATTGATCATAAAAGTTTCTCATCATAAAAACAGACTGGGTGTAAAAATGAATAATTACCAAAAAAGGTAGTATATGTTTATAAAGCTGCATAATAACCCTGAAATCATGCATAACAGTTTTGGGGCATTTGTGCAACCTCAGACTACCAGAAATGCATTCCTAATATAAAAATGAATATACTAATGCATAATTTATAGAAATTGAATAGTTGAGTTATTCTAAACATTTACTTACATATATTTAAATAATTTCCATTCTCAACAATATAATACTGAAATTGGTTATTATTGAATATTCTATCAACAATGACCTTAAACCTCCACAATAAGGTAAGTTTAGTATGTATATATTATCATGGGAGGGTCTGGGAGGCAAAGCCCCCTAGTTAGCACATGTAATCAGAGCACACACGGGTTAAGGTTAAGTTATATTATATATTTATATACACACATGTTCCTAGCCCATTTGGTTTTTGTTAATATCCAAAATACAGTTTTCTAATGTATTTTGGTATTTGGTTCATATATGACCAATTTAGTGTGGACCAAAATGGGGGGTAAATTATAAAGTTGAAGAAATCCTTGTTCCACATTAATGCCCTTGTTCCTTTGGATCAGATAGACATGTCAGCAAAATTTTGGTCAAATATGAGAATATTTAGGGGTCCCGAGATTTAATGACTTATAAAAAATTTCCAATGAATAGGCGCGCTTAGAACATCAATGATCAACTCAACTCTTGAGTTGCAACTTATGAAAAAATTTCTTATTTAAGAAATTTTTGGTGTTAATAGAGTACAAAAACAATCTTAGATCATTATTTCAGAGAAAATTATTAATAAGGAAAACAAAAATTTTGGATAAAATATATCCTTAATTGGTCAACTCTAAATTAAAGGCTTTGCCTAATTGGCTTGAACCTTTTAGTTATCCTTTTTATCTCCTAATTTAACTGGTTTATTTTACTATTTCAGAAATTTAATTTTTTAAACTAAAAATGGCTACTCGTTCTAAAACTAAAGTTTGGCTCATTGGCCATTTAAATAAAGATATACTTTGTTGCCGCTTACCCACAAAACTGCAAGTTTTGCAAACATATTTCTTCCATCAAAAAGAGGAAAAATTGGGACGAAGAAGATCCATTAATCTTTGCTTAGATGAAGTGATGACCTACTGGGAGAAAGCCAGGATTCCCACAATGCGTAGAGACAGTGCCATCCGAAAGATTGACTCTTTAATAAGCTGTTATGATAAATTGATGAAAAACAGAAAAAGGCCCGAGGAAAAATGCGTATTGAAGAAGCTATGTTTAAAGATGAAATTAAGGCTGAAATTCTTGATATTGGTCACTCTAATGCCCTTTTGATGATGTCAAATGAAGAGACAAGCTTTTCTACTTAAGCCAGCAAGAATATCCTACACAAAGTAGCATGGGTACAGTAGACCAAATTCTTGCAAAAAGAGAGAAAAGAAGGCTTCATCGTGAAGAATTAGAGTGTGAAAGAGCCCTCAAAGAGCAGAAGCGATCTAAAAGATCATTCTTGCCTGCCAATAGAGATGATTTCACATCGTCATCATCATCAACTAATGACGACAACCTTGAAATTAATTTTCAAGGTCCCTCTGAAGAGCAATTTAAAAAGAAAATGTTGGCTCCTAAAAAGTCAAAGCCTATTGACAAAAATGTTGTAGCAGCCTATGATAGAATGAATCTTTCCAATCGAGATGCAGCTATGTCTTATGCTGTTGTTGCTCAGTCTTTGGGCCATAATTTGGAAAACATTACAGTGTCAAAATCTACTATGCTTCAAACTCATCAAAAGTTACGCAAAGAAATAGCAACAGAATATCAAGAGCAAGCATTTTGTCCTGGAGAGCCTTTAGTTCTTCATGGGATGGAAAAATACTCCCAGAGATATTAGGTTAGTTTTTTTGTCTGATTAATTTAGCATATTTATATTTTCTCTCTCAGGTGAAAAACTTAGTTGTGGGTCTGGTTTTCACACCTAGGCAATGTGTTATTATCTGGTTGGTTTTAATTAAACATTTTGATAGCTAAATTTCTATTTAATTAGGTTACATTTCACTGTCTGAAGCTAGTTTTCACAATCTACACCATTTTACCTTCAAATTAAAATAAATCAAGTTTAATTTAAAATTATATATTATATATATATAAATTATAATATATATAAATATATTAAATATAAAATAAAATATTAAATATATAATATATTAAATATAAAATAAAATATTAAATATATAATATAATATATATAAAATAAAATATTAAAAATAAATATATAAAATATATAAATTATATATTTTAACTTTTTCTTGCAGGCGAAGGAAGAATGGAAAGGATTGCAGTGTTAGTCAGTGGGAATGGTGAAGAGAAATTGCTGGGAATTCCTAGTCACTGCTGGCACGGGTACGGAGATGGCTCGTGTTTGCATTTCTCTCCTGCAAGAACATATGACCCAGAGAATTATTGGGCTGTCATTTGACACAACAGCATCCAATACCAGAATCCATGCTGGAGCTTGCACTAAAATTGAACAAGAACTTGGAAAAGAGCTTTTATATTTAGCCTGCAGACACCATATTTATGAGATTGAGATTAAACGACATCTGTGGTACCTCTCAGAAACACTTGTTGGATTAAGCTTCTTTGACAAAAGCATATCCCTTGAAGAAAAGGAGCAAATGCGAAATAATATCAAAATGCCTCCAAGAAATAAGGGACTGAAACATTTAGAAGCAAAGGTAACCCTAGCTTCTTTTAAAGAAAAAAGGATTTCTGATTTTGTTTACTTCAAGGACTAAATCTCTTTTTGATGCTCTACATCTCAATTCTCTCTTCACTGAAAATTCTGCATCAACATGGGGAATAGATCCTGAGTACCAAAGAGGCTGTGCTAGAGTTCGTGCCCTTAGAGTGACAAATGACACAGCTGAGCGGGGTGTTGCATTGATTGAAAAATTTAATCAAGCAGTGACAACTAAAGAAGAGGACAAACAATACCTGCTCAAAACAGTTTTCAAGAATCGTAAAGAATTTCCAACAAAAAATAAAGCAGAACTTATGAAAATGAGGAAAAACTAATTTTTTCAGCATTAAAAGGAAAAGTGCAATTTTCTCGGGACCCCTAAAACTTGACGTAGAGGTTTCAAATTTTGTAATTTGATTAAGGTAAGCAAAAGGAATAACATTACTCATGTGGAACAAAGATTTTTAAACCTTCATTTTTTTGGTCCACACTAAATTGACCATTTCTAGCAAAAATAAACCAAAATATAGGAAAACTTTAATGTTTCATAACTTTATTTTGGTTCATTTGCGCAAGATATGAATTTCAGTATTGGTGAAACATTCAATAATTACCCTGAAATTGAAAGAAAAAAATTTCTACTCCACCCTTATTAATTAAGTGACTTCTCTTCATTAGGTAGACTCATGAATTATAGGTTGTACTACCCATAAATGACCAAAAAAATAAAAAATAAAAACCCACCAAGGCCCACCCCTATACCTGCCTAGTTAGTGACTTGATTCCAAGCATTTTCCAAGTTTTACACGAGGTTTTACATGGTCAAAATCAAATTCCTGGCATTTTCTAGGTTTTACAGGTTGTTTGCCACTATGTACATACTACAATGTGAACTGTGTTGATTTATTTAAGTGAAATGCAAGATTATTATATAATAAAGTGATAAGAGAAAATATGGAAAATATCTACGAAAATATTTTTTCAGTCATAGTAGTAGATTTTTGGAATGACTTCTCATATGATGCAAACAGTAGCTCGTTAATTAATTTTAAGAAAAATTTAGACACTCCTGAATAAAAGGGATAGTTTAGAGGTTTTCTTTTTTCTTTTATAGCTCATGACTTGGATAACCTCGATAGAGATGGCCTGGTGGCTTCAGGCTTTCCAAATGAGATATAATATGACAATTCTCGAGTACTGCTGAATAGTAGGAAAGAAATTTCATTCGAACAAATGTTAACTACAATTCTAACAATATACAACTGTTGTATATTAATTAAAGCAACAGAACTTGGCAAAAAATATACTATATTTCACAATAAAATAACAGAATTTGACACAGCAAAACAGATTTCATATTTCACAGTAACAACAAAGATAAAACAAAATCAGGGAATTGAGAACCTCGAGAACTCAGAAGCGAAAAAATGATTGCATTTTGAATATTTGGAAGTTACAAACTGGAGTACTGGACAAATGGAAATATGGTGAACAACAACAACAAACAAACACTTTATTTCAGACCAAATAGGTACAAATCACTGATCTCTATAAAACGAAATGAAAATGTAGGGCCTCCGAGAGGGCGGGTAAGCCAGGTTAAATCCCCGGGGCCCCGGAAAGAGGGGGGGGATAAAATCTAAAAATATTAATAAGGCAATTGATTAAATAAGAGGAAATATAATTAATGAACATACATTTTATAGAGATTATCATACTGTATGGTTTGAATAGTGACTTGGATATATAATCAGTTTGCTTATTATGTACACAAAAAACATTCATAATAAAATACTGAGTAAACAGGGGGGCCCGTAGCAGCTCTCGCCGGCCCTGTGAAAATGAAAGGGTTTATTGGCAGACCATAGTCCATATGACATATATTATTAATACAATGAGAGTTCACATACTAAGGATAGGAATATACACAGTTACTGAGAAATAATACAGTAATGTCGAAGTTAAGTGGAACTACAGACAGACGTTTTCATACCATGAATTCCATAGCTTTGAAGATACACGGACTCATAGATAGCTTGGATAATCGGGTTGGTTGATTTTTTAATTTTTTGCATTAGACTGTATTGAGCACGTCTTGTTACCTCTGGAAAGCTCGGGACATTGCAGGTAGCAAACATTTACTGAATAGCACATCAGCCTATATTCGTACATAATGAATTGACGCCATCGAACCACTATATTGGTACTCCCACAATGAAGAATTCAAACACTTTTCCGTTCCATATCTTCTGAACAAATGAGAAGGATGAGATGATACTTTATGCAATTGTTACCCACCCCCAGAGGATTTGTCATTGCTCACTCTCGAGGTCACAGCATGGGTCAGAAGGTTTTTCGCGTTTTCTTCATAACTCTTGAATAAGTGAAGGGATTGAAATAATATTTTACACAAATGTTACCCCAGGGTATAAAATAAGTGTGCAGTATTCCCAAATGTACAGTGTTCATTGTAATTTTTGTAGTGTTAATGCTGATTTTGTGCAGTTAAAAAATATCTACAATAATATTACTTAGATTATTTCAGGATGAACACTACACAAATTACAATGAACACTGTACATTTTGGGAACACTGCACGCTTATTTTATACCCTGTGTTACCCACCATGGCACCATCAGTTGATTTATAATTGCCCACTCCTGGGTCATGCCTTCAAGGTCACAGCAGGAACCAGTGTGTTTTTCGTGTCTGCTCCATAACTTTTGAATAAATGAAGGGATTAGGATGATATTTTACACAAATGTTATCAGTGGCGGCGGAACATTTCCCATTAAAGGGAGGCTCCAACCATATGAGCAGGTTAACTTGAAAGTGAACAATGTGGTGGATTGGTGTGACAAAGTCTGCAGATCGACACACCAAAAAAAAACCTTAATAATAAAACCTAATATTGATCTGGCAGCACAGGTTTTGACGGATTAGGGCAGATAGGCAGCGATGATGTTTTGGGATGATCATTAGCATTGCTGTTATTGATGTAGTACTGATTGTCGTTGTTGCTGTTGTTTGTTATTTTATTTATTTATTGGGTTCAAAATCCCAGCTGAGCCGTGAACAGCCAAGTTCTAAAGGGCCAATTCAACCTACAACCCAAGTTAGGCTAAAATTAAAACTTACGGATTTGAGATCCTATTAGGTCCTACCTCAGGGTTGCTGACTCGATGCGGGCCTACCTTAGACCTTAGTTACACGAATTTAATATAAAAACAAAAGGGGTACTATTTATGGTCTTCTTTCTCAACCTTGCAACAACAACGCAACCTGGACTATTGCACGATGCAACAATCTTGTATCTAAATAACCAAACTGAATTGCAAGAGAGCTCTCTATCAGACCACACCCTGTACGTACGACATCCCACAAATGAGTAGAAAGGACGCGCAGCACCCCAAAATGCCACCACCTGAGAGCTCAACAATGCTAGCTCTAAATTAAGTGAATTTTTCACTAACCTTACAATTATGAGATGGATATATATACACACCTTAACTTAATATATACAAGCAATGCTGCCTCAATCAGCTTAGTCATCATATCGCCTTGGGACAACAATGGTTCTTCCTCTTCTAGATTTTCTAACACTCCCTACCGAAGAGGCATTGTTGTCATTACCTTCTGCAAGGTTAGCCAAGCCTTCTCCATGAGGCTGTAACTCAAATGTTTCATCTTGACTATCTGTGTTTTTGCTGATTTCTAAAGCAGAGTTTTTGTATAGGTCTCTTTAACTTTCCTCCTGAAGTCTTTACCAGTGCAGACCTAACTAAATTGTCTTTGCCAACAAACAACTCTTCAATTATGCCAAGCTTCCAGCATTGCCTTGGTCTTTCATCCCCAATCATTACCACTTCTCCCACCTTGATACAATTTGCATTGGAGCCCTTTACCTTGCCTGATGGGTAATAATTGAGTTCTGGCAAGTATTCCATCTGCCACCTCTTCCATAACTGATCTTGTAGCTCTTCAAGGTACCTGAACCATCTGGTTAACTCTCCTTGAGTGCTCTGGATAGGCTGCAAGTCTTCTGGCACACTGGGGCTTGATGTTAATCGTTTACCACAAAGAAAATGATTTGGTGTCAATGGCTCCGCATCCTGCATACTGTTATAAACAAAAGTGATAGGCCTACTGTTCACCATTGCTTCTACTTCACATAAAACAGTGCAGAATTCTTCTTTGCTCAAATGAGCATTAGCTAAAAGTTTCTTTAATGGACACTTTACACTAGCCTTTCCCAAAATCCTCCCCACCATGGTGCTCTCAACAATAAACTTCCACTGTACCCCTTGGTGTGAAAAGTAGGATTGGAATCCTTCCTCTTTTAGCAAGGACCAAATTTTTTGGAGTTCCTTTGCAGCCTTTTTGAAGGTTTTTTTATCCAATATGATTTTATTTGGGAAACCCCTTCTGTTCACAAACCTTTTAAAGGCCAAAAGAAATACATCACTACTTAAGTTGCTTACCAACTCCAAATGGATTGCTCTGGTGGTAGCACAGGTGAAAAAGACATACATAACCTTTGTTAGACTCCCCTCGCTCATACACATAGACTGGCCCTGCAAAGTCTACTCTCACTACATCAAATGGGGCAGTATAGACACACAGTTCTCTTGGAAGTGGAGCCACCTTTTCATAATAAGGCTTTGCACTCCAACGCTTGCAAACCACACATTTATGCAAGACCTTTTTTACTACTTGTCTAATTTTGGGAATCCAAAACTGTTGTCTGATCTCTATCACTTCTCTAACTCCAGCATGTAACAGCTTATGATGAGTATCCAGGATCAAAAGGTCCACAAAGTGCCCCCCAGAAGGTAGCAAAATTGGATGTCTTTTCTCCTCTGGAAGCCCAGAAAACTGTAGTCTACCTCCTACTCTCAATAAATCCTGATCCAAAAACACATCCAAACCCTTGAGAGCAGAATGTATTGGTAGAACCTGTAATGGATGGCTGGTGAGCAATTCCGTCTCTTCACCAAATTTTTCCTTCTGCACATATACCACCCAGTATTTCCTGGCTTGCTGAATCTCATTACTGTCCAGAATTCCTTCCCTTCTTGTTTCTCCCTTAATATTGTTGGTAAATCTATATACCCATGCTGTCACTCTTAACAATCTTTTCAGACTGCTAATGTCCTCAAGTCTCAATATGGGGTCCTGCTGCATAACTTGACAACTGTTCACAACGCATTTTCACCTCACTCACTCACTCACCCATGCTTCTTCAGCCTGGCATTCTCCTACAATAGGCTGATTAGAAGGCCAGTTTTCACTTCAAGTTTTAGCCACTCTGGCCCATTCCACCACAAACTTGACTGTGCAAGATCTTTCACCAAAATTCCTCGTGTTGGTAAAACAGCGGGTTTTGGGTGCCTGGACAATGCTTCCATTGCTTGGGATCTGTGTGCGCTTGAATTTCCTCCACCCTATTGGCAACAAATGGTTTCCATTTCCTTGCCTGACTTCTTAACCAGTGCCAAACTATAGTGGAGTCTGTCCAATAATAGCTTGGAATTTCATAGAGGGCCAAAGACTTTCGCACTGTAACTGCAAGCCGACTAGCAATAACGGCACCCATCAATTCCAACCTTGGAACAGAAAGCCTTTTCAAAGGTGCTACTCTGCTCTTTGCAGCAACCAACTTGCAACTTACTTCCTCTTGCAATGCGCCTCTTATATAAATACAAGTTGCATAGGCTTCCTCACTTGCATCACAAAAGATGTGCAGCTCCAAATTGTCTGGACTATTGTTCAACTCCCCAAAGTACCATCTGGGGATTTCAATGTCTCCAAGATGTGCCAATTCTTTGAACCAATATTTCCACCTTACCACCATATGATCAGGTAACTCTTGGTCCCAACCAAGTCCAATTTCCCAGAGGCTCTGAAACCAAATTTTTGACTATCACAAATGGAGCCAGGAATCCAAGAGGATCAAAGACCTTTGAAGCCAAACTAAGAGCTGTACGTTTTGTCCACCTTGTCTCATTCTCAGCCAGCTCTACTAAAGATTTCCCATTGAAGGTAAACAAATCATCATCTTGCTGCCAAACAATGCCTAGCACTTTTGCGTCTATTGCCCACAACTCCTTAATACCAGACTTCAATACTTTCTGCTGCATCAGGTACTACACAGGACTGACTCATAAACTCTTGTAATTGAGAATGATTGGTCTGCCATTTTCTAAGCTCCATGCCAGCCTCCCTCATTATATCTCTAGCCTCCATGAATATCTGTTTAGCCATTTCTGTATTATCCACGGAACACAGCAAATCAACATAAAAAATTTTCCTTATGTGTTCAATAGTATTAGGATAGACTTCAGAATATTTTTTAAAATGGTACTGCATAGTAGCTGCCAACAGAAATGGACTAGAGCTGAGGCCAAACAACACTGATTTCATTCTATATGCTTGAACCTTAGGTTCATTTTCCAACAAGTCTTTCACATCCACCCACAGATATCTTACTGCATCTCTGTCCTCTGGTTTTAACTTTATCCGCAAAAAAGCTTGCTTCACATCTACAGTCAATGCTACTCTACCAAACCTGAATCTCAGTAACAAGGAAAATAAATCTGCATTTAAATTTGGCCCAGCATCCAAACAGTCATTCAAGGACACACCACCTTTGTCCTTGGCTGAGCCATCAAAAACTACCCTCAGTTTAGTGGTAGTCTTGTCTCGCCATACCACTGCATGGTGTGGCAGATAATGTGCCTCCTGGTTCACCAGCTCACCTTGCACCCTTTCAGCATAGCCCTCCCTTACATAGCTTAGGATGGCCTCATTGTATTCAATTAACAACTCCTCATCTTTCTTAGCCTGTACAATGAAGTCTCCAACCTCCGATTAGCTAGCTGAAGGTTTGAACCAGGTTTGCAAGAATCCTTCCAAGGGAGGCCAACTTCATAGCAACCATCTCTAAACCCAATCCCTTTTTCAAATTGCTCTAAAACATCATTGTTCACTGTACTTGCCTGTTTGTCATTTATGCCAATAGATTCAAGTTCCCAAAACGCTTTCAAATGCCTTTCCAAACCATGGCTGTTCTCCTCAATCTTAACAAAAAGAGCCTTAATTTCCATTTCATTGCAATAGCTACCATGTAGCATCCAGCCTAGCTTACTTTCAATAGCTACCAGGCCTTGAGATGTATGGACAATATTACCAGTGATGAAGTCCCAATAATAGTCAGCTCCAATCAAAAGACTAATATCTTCTGTTCCTTCAAACTTATTATCACCCAAATTAATTCCTTTAACTTGCAATTCTTGGACACATGCCATATCTAAACAAGTAGTGACTGGAGCACAAAGTTCCTCAATCTCTACAGCTTGGACCTTGATAGTGGGACTTTGCGGTAACAACCCTTTAACCAGAACTTCTACCTTCTTAAATTTGGTTCAGTTTTGAACGGAACCCCCAAACCCAGAAATTCTTAAATTTTCCCTCTTAAGTTCTTTAAACTTCAATTTTCTAGAAATTCTGGTCTTAATAAAACTCCACTGGCTACCACTATCAAACAACACTCTTACAGTAGCTTCTCCCTCATTCCCAATTAATAAGGCTGCAGGGTCATTCCATGTCAAGTCAGCCACCTAAAACACACACCCCTTTCAATTTTGCTCATACTTGGCACAATAGCAGATATACATGCCAAACTTAAATTCCCAAATTATTAGAGCTGACTGACCTTTGGTTACTGAGATACAAGGTCACAAAATTGTGACTGTGACCTTTTTTGCGTTAAATGACTATTTTCAAAACAGTGTAACTAAAAAACTATTAAAGCTAGAGCATTGATTTTGGTCTCATTTTAAAGCTCTTTAGTAGCCCCTTGTTTATTGTCTCTTGTTAAATATCTCTACTGTGAAAAATAAAAAAATCCCTTCAAAAGTTGACCTTTGACCTTGAATAAAAAAAAAAATACCTTCTCCTAAAAATTCAATTTTTTTACATTAATACCTTGAGACATGTACAACAAAATCCCAAGAAGCTGTAAGTGGCTGATAACTAGTTCAATGTATAAAAAATAATGAATTCAAGCAACATTTTGAAAAAAGTCATTTTATATAAAAATTGTCAAAAAGTCATGACTTTTGTGACCTTGTATGTCAGTAACCATTTTTGTCTAAAGTCAGCTCAATCTCTTACAAATACAACCCATATCTACATACTATCTGCAGCCTTCTACAAACAAGCAAATGCTTATTTTTAAATATTTGTTCTTTACCCACCTCACCTGTATGTTGTGCATGTATGTGATGGTTTTCAGTAGTTGACAAGATTCTTGTGGGCCACCCAATTTATTGTGATTTCTAGAAGAGAAAACAATTTTTAATGTATACCTAGATAGCTACCTAATTAACAAATACAAGTAACATATTAAAATGTACATACAATATGTATAGGTATAGTGCTCATTGATTTCCATTTATCACAACTTAAAATGTATGCAGTGTATATATAGTTACATGACCATTTTAATTTTGAATTCTTACCTTTCTGTGCTGTAGATCTGCCAAAGCTTTGGATGCCTTCAAAGTAACTTCTTTGCAAATCCTGTATGTTCGTCCATTAGTAGTAGATGCCTCAACTTGTGTTAGAATATCTGAATATGGTAAGATTAATTCATCTGGTCGACCAGGATACACAAATGATGGGTTTGGGCCATGAGGATGAAGGAATGTGACTTTTACTTCTCTATTCTCTGGTATCTTTTCCAGCACATATGACACCCACCAATGGCCATCATATGCAGCAGTAACAAAACCATGTATTTTCTCCTCAGTCACAACTTCTTCCTTTTCAGTAACTTTCTCAATATTTGAATAATGTTTAACCTTAAGAGAAGTCAATGAAACTGGCTGTAAATGGTGTAATTTCTGTGTACCAGCAATAGTCCTTGCAGTTGAGTGTCTTTCTTGGAGAAGTTGGCTTTCCTCTTCATGCTCTTTATTGGTTGAAAAATGACATTTTATATTTACAATATTTTCACTTGCAAATGTATATAACTGTTCTGCAGTAAGGATCTGTTCATCATAAGGTCGTTGTAGACTAGCTTTTGCAGCTAATCTCTTAACTGTGCCTCCAACACCATCACAGGGTCCCTTTTCCATGACTTGTTGCAAAAAAATTCTATTCTGCCTCAATTCCAAAATCATCTCTGTGATGGCAAAGATTCAAAGAGTTTTTGCAGTTCTTATACTGTCCTGCACACCCATCTGAAGTAAATTATTTTGTGGATGGAACCGATGGATGAGATATTATCTTTTAGGAATTTTATCAGATGCTTTTGAAACAAATGTACAGCAACTGTGTTATGGATGTTAACACTGAAATAATAACAAAGCTAAGGTGAGCAATCTCATCTTCCTTTTTATAGTAAATAACAAATGGATGTAGAGTAGCCATCTCATTGTTCCAGTGAAAGCTCTGAACCTCATCTTGAAGAATAAAGGAATAATTTTCAGCAAAATCACACACAGCAAGGACCTCACCATCTTTCAAAGACATTTTTGTTTCACAGTAATAAGTTGCTTGCATCTTTGTCTTGAAGTCATGTATCTGGTATTCTTTCAGTTGGTTACAGAATTGGTCAATATATTCATCTGTATTCAGTTCTACTGATTAAGATTTGACCGATCTGTATTGGTCCACTTTTTAAAATTTATGATATCAATAAAGTTGTTTGTAAATATGTCCAGTAGTCTGTTTTTTAAATCTGATAGATCTCCACATTGTTCACATTGTCTGAGGCAGCATTTCTGTGAGGCAGGATTGCATTCCATAAAGGCAACACAATGACATACATTCTTAATAGGTGTGTCATCATTTGCAGTTAGTTTTTCTAATTCAGCTCCTACAAACATAAGTTTGGCATTCTGATGAATTGTACAGACACATACTGAGTGAGTTCCTGTTACAGTGAGGATTTTTATTTTATCACTTCTTTTAGTATTTTCATTTTTGAATTTTTCCTCGAGTTGATTTATTATTTCTAAACAGTCTACATCTCCAGATGGCTCCTTAAATTGTGAGTCAGAAATCTCTTTCCTGCAACTGTTTCCATTCTCTTCTTAACTGTCTCTGTCACCTTGCTTAGTTTTTTAGCTCCATATGACTTTTGCTCTACAAGCTCTTTTTTATGGGTGATTCACCAATTGAAACAAAAGAAGCATTCAAAGTACACATCTCATGGTTTTGCTCTGAAGTTGATGCATCACTATTATCAACATTTTCAATTTTCTCAAGATCTTCAGGTGGTTCACTACTACAAGAAGAAGCATCATTTATGTCTGAATTCAAAGTGCCTATTCCTTTCTCAGGCAAGGACTCAAGATGTTCTCTACACTGCTTACAAAGTCTGTGATGTATGTTAAGTGCAGATCAGGAAACTTATTTACAAGTTCCTGTGGTACAATTCTCAAACTCTTCTTTCGACACTGACCTTTGTGACGCAGCAAAGGATCAGCACACTTCTGTTTCAGTTTTAAATGTTCCATGTTTGTACTCTGAAATCACAAAAGCACAAAGAAAATCCTGAAAAGAAAACAATGAACAATTAATGAATTATTAAATAAATTTTTATACATGTATTTAGTAAAAATAAATTAACTAACTTGAAGTCAGGAGTCAACTCTGTAAAGTTGACAGTACTTATATACTAGTTGGGCCTTTGGATCAGCGCTACTCCAGTAGATTTGGGGCTGTCGAGGGGTTTAACCCTGGTTGTCTTTTAAAAGACTTCTTTTGGCACAGGTTACAAAAAGGTTTTTGAACTAATAATGTTAAGTTGAACTAAGTCTTCACTGACACTATATCAGAACAGAACTTTTAAATAAATGAACTGACAAAAAAAATCTAAAATTGAAGAATGATGCCAACTTCATTTATTTTTTATACATTGAACTAGTTATCAGCCACTTACAGCTTCTTGGGATTTTGTTGTACATGACTCAAGGTATTAATATAAAAAAATTGAATTTTTTAGGTATTTTTTTTTATTCAAGGTCAAAGGTCAACTTTTGAAGATTTTTTTATTTTTCACAGTAGATATATTTAACGAGAGACAATAAACAAGGGGCTACTAAAGAGCTTTAAAATGAGACCAAAATCAATGCTCTAGCTTTAATAGTTTTTTAGTTACACCATTTTGAAAATAGTCATTTAACGCAAAAAAGGTCAAAATGTCACAACTTTGTGACCTTGTATCTCAGTAACCAAAGGTCAGTCAGCTCTAATAATTTGGGAATTTAAGTTTGGCATGTATATCTGCTATTGTGCCAAGTATGAGCAAAATTGAAAAGGGTGAGTGCAAAAAGTGCCATTTTGTGGCTGAGTTGACATGGAATGACCCTGTAGTTATTTGCAATAATCCCCCTTTACTTTTACTCCCTTGCATAGCAGTGGCATGTGCCACTGATGTCTCTACTTCTGGGGTAGGCCTACTAGGAGTGTGTGCACACAATAATAGCTGATGCCTACCATGACATTTTTTGCACAAAATTTTAAACTTACAAAACCTTGCTCTGTGACCTTTCAAAAAACATTTAAAACATGCTGTGGAATTAGTTACCCTATCCTTTCTCTCCTCAACAGGTAAAGCCTCAGCCACCTCACATTTATATGACTTGTGGTTGCCTTTGCAAAATATGCATTCCTTGATTCCCTTTAATTTATTCTCAGAGGATGCATGTAGAGCTGACACTGTACCTGGGCTATTCCTTTTTGTAGAAACCTTGGTGCTGTGCCTGCCTTTGTCCCCTTGTTTAACATCCCACTGCAAACTCAATTCCTTCTCGTCTTGCTAATTCTGTACCTAAAAGACTTAACATCTGCTGAAGGGGGATGTACACATGTTCTATAGAGTATCCCCTACTTAATTCAAGCAAAATTGAACTAGGCAATTTAGACTCCAGTATAGTAACCAACATTATACCATACTTTTCCATTCCTACACCCAAGTTGTCCAGGGACCTAGTTCTAACTTCAAATTCATCATATAACTGCCGTAATTCCTTGACACTATTAGGATTATTAACAGGAGGTATAGCTAAAAGTTCACGGAGGTGGCTTTTAATTAAGATCTCTGGCTTACCAAACCGTTTCTTTAATATATCCCAAGCCACACTATAATTAGCCTCTGTTAATGCTAATCCTGCTATTGTCTTTGCTGCCTCCACTTCCAAGAGGGACTGCAAATAATTAAACTTCTCCACCGCACTTAACACTTGACTAGAATGAACTGCTGATTGAAAACTGTCTGCCCATCCTTGCCATTCCTGAATACTCCCAGAAAAGGTTTTGAGTACAAGCCTCAGTAATTGAACTACAGATCTGTTAATCTTAACTTCACAAACATCATTTGTTGAGTGTTGTGTTTCATTATTAGACCTGGTCTCTAACTGTAATGAGCTGCTAAACTCTTTTGCTCGATGGCCTACTTTAATTATATCATCAATAATCTCTCTAAAGTAATTTATGTTATTTTCTATTTCATCCTCTTTTATAAGAGCCTCAATTTTAACATTTACTTCACTTAGAGCAACCCTTTTAGTTTCTAATATGGAAAGCTATGCAGTCACTAATCTTAAATCCTCTTGCTCTATGGCAGAACTATAGTGGCAATGACCTTTGTAATTAGACCTTTGTAGGCACTTCTCCTTTTTTTAAACTTGTTCAATTCAGATGCACTCATCTTCAATGCAAACAACAACTGGGCTCAATGCCAAATGAGCTGAATTGGCAGAAATACTTAACCAAACTGATCAAACATAAATTTTGCTTTTTTCAAATAAACTGAATTGCTAGGTGGGGTACTAACCAACCACCAGTATGGAATACCAATTTTTCCACCCAAGTAACTGGTGCACCAAAGTCTGCAACCTTCGCCTACGAATAATAAACCAAATTTAACCAAACAGGTAAAATGTAGGCCAAAAACGACAGACGAGTGGCCAAATTTTGCAATTGGGCGACCAAACTTTCTACCCTGGGGCCTTAATTCAATAATAAACCAAAATTAACCAAACCGGTAAAAATGTAGGCCAAAAACAACGACAGACGAGTGGCCAAGTTTCGCAATTGGGCGACCAAACTTTCTACCCTGGGACCTTAATTCAATAATGCTCAACCCGTCTAGGCCTAACTTGGGCTACAATTTGCACACAATCAGAACTTTGCCGAAAAATAGTCACTGACTTAGTCTTGGGCTAGAATCCGGTTCTGAAGGACCATGTTATTTTATTTATTTATTGGGTTCAAAATCCCAGCTGAGCCGTGAACGGCCAAGTTCTAAAGGGCCAATTCAACCTACAGCCCAAGTTAGGCTAAAATTAAAACTTACGGATTTGAGATCCTATTAGGTCCTACCTCAGGGTTGCTGACTCGATGCGGGCCTACCTTAGACCTTAGTTACATGAATTTAATATAAAAACAAAAGGGGTACTATTTATGGTCTTCTTTCTCAACCTTGCAACAACAACGCAACCTGGAGTATTGCACGATGCAACAATCTTGTATCTAAATAACCAAACTGAATTGCAAGAGAGCTCTCTATCAACGACCACACCCTGTACGTACGACATCCGACAAACAAGTAAAAAGGACGCGCAGCGCCCCAAAATGATGCCACCTGAGAGCTCAACAATGCTAGCTCTAAATTAAGTGAATTTTTCACTAACCTTACAATTATGAGATGGATATATACACCTTAACTTAATATATACAAGCAATGCTGCCTCAATCAGCTTAGTCATCATATCGCCTTGGGACAACAATGGTTCTTCCTCTTCTAGATTTTCTAACATTGTTCTAACTATTCCTAAGTGCTAAAAAGTACTATTGTGAACTACTAGCCTATCTAGATATACTGATATAGCCAGTGGTGTAGTGCTGTGGGAACGCGTGGGAACGGCGTTCCCTTACTTTTTTTTGGTAGACGGAACGGCGTTCCCTCATGTTTCAAATAAATCCGAACTTACAAATCTTTAACGTCATGAAATTTTAATTCCCACCCCTAGAAGAAATATGAGAAAGAATCATTAACTGTTTCATTTCTTTTAGTTTCGACTGAGGCAATGCTAGCCTATAAAGATCTGGTGAAACAGTCACCACGGCGTACCAGTTGTTAACTTTTTTTTAGTTAATCATTCCAGTTGTTAGCTATTTTTATTGATCGTACTGGATGTCGTATATCTAATGACACTGGAAATACTGCATCTTCAACCTTGGAATATATCCTAATATCCAGTGCATATGACCTCAAAATATCCCTGAAATTGGTCAGATTTCAAAAGATTTCCCGGGGGGCTTACAGTGCCCCCGGACCCCCAGCTGTATGGGCTCGCCGCGCTCGCCATTGTCCCCCCCGCATCTGAATAACACTTTCAAAATGCGTTCCCTCACTTCTTTATTTAGCACTACACCACTGGATATAGCCATTGAGTAACTACTAGACTGACAACTGCTAGAATAACGACTATTACTGGCTATCTAGAATATTGTCTGGAACTGTTTGTTCTATACTTGCGGTGAGTCTATAATTATTTCGTTGTGTACACTTAATTCTGGTTATTGTACTGTATCTGTATATAGTGTGTGAACCATAACCTTATCCACAGGTCACTACAGACAACTTATCCCCATTTGTTCTCATTTCATTGGATTGGGCCACTTCATCTTGCATATCCACCCCTCTTCTGTTGTTAGATATGTTTTATGGAAATAAATATAAAAATTCAAAAATGAAATATTCTAAATATTTTCATAATTCTTTATTTATTGAAGCATAAATCATGTCATTCTGTATTCGAACAAATGAGACATGCTTAAAAGCTGCCATAGACTTCCAGAAATCATAATTTGTGTAGTCATGCTTAGTTAAGAATATTAATTTCTGTTTTGTTTAATTAAGATAATGTTTAATGTAAATCATTTACTAATAATTATGAAATTACGAAAAAGTATGTTTGTTAGATTTAAATTGTTTAAAATGGTTAGAGTTGGCAGTCCTGAATAGGGGCCGAAAAAGAGTGGGCTGCCCATAAGGTAGTCAGTCTTGAGGCAGGCGCGTTACGCGTAAGTTGACGAAATGTAACGTAAAATTAATTAATTGTGTGTTCCTCTCCGACCTAAATTATTATAATAGAAATTTCATACTCGCATACCCCTAACTTAACTAAACCATTTTCGGAATCAATAAAACGTTCACAAGTGTTAAAAAAGAGTATTAATATACCCCCACTTCCCCCTTCGTTTTGTAACGGACTTTCAGAGTCTAGGTCGGCGTGGCTACCGGAAACTTTATACGATACGGCAAAAAGAGTGTAGAGAAACAAAGTGATAAATGAAATAAAGAGCCGATAGAGAATAGATAGAGAGCAGAAAGTAGAGTAAATAAAGAGAGAAAGTAAATAATAAAGCCTATTCACTACATTTGGCAAAATAGTTTCCACTTTCATTAAGTGTTTCTTGAATAATTTTTCATTATCTTAATGAAGTACATAGTTTCATCTATATAGTATATCATTGTTTTTATTGTAAGGAATTTTTTCAAGGACCCAGGAGAATGTGATGGTCAAAAAATAAAAAAGAATTTACTAGTTTAACTTACCAGTAGAAATATGCAAGTAAGTTGCACTTACTGGCATGGGCGTCGCTCACTTCTCAAAAATTACACTTCTATTAAAAAAATTGCTACTGTACTTTAGATACAGATAAACAAATGAGATATTAAAAAATTATCAAAGATAGATATATTAAAGAAAAACAAGTTCAAATAAACATGGTAATTGGTATGTTGTTCACCCCACACGAAAAAGTGGAGGGGACATGTACCCCTCGTACCCCCCCAGGGCCGCCAAGAGCTGCCCCGGGCCCCGGGGAAGGATTAGTATATGGGCCCCCCCCCCTGCTACTCAGTATTTTATTATGAATGTTTTTGGTGTACATAGCAAGCAAACTGATTATATGTGCAAGTCACTGTTCAAAACATACAGTATGAATAAACAACTCAGAAGAAAATAACCATTTTATTTTTCGAATCAATTATATTAATAAATTCTATCACCATACAATTTACAAATGCAGTACCAGTCCATGCAGGCAAGACAATTGTTTACTGCAAGATTTTCATAATTAGAAGTGTACTTTCTTTGCCTTCTCTCTAGCAAATTGGTAAATGATTCTGATGAAATTTAAAGTACGGGCTAACTGGCTTTCAATTACAATGGTTCCCAGATCTGTCAGTCGGTCTTGGCATTGGTGGACCACAGATAATTTTTATCTGTTTCAGTTTGACTATGATAATCTCTAAGAACATAAGAACATAAGAAATTTTTATAGTGGGCACACTAGGGGCCACTTCGGCCCATCGAGGTGGCTCCACTATGTAAAAACTGCCTGTACATTGGCAATAACCAAATGTATGTTCATTAATCATATTTCCTCTCTGTTATTTAATCAATTGCTTTATTAATATTTTTAAATTTTATTCCCCTCTTTCCGGGCCCCCTAGAGGTCCGGGCCTAGGAGATTTTTCCACGGTATCCCCACCCTCTCGTTGGGCCTGTACCCCCCTCCATCGACGGCCATGCTTACTGGTGCTTTATTGCTCACGTCTGGTAACTTGTCTCTGCATATCATATTCTACATTTTATGTTATTTACATGTTATCATATCTTTTCTTAAATTAATTTACATTGTCTGAGTTTATAATCTCGGGAGTTCCCAACTAACAATTTTACGTAGATACGACGTTGTCACAAGGGTGCATTTTAGCACTGTGACGTAGATACAACGTAAATTTGTGTGGTCTCAGTTACGTCCTCACAACGTTGTGATATTACGTAAACTTTACGCAGGGGCGTACCGAAGGGGGGACTGACGACAGAGGCGGTCGCCCCCCCTCTTGGGCCTTGTACCGGTCTCTATTAATGTGCTTATCTCTATAACTATGTACTAAAGTTTGGACATACAGTTACAGAGATAAACAGGTTTTGTTTTAGTTTGCATACTTTATAGTAAGAATACGTTTTAAATTATTACGGATTTATTCTATATGCATTAATATAAAATACTAACATTAAATGTGTCATCCCAGGCCAGTGTTGCCAGGTAAAAAATGGAAAACTCGCCAAATCATGCTTAAAAACCAGCCCAAAAACAGCCAAACCAAGCTCTCATACTATATATATATATATATATATATATATATATATACACGAGGGCAATTCAATAGGTACCCGCACTTTTTATTTTCACAATTTTATTTTCACATCTGATAGATTACACTGGTCAACACTCATTTTATTGCCAATCATATTAGAGTGATTTTGGGTAACTTTGTGGTGCTGATTCTGAATATGACATCGGTTTTGCTAAATTGGCTCTAATTTATGAGATAATTGGTACCCCATTGAAACACGTAAAAATGCAAAAAATTTAATGTTCAGGCGGAGCCTACTTACAAATCGCATTGAAATTGTCTCAAATCATACAAAAGTAAACACATGAAATACATATTGGCATTTTATTCGGTCTCACCATCTAGAATGTTCCGGTAGTTTCCCATATGCACGCGTTATGGTTACGTTTCCTATTAATTGAGGGTATTCTTATCTCAAGAACTAGAGCCAAATCGGAAAAAACTACTTTCATTTTGGAATTCAGCAACCCCAAAATACCCTAAATTCGTACGAATTTCCTTGGCAACGAAACAAAAATTTTTGTTGTTGAGCTGTGTTATAA
Source organism: Bathynomus jamesi (assembly GCA_023014485.1). NCBI lineage: Eukaryota > Metazoa > Arthropoda > Malacostraca > Isopoda > Cirolanidae > Bathynomus > Bathynomus jamesi. The sequence goes on along the minus strand of JAJOZX010005350.1, from coordinate 82,213 downwards.
ACACATCACTTCTCAACATAGTCTCCCTGTTTCTCAATACACTTAATCCAGCGATCTACAAGCTTCCTAATCCCATCACAAAAGAATGTTTTCGGCTGTGTGCGTAGGCAGTCATGCACCGCCTCCTTCAGGTCATCATCGCCTTGGAATCGCTGACCTCTCAAAGCGTCTTTTAGTGGTCCAAACAGGTAAAAATCCGAAGGTGCCAGGTCTGCACTGTATGCTGGATGGTCGAGAACTCCAAATTTAAGTTTTTGAAGGCATTTTCTAGTTGTGAAGCGGTATGAGGGCATGCATTGTCGTGACAACAGAATAACACCTTCCGACAATCTCCCTCTCCGTTTCGTGCGAATTGCTTGCTTTAACTCATTCCGAAGCAAGTCACAATAAGAATAATGATAACCTTGAACATTATCTAGAGCGTGGAACTATAGTAACAAGTGCATCGTATGCTGACATGCTTCGGAATGAGTTAAAGCAAGTAATTCGCACAAAACGGAGAGGGAGATTGTCGGAAGGTGTTATTCTGTTGTCACGACAACTGTATGTTACATTTTTATTAAGAAAAACTGATTCAAAATATTTACATTATTTTTTGTGTGCATAATAAAATACAGTATGATATTGATATCATAGTTAAATTAATTTATCATTAAGAAAAACTGATTCAAAATATTTACATTATTTTTTGTGTGCATAATAAAATACAGTATGATATTGATATCATAGTTAAATTAATTTATCAAATTGGATACGTACTTGCAATAAGTTTATACTTATTCATTCTCTTTTATTTATATTTTCCATATAATTATGAGAATAAAAATACACATCACTGTATATTTCCTTTTTACTTCGAAAACCAGATTATAAATATTTATTTGCTTATTACAACAAATCTGAAATTAGAATTTTTATAGTCTCCAAGTTCTGACCGTCTTCCGGAAGACGATGGAAGACGGTATGGATCCGCCGTATAGCTGTCTCACACGAGGTATGGAGTAACTGTTGAGAGAGACGCTTTGACGAAAGGTTTCATATTTTACACAGAACACCATTCTGTCTATACACCCATTTCAGGACATGAGCAGCTCACACTCACAGTGTCATTACCAAGTAGACAGAGGGTCACTGTACCGACGGGGCTTTATAGGTAGTTCATTACCACTAAAAGCAATCATGCTCTATTTTATCATCATTCAAAGAATATTCAAATCTGTATCCATTTCTTGTGCTAGTTTCGTCAGTTTCTATTGCAGATACTTCCAGTTATTATCAGTCCTAGTGTGTCATAATTTAAGAGCAAGATACAGTATGAGTTTGTTTCCTCTCCAAGGTGACATAAATATATCTGTATCAATTGTTGGCACATTTATATTACCTCAGACTTGCTTTACACAAACTGGACCAAAATCTACAAGTATCTGCAATCTCTAACCTTCCGTTTATATAGGGCTGTATATTTAAAGCGTTGTCATTTTTCAGTTTCATATGTTATCAGAGCTTAACGAGAATTTCTTTATATATCTAAAAAAATATTGATATTCCTCACCCCCTTAATTTTACTTAAGTCCTTTCATTATAAATTTTCTTGCGGCGTCTTTTTATCAACACTATTGTTACCTAATAAGTGCTACGACTAACTTATAGAAATAGTTCACTTCAATTCTGATTAAAATTATAGCACAACCCCCTTCCTAATGTTAAATTACTCCCAATTCAGCACTACATCAACAAAAACAAACCCATTCATTTAGAGTATTGTTAACTTCTAACCAAGTAAACAGCGCAGATTTCTTTACAGCAGTGTTTGTTCGTCATCAACTGTAAATATGGTAATTTTTATATTTGTATCTGTTAATATATTGAACATCCTTTCGTTTTAAGTGGAAATGTTAATTTTTACAAGTTACTGGGGGTTTTATTTATTCATATTCCGAGATTTGTAGAGATTTTGTAAAGTTTTGTGTGAAACATAACCCTAACTTGGAAAGGCTGGAAGGATTGCAGGAGCTTTACTTCAAAATTGAAGTTTTTAACCAAGATTAATGGTTTGATTAGGAAAGCAGGTTAGTTAGACTACATATTTCACTTTGAAAGAACACTAAGTAAATTACATGAGTTCACATTACGTTTAATTTGGAAAACATGAAGCCACCAGGTTATCCATGTTATGAGCTAAAAAATAGTTATTGCAGCCTGGCATTCATAAAATAGGCCTAGCCCTATTGGTAGTGGGTAATTATTCGTTTTAAAACCGTCTGTTTTTATGAGAAACTTTTCTGGTCAATTTTGAGGTGTTTTGCACGAATCTGCCATCCGTTTCCTGTGCAAATGCGTAGTTTTCGAGATATCTTGAAAAACTATGCATTTGCACAGGAAATGGGTGGCCGTTTCATACAAAATACCAAAATTTACCAGAAAAGTTTGCTCATCATTTCCATTTAAACTAACGAAAATATCACGACGTAACCTAACCAATCAAGGGTGTATAGTTAAACTAACCAGGTGTTCAGTTGACCTAACAGGTTAATATTGGTTATTGCACCCAAATATCTTCTGATCTTTTCATATTAGGCACACACATTTTGGGCAAGTTAAGGATGGGAAAATAATGCTGTAATTGATAAAAACATCCAATCCTTTGTCTTCATTTAGGGAATATGACAAATCAAGTTCAGTCAAAATCACATGAATGGCACATCATAATTCTATCACAAACACCACTAAACTGAATCCAATTTGAAAAAAAATAAAATAGCCAGAACAAAACCCAACCAACTAATTAAGTCGTAGAGTAGCTAAAAAATAGCCCAATCAGGAAAAATGTTTCATGAAAAAAGTACATTATAGCTAAAACAGGAAATATATTTTATTAAAAAGTATATTTCAACAAATTTGCACAATATAAGATATATTTTTTCTTAGTCAGTTTTGAATGGCAATTCAATATATTATATTGTTTTAACCACGTGTGAATGGGTTAAAAGACGAATATTAACCTGGTGGTGAGGTAAGGGCTATTAATCGCCTCTTCAAGATTGGATTTCTGATCATAATGGAATTTTTACATTTTTGTATTTAATGTAGACAAAACTTCCTTGTCTAAACACTTCAGGGACGAAGTCCAGTAATTATGCAGTAAATACCATGACTTACATTTCTAGTAAGAAATATAGGATATCCTCACTTTTACAGTCCTTTTACAGTAACTAACATTAGTTAGAAAATTTGATTTCTTAGACATTGGAAAGATTCAATAAAAATCAGCACAGATTCCAATTAGGTAGATCATGCCTATCACAACTAATAGAACACTACAAGGTAATTATATAGAAAACGGCGCAACCCGAAGTATGATATAAAAAATATTTTATTAGGTCAATTTCGATGTGCTGAAGCCAAATCTGTTAACTATTTGGTGTGCAAATGCTTCAAATTAGAGTAAATGTTATTTATATTTTACTCTTATTTTGAAGCATTTGCCTAAAAAATGGCTAACAAGCACATGAAAACTAATCTAACCTAATAGTAAAATAATCAAATCAACTTACCTTTAACTTAAATATTGGAAGTTGATTTGATTATTTTACTATTAGGTTAGGTTAGTTTTCATGTGCTTGTTAGCCATTTTTTAGGCAAATGCTTCAAAATAAGAGTAAAATATAAATAACATTTACTCTAATTTGAAGCATTTGCACACCAAATAGTTAACAGATTTGGCTTCAGCACATCGAAATTGACCTAATAAAATATTTTTTATATCATACTTCGGGTTGCGCCGTTTTCTATATAATTACCCACTACAACAATATCCTGGATGCACTGGAAGGCAATGACAACTATGATGTCATATACACAGATTTTGCCAAAGCTTTCAACAAATGTGATCAGCTAGTAGATGTGTAATAATCTGCAATTAGCAGAGATCAATTGGATCTTAGTTTTGCATATAACTGTATTTATGGTTTGTTTATATTAACAGTAGAGATACCCAGATGGGCCGAAGGGCCCCTAGTGTGCCCACTATAAAATTTTTACTATTACCATGAAATATATGGGAATAATAGGCAAAGTGGGAAAATGGATCTACAACTTCCTTAGAGAATACCTACAGGTCATCAAAATTCAAGGTATATCATCATCAGAATTGGAAGGATGCAGCTCAGTACCACAAGGTACAGTACTGGCTCCACTCCTGTTCATTATGCTAACAGACGTAGATAGTGGAGTAAACAGCAATAGTATAGTAACATCCTTTGTAGATGATACAAAGATCAGCAGAAAAAGCAGCAATGTAAATGAAGTGGAGGCCTTGTAGAGGGACACAAAATATACAAATGTCAGAAGACAATAACATGATATTTAACAGAAATTTTGGCTCTTGAGATATGGTAGAAAAGAGGAACTTAAACAGATTACATATGTTCCAGACAGGAAATTCAGAGGGTATTATAGTTTTGGACATCACTTGAATATTGGAATTTTCATCTTATATTTGGGTATTTTGAGTAATTCTAAGACGCTTTTGTTCTATGGCATTTGTCACAAATTACAAATAAGTGATTAACATTTTAATATGCATGTGTTACAAATAAGAGAGATTTAACCTTGAATATTATTGGTGGTTTCATTTTTGTTTGAACCAATCATAGTAGGGTAGTTCAGCATAGTGAGTTGGTTGGTGTTGGGAGAAAATTTTAAATCAGTTCCACTATGGCTGACTTGTGTGCAGATTATGAGATCAATTACTGGTCAGCTACTGCAAAATACTATGGCAATTATGGTGTTAATAGCAGGGTTGTGGAGTCGGTCCAAAATTTTCCGACTCCGACTCCACACATTGTAAAAATTTGACTCCGACTCCACACATTGTAAAAATTTGACTCCTACTCCGACTCCACACATTGTAAAAAATCTAAAAATCCGACTCCGACTCCTCACATTTTAAATATACGACTCCGACTCCTCTAGTGTTTCACTCTATAATTATCATAATAATAAGACATTTCATCACCACCACATGAATCGTCAGGTTACTTTCTAGGATAAGGGAACATTCAAATATTAAGAAGGATGTTGACTTGTAGATATTATCATATTAAGGGATTTTTATTTTTTTCCAATAATATATATATATATATATAAATGAAAAAGATTCTCTTAAACATAATTAAGGTCTAACCAGTAGTAGTCCTACTTAAAATTGAATAACCCTTAACCTAGTGGCTATAACCAGGGTTGTGGAGTCGGTCCAAAATTTTCCGACTCCGACTCCACACATTGTAAAAATTCGACTCCGACTCCGCCCTGAAACGTGCGACTCCACGACTCTGACTCCATGACTCCACAACCCTGGTTAATAGTGAAGTAGTTACGTTTTTAAGAAGACTCAGCATTCTTCCAACATCAGTAGTTAGGTTGTCAGGTTAGGTCACGTTGTTAAGTTATAGTTTTGGAAGTTGAAATTATATTTTCCCCAATGCTAGGTTCGATGTGTGTTGGATGATTCTGATATATATTTGTGAGAAAGCCCCATACCTTTGAATCTAGGGTTATCTCAAAAAACTAGTGATTTCTGATAGAAATGAAGGTCAGCATTGTTCAAAACATACTGAAAAATATTTGAAAAATATAATTTCAACTCTCAAAACTTGTGATGCCTAAAACTATAAATTTACTATTCAGAGAAGTACAAAAGTGATTGATTTGGGGGAAATAATGACTGATGATGCTAAATTTGAAACATAAAATCAGATAGTGATAAATAAAGCAGTGTGTTGTGGGACAGGTACTAAGAATGTTCAAAAGAAGGGACAGGACAGTAATGATTCTCTTGCTAAAAACACTGATTATACCAAAACTTGAATACTGCTCAGTTATGATGTCCTCATATAAAATGGAAGAAACTCAGACATTGCAAAGATTGATGGCTACAAAGAGATCAACTACTGGAAAAGACTACGTAAACTAAATCTGGACTCCCTGGAAAGAGAGACGGATATACCATAAGGGTCATTCTCTGTCAGATCAACCAGTGCCTAACACCCTCATCTCTCAGATTTTGCTGAAATTTGGTTTATAGAGAGTTTGTGGGCCCTGAATCCATTTCTGAAATTATAAGGTCAATCCGACCAACGGTTCAAGAGATATGACCTCGGGAAATTTGAGGTCACTTGCGAGGTCACTAACATTTGGCGACCTATAACTTGGGTAATAATGGTCACAATTATATAAAAGTATATATATTTAGAATCAGAAAACGACAAGGAATCCAAATATGCAAGTTTTAGAACTCTAGGTTGAAAAATAAAAAAGTTACACTGTAACCAAAATTTGAGGTCACGATTTGACCTCTGGGGTATCAAATGAGAATTTTTTTTTAAATGTAAAAAATGAAGGCATAGGCATTGGCTATTAGAATCAGCAAAAAAAAGTTTGTTTATGTTAGTATTTTTCATGTAACTAACATATAAGTGAACACCATATTCATAAGTTGTGCGTCAATTCTACCTATTTTTTCATACTTAAGCTCATAATTTGACCTATAGGAATTAAAATTACATTTTTTTATAGATAAAAACAAAGGCAAAAAATGTAAAATTGTATTTCACTGCTAATCTATACTGGCAATAATAGTTATAATAGTGAAAGGGGAAGACCTACTTAGAGGATTCATGTGCTAGCCTAATACAATTTTTGCATGCTCGATGCTCTCATCAATTTCTTTTTGTGGAAAAATGTATTGAATTCTGCTGCCTCCTCTTAGGGTAGGACAACTCATTACAGTTAATATATGATGTCCTGGCACTGCACATGAATCCTTGTTTGATGAATAATAATATGCACTTGATCCTGATGACCCAGAGGGATGTAGAAAGTTCACAGTGAAATCATCAAACTCTTCACAATATTCCTCCACAATTCCATACCAAACTTGCATGTCATAAATGCAGCCAACATACTCTCCTGGTTTGACACATTTTAGGTTACCAAGCATTGCAGGTTCATTAGTAAAATGACTTTTCCTTATTCTTTTCTTTTCTCCAATGCCACTTGAAATGGGATACACCATCAGTTCTTCCTTGTTTAGGGGAACAAATCTATGATATTTCTGAGTTCCAGGAATAGCCCTACTATCCTTGAATCGATGTTCCAACCGTTCTTCTGCATCTTTCAAATCAGCTGTAGTTACAAAGAAAACATTTATCTTCTTGCTCAAGTTTTCTTCACAAAACTGAAACATGTGTTCTGGTGTAAGAATTTGCCTCTCTGTAGTTCTCTGCAAACTGGCACGAGCAGTAGCTCTTTTCACTGTTCCTCCAATCCCATCACATGCATTTTTGCCATGGGATGTAGCAAAGAAGTGCCATTCACAAGACAGACCAAAATCCTCTTCATGGTAACAGAGATTTGTGAAGTTGTATCTGTTCTTATATTGGCCAGCACATCCATCTGAGAAATAGTGCACCTTCTTCAATTGTGGGCATCTGAATTTAACATATGTCATAAGCTTCAATATGCTTCAATATGAATGAGTAAACCATTATAGTGTTGTGTTTTAGTGATGCAGATAAGAAACAGACACTAAAATGGCTAAGTTCCTGGTCTGCAGATGATCTATAATAGATGACAAAAGGGTGAACTGTACACTGTGAATTGTCCCAGTGAAACCCTTGGGCAGCATCCTGGACAATGAAAGAATAATTCTCAGAGAAATCACCTACTATAACTACCTCGCTCTGAGGTGGTAGTGTTTCTTTCAACTGCTTGAAGTACTGTGATTGTTGCTGAGCAACAAAGTGATGACGAACCATGCCGGATATTTTCATGCTTAGGGATGATAAGTATTCATGAAGTGGCTCCACCTTATCAACCATTGTACAACGGTCAACAGTCACCCATTGCTTGTAAGATATTTCATTTGGAGCTGATTTCACACTGTCAAGTAACTCAAGAAAATCCAGGACACCCTCTTCTCTTGGGCAATCATTGCAAAGTTGCATCATGCAAGTCTCTCTTTCTGTACTGCAGACACTGTAATCCATAAGATCCTTGTATGAAAGACCTCTTTCTCCCAATGCAGCCAGCTGCAATTTTGGATTTTGATGGTATGTGCAGACACAGACAGAATGAGTCCCACCACTACCGGCAAGCACACAATATGATGGCCATAATTTTGCAAATGTGGAAAAAATATTTTGGGATTCTTTTCATCATTTTTATATAGTTCAAACATCTCTTAAATTCCCGAGGACCAATCGTTTTTGCACCTTCATTGCACCTTCAGCACTGATAACTTTCACGCAATCCTTTTGGCCAGGACACATACGACTAACCTCTTCTGACTCATAGAATCTTCTAACTATATCTTTGTGTTCTTCAGATATCACTTTTCCTTTGCTCATTAGTGGAATCTTCGGAAGGATTCCATGTTCTGATTTAAGTGAATGGCTTCTTTTCACCATGTATGTTGTAGTTTGAAAGAAACTAGCTGTTTTTTCAATTGTGTATGGTGAGAGTGTCAATATTTGTAGTTTGTGATGGTGACATTTGCTCTCCAGGAATGACTATTTCAATTCATTCATTAATTTGTTGATGTTTTTCAGATTTAGTTTCAGGTTTTGAAGTATCACTTACCTCCTCGGTAATTTGAACACCATAACTGAGTTCTAGCCTCTCCTTCAGGTGTTTCTGAGCAGATGATAGCTTACCACGAGCCCTGCGCTTTTTCTGGCTTAATGACAGCCCTTCTGAAAAGAACAGAAAAAAAGGTTTCACACACCTGAATATTAGTAATTAAATATTAATTATAGTACCTTAAATGCTATATAATTGGCTATATAGTAGATCAAACAGACCTTGTAGTAAAGTATAAGTTATTATATTAATTTATTACTTACTTTTTTTAACTGGTGTTTGGTCGAGAAATGCTAGAACTGGTTCAACTGAAGTTGAAGGATTTTCCTTTATCAAGCAATCACTGTCATTGTCCAGATCTTGAATTGAAGAGATGTTACTCAAGCCACTGATAGTAGATGATTCATTTGAATCCTGCTCAGACTCGTTGTTTTCAGTGGTACTAAGTATAGTGGGGTTTTTCATTATCAGTGTCCAGCAGTTCACACACAACAGAGTCTTTTTCACTCTTCCAGCACATTTTTCAACAAGTACATCAGTCACTTTTCTAAGATTGATTGTTATGCGTTTCTTGTGTTTTTGAATAGGGTCCTGGCAGTATTTCAAGTGCCGAACCATTGTATTTTGATCTGTAAAGATAGGATTTACAATTAGGTAATATATATTTTTTAGAAAATATATAGCTATACACACTTAATATTTTAGGCCTTGATAGTCTCTGAGGCTCATTAAAACACCATACCCACCAGCCACCCACAGTGCTGGCTGGAACTGTACTAACCTGTAGACAAGGAATTTTGCAACTATCTGTGTTGATTCTGCACTTAGACAAGTAGCAACATGTTTCAACAGGTTTGTTTAGGCTACATGTGAGCTTAGTCTTCCCTTTCACTATTATAACTATTATTGCCAGTGTAGATTAGCAGTGAAATACAATTTTTATTAAATTCTTGGAGCTTGAGGTCAAATTGATAGCTAAGATATAAAAATTCCTTGAAATGACAAGCAATTTATAAATATGGTGTTCACTTATAAGTTAGTTACATGAAAAGTACCAACATAAACAAACTTTTTATGATTGTTTCTATTAGTCAAGAACTCTGACTTTGTTTTTTATATCTATAAAAATGTAATTTTAATTTCTATAGGTCAAATTATGAGCTTGTGTGAAAAAATAGGTAGAATTGACGCACAACTTATGAATATGGTGTTCACTTATATGTTAGTTACATGAAAAATACTAACATAAACAAACTTTTTTTTGCTGATTCTAATAGCCAATGCCTATGCCTTCATTTTTACATTTAAAAAAAAAATTCTCATTTGATACCCCAGAGGTCAAATCGTGACCTCAAATTTTGGTTATAGTGTAACTTTTTTTTTTTCAACCTAGAGTTCTAAAACTTGCATATTTGGATTCCTTGTCATTTTCTGATTCTAAATATATATACTTTTATATAATTATGACAATTATTACCCAAGTTATGGCTCGCCAAATGTTAGTAACCTCGCGAGTGACCTCAAATTGCCCGAGGTCATATCTCTTGAACTGTTGGTCGGATTGACCTTATAATTTCAGAAATGGATTCAGGGCTCACAAACTCCGTATAAACCAAATTTCAGCAAAATATGAGAGATGAGGGTGTTAATTTCAATTTTTTTTGGTTGATCTGACAGAGAATGACCCATAATCTACATATGGAAAATGATCAAAAAACTATACCAAACCTCAAACTAAACCCAATTACCATTCAAACACTGGAAAATAGGGAAGGCAGAATGTGTAGTATACCCAATTTAAGGGCCTGACAAAGGACCACCTCAACACTGAAGCAAAATAGCTTGGTTGTCAGGGGGCCAAGACTTTCTAACTGGCTTCCAAAGGACCTCAGAAATATTACAGGGGTCAAAGCTGAAGTCTTCGAGAGAAGACTACATGCCTGGCTCAGGATGGTACCAGATGAGCTAGGTGTACCTGGATATGTATAGTGGAGAGTGCAAGAAAGCAACTTGCTCCTCCACCAAGTCGTACCTAGAGGCAGGGCCACCAGCTTGACCTTCGTGTGAAGAGAGCCTAATCCATGGAATAGTAATGAGGTTAAATTCTAATACATTACATTTTATTTGGAGAACATGAAGGCACTTGGGCCTATTGAGATAATCCAAGTCATGAGCTACATTTTTTAATAATAAAATCTTGCAAGATACCAAACACAAGTCAGCTACCGTATTTTTTGCTGTATAAGACTCTCCCCCCCAAAAGGGGGTCTCAAAATCACCCTGTGTCCTATACACCGAAGGTTATAATATTACCTTTATATGGGCTAGAAGAACTGATGGGTTTTTATAAAAATTCATATCTCAGTCCCTCCTGACTATGTATTGGTTTGGCCAATTTTACACTAAGTTTCTACTCTTCCCAACCCACTGATAACAAGAAAAACAGTATGTATTGCTTAATGATTTACTTTTATGTTTCATAACATATAGTATAGTTTCCTGTATACTTAATACTATTTTCTTATGAGTATGGGTGAAAGAAAACATATCACCATACTTTTGATGGAGGGCTTTAGCAAAAGCCAACCTCGCTGGTAGAAAATTATGGACATTTTCTGACAACTAGGCAGTTGGTCATAATTTTTTTCCTGAAAAAAGGCCTTGAAAATAGGGCTCTCTTATACACCGAAAAATATGGTAATTAATATTTAACTATTTACTATCACCATAGTAGCCTATATAACTGAAGCAAAGAATATACATTTTACACAATCTAAAAACTCTCACTCATGAAAGTGTAAAATTTCTTAAAATTAACTAATGAGCTACTGTTTACGACATCATATGGCAAATCATTCAAAAATCTGCCATTCTATGACTGAAGTATTTTCGTAGATCAAATCTACAAGTCTCTTCTAATTTTCTTATGCCCCTGAGTTATCTCATCAGTATCTAGCCTAGCAAAAAAAAAGTTACATTTATCTAAATTGTCCAAACTTGAAAACATTTTGAATATATGTATCATATCTCCCCTCATACAATGTGTGTCAAAACTAAACATACCTAATTCCTTTAATCTATCCCTGTATTCCAATCTTCTTAAGGCAAGCAAGCTTATCCCAACCCTATGTTGCACACCTTCGAGCTTATTATCCCATCTTTACATGGGGTTGCTGTTTTTGGTTTGTCTTCTCCACTCTCCTCTGTCGTATATCACGTCTTCCTCCAAGTCCTTCTCCTTGATGTCCGCCATCACACAGTCCCTCCATCTGGTCTTCCTCTTCTTCTCTGTCCCGGCAACTCCATCTCCAGCACTCTGCACCCCACATACTACTACTCTCTTCTCCTGATGTGTCCATACCACCTCAGCCTGGCATCCTGCACCTTCTTAGATGCTTCCGCCACCTTCACTGTCCCTCTTATATGCTCATTTCTGACCCTATCCCTCCTCGTCACTCCACACATCCATCTCAACATCTTCATTTCAGCCACATTGATTTTTCTTTCATTGCTCTTCTTCATTGGCACAGTCTCCATTCCATACAACATTGCCGGCCTCACCACTGTTTTGAATACCTTTCCCTTCAGTTTCACTGGGACCCTCTTATCACAGAGCACCCCTGATACGTCTCTCCAGGTCTTCCACCCCGACTGTATTCTACAGTTTATCTCTCTCTCTGCTCCCCCCTCTGCATCCACTGTTGACCCCAAGTATTTAAAATACTCCACCGTCTTAACACGCTCTCTACTCAATGTCACTTCCCCTCCTTGGTCCTGCTGCACATCACATCTCATATATTCGGTCTTCTTTCGGCTAATTCTCATCCCCTACTTTCCAACGCCTCTCTCCAATTTTCCAACTGCTGCTCCACCTCCTCTTTCGTCTCCCCACTCAACACAACATCATCTGCATACATCATGCACCACAGCGCCTCCCCTCTAATCCTGTCCGTCAACACATCGAATACCACATTGAAAAGGAAGGGGCTCAAAGCTGATCCTTGGTGCAGACCAACTTCCACCCCAAAGCTCTCTGACACACCCACGCTACTCCTCACCTTAGTTGTTACTCCCCTGTACATCCCCTTGATCAGTTTAACATACTTCTCCGGTACCATCTTTTCCCTTAAGCATCTCCAAACTTCCTGCCGTGGTATCCTATCATATGCCTTCTCCAAGTCAATAAAAACCATGTGCAACGCCTTCTGCCCCTCTCTGTACCTCTCTGCCAACTGTTTCAATGCAAAAACTGCATCTGTCATTCTCCTTCCCGGCATAAATCCAAACTCTTCCACTAACACTTCCGCTTCGTCTCTCAACCTACTCTCCACTATTCGCTCCCATATCTTCATTGTATGTGATATTAGCTTGATCCCTCTAAAATTCGTGCAATTCTTGTACATCTCCCTTCTCTTTGAATATAGGCACTATGATGCTGGTCCACCACTCATCCGGAATCACCTCCTGGTCAAACAACTTCCTGCATTAGATCTAGGGTTGCACCGATTAATCGGTTGACAATCAGTTATCGGCCATTTGCCAATTAATCGGCATTGGCTTTTTTTTTGCCGATTAATCGGTTTTCATACTCAGTCATCTTTGTTTATTACATTACAGAAATTGCATCCCTGGTTTAAGAATTTCAGTTATCCTAGACATGGAATGAACTTAAATAATATTTTGCTTGTTTTTATTAAATATTTTCTACCAATTTGCGTTGTTTGGAGAATAATAGGCAGAGTATTATTGAATTAATTTACTCCATTATCACTCCATTTATTAAAACAAAAAAATTATTGTACCTTACTGAACAAAAGAATCCATTTAAGCTTTCCTGTTGCAAAACAAAAGTGGCCTTAACCTACTCTCTAAAGATAAACAAAATTTGAGATGGAAACATTGCATCGGGTGCATTTGCAAATAATTTTATTTTTATCTACTTTAAAGTATTTCCATGCAATGCTTGGAGCCATAAGGGCTTTATGTTATTTAAATTTGTAACAAAAATATAAAATTTCTTGGCAACTTTCATTAAAATGCTTAATTTAATCTGTAAAAGAAATTAAAGAATTAGAATATGTAAATAGTTCTAAAAATATTAGATTAATATTAGATATTAGGCCTACGTTTTATATTGTGTGCTCCTATTTACCAGTATAATAGGTATAAGCGGCGTAATTCAGTAACCATATAGTGCTATAAACTTATACAGTATATAAAAAGAATTATGGCCGATTATTTAGGCCAATTAATCGGTAATCGGCTAATTTGCTTATCGGTGCAACCCTAATTAGATCCCACACCAGATCCACCCCCTCATCTCCCAGTGCCTTCCATGCCTCGGCTGGTATCTTGTCTGGGCCAGTCGCTTTGTTATTTTTCATCCTATTCCTCAAAATATTCCTTCCATCTATCCTTTATCTCTTCACCTTCACCTTCGAGCATATCAAGGGATAAGCTTGGTTGCCCCTATGTTGCACGCCTTCATCATATCAATATCATGTCTAAGGTGAGGGGACCAAGCTTGAATGCAGTATTCTAAGTGAGGCCTAACATAAGAATTATATAATTTACAGATGTCCTTACTCTTGTAACTAACATTCCTCTTAATAATACCCAACATTTTATTTGCTTTATTTCTAGACTTAAGCACTGCTTAGAAAATTTTGGGTCATTACAAACTATAATGCAAAGATCCTTTTCCTTTCTAACATCCCTCAATTATGTTAGGTTATTGTAATATTTTCATTAGTTTTAGCAAAAATATTGCAACTAAACCTAACCAAATTGTCAATTTGCGGGGTATATAATGGAAAAGTACTGCGACTCCTTATCTCATAGAAAACTGGGAAAAGTGCAGCAAATGCCCATCAAGGCTATTTGCTCAAAAATTACTAAATTTAAAAAACTGCAATCTGCCAAAATACATTATATAGCTAGGTTAGATAATTTTATACTGTAAAAGGGACCTGAATTTGCAAATATTAATTTAGGACCATAAAAGTAAGGATACCCAAAATATACTAGGAAAATATATTTCTTGCTAGAAATGCAGCTCATGACATTTACTGCATATTAACCCAGTCTTTAAAGCTCAAATTACTAACCAACCTACATTACATTTCATTGGTAAACATGAAGCCACTGGTCCCTTGGGCCTATCGAGGTTATTCATGTCATGAGCTATATTTTATAATAAAATCTTGCAAAACATAAATCTCAAGTCAGCTAATTAACATGCAACTATTTACGAAGTACTACCAAAGTAGCCTATAACTTATACTAAGAATATAGAGTATTAACCCTTTGATAACCAGTATACGTTTCTTTGAACTTAAAAGTTTAAGTTTTATTGTGTTTTACAATTAGATATTAGTAACTATAGTCACTTAAATGACCCATTTTTGGGTTAATTTTCCGACAACTAAACGATACCTGTATAAACATGTAGATGTATTTGTAGAAACGTTGCATCATTGTATAATTTATATTATTATTTCCTTGGGACACATATGTCCCATGGTCCTCAAAGGGTTAAGAGTCTACAAATTATCTTTCATTCTAACGTAGTTTAACCTAAACTAACAAATTAGCAATTAGCTACAATATTTTTTATAACAAAATTGCAAAATGTCAATCTCAAGTTAACTGGTTGAGTGTAGATTGACATTTTGCAGAATTTTTTTTTATAAAATAAAGCTTATGGCTTGGATAATCTTGATAGGGCCCAAGTGGCATCATGGTTTTCCAAATGTAATGTAACCTTAATCTAACCAAACTTAAATAATACCAAGCTGTTATTGACTTTGAACACTGTCTGGATAAAGTTTTGCCTTAATTTCCTATAGGCCAGGCTGGAATCTGCTTAAATTTTTCAATAGCAAAAGGAATCTTAGTTACAAGAGGAAGGAAGTCATCGGTAAATTATATAATTCTTATGTTAGGCCTCACTTAGCATATTGTATTCAAGCTTGGTCCCCTCACCTTAGACATATTGATATGATTGAAGGTATGCAACATAGGATAACCAAGCTTATCCCTAATCTAAGAAGATTGGAATACAGGGAAAGATTAAAGGAACTGGGAATGTCTAGTTTTCAGACACATTGTGATATAAGATATTCAAAATGTTTCAGGTTTTGACAATTTAGATGTATATCATTTTTTTTACTCATGGGCAATGGGCATAATAAGAAAATGAGGAAACAGACTTGTAGACTTGATCTACAAAAATACTTTTTCAGTCATAGTAGTAGATTTTTTGGAATTACTTGTCATATATGGTGAACAGTAGTTTGTTATTTTAAGAAAAATTTCGACACTTTCATGAATGAGAAAGTTTGTAGATTGTAAATACTGTATGTTCTTAGATTAAGTTATGTAGGCTATGGTACTTTGATAGTAGTAAATTGTACATTAATTAGCAGACTTGAGATTGTTTTGCAAGATTCTATTATTATTAAAATATAGCTTGACTTGGATAACCTTCATAGGCCGCAGTGGCTTCATGTTTTCCAAATGTAATGTAAATCAGCATTGCATGAGGATTTTTCTATAACAACCAATGCATTGGGTGAGAGTTCAAACTGAAACTACTAACTACGGTATAGAGCCTGACTTTAAAATTGAAGCTTTTGACTGATTACTAAATTTTTTTTTTCTAAAGTGATTTGTGTGAGACTTATGTACAAGAATTTTCATATTGTGTGAAACTCATAATTCTGGAGGCAAGAACTTGGTTAATGTACAGGGAAATAAATTACCTAAGATACGAGTCAAATCTATACTTTTCTAGGACAATTTAGTGTCTGTTCAAATCTGATCATTTCTTGTGCAAACCGTAAAAGGAAGCAAGGTTTTTAAATGTTAAGTTTTTGAATTTCTATGGTTACCATGGAAATTCCCAAATATGTTTGAATACTTACCTGAATATGATTAGGTATGGTACACCAGTGTAAAAAATTTTAAATGCTAGGTTAGGTTGTTAGGTTTTGGCAATTTTGCACAAGAAATGGTCAGATTTGAACAAAATACACTAAATTATACTAGAAAAGTAGGCTATTAATTTGTCTTGCATAGATCTTGGGATAATGTATTTTACTGCATAAATACCAAGAGCTTTCCCAAAAATGCCAGTTATAGGGATGTCTGTCTGAATGAAATTCTGTTTACTTTATTCTGCAATACAGTATAGGAATACCTCAAAATTTGTCATTTTGAATTTCTTTGTTTTGCAGATTCATCATCAATCTTTTACTACCTATAGTTTCGCAATCCATTGTCCATATTTGTAGATTCATAATTTTTTGAAAAAATGTGGGGGGAAAAAAGATCAAAATTGACGAAATTCAACTGTTTATCAACGCAATATATATTATATTTTGCCAAAAAATGAGTAGAATTTGATTAATTAATCTGTTTAATAACAATATAGTAAAATGTTTTCTCATTGAAACATGTTATAATCTACCTCAAATTTTGTCATTTCGTATTTCATCGTGTTATTCCAAAATGAATTAATGACGAATTTAGAGGTATTTCTGTACTCAAGAATTATCACCATCAACTTCAGTATTTTCTCATCACTTCATTATTATACATTGTTAAATTTTGGAGAAATAAGTCAATATAATACACATTGTAGTACATATTTAAATGTAAATTATTTTGAGGCACACTGACATTTTCAAATTTATAAAGTAAAGAGAAATAGCTTCACCCATCTTTGAATATTACAGTTAACTGACTAGCCAGTTGATGATCCCATCATCTCTAAGTTACTTGAATTCTGGACAAGGAGAAAGTGAATTGGTACTTGATTTCAAGTACATTTAGATAAGTATGGTAATGCAGCAATGAAATTAAATTTCTCTTATACCATTCTGTCAGGTATGGTAATTTCTCATGAATGATTATTTGTATGTGAAAATTTCATTAATAAAATATAAATATTCCTATTATTTTTCATTTATTACACTGCCCAACACCAATTTTGCTGATTTAATTCTAACAGCTGTTTTTAGGTAACTTTGGTGTGCTGATTTCAAAAATCACCTTAGTTTTTGTCTATCACGTCAGGTTTTCGAGCAATCAAATACGGATATTTCGGAGATATCGCATTTTGGCAGGGTTATGCCCAATTTTTTTCTTTTCAAAAAATAAGTTTTTACATACTCAGAATCAGCATGGAAGAGTAAACAATTGTGCAGGGAGTGAACTTTAATATACAATGGTAATATTGACACACAAATAGGGGTGTGCCGGATAGTATTTTTTACTATCTGGCTGGATACTGGATAGCCGGATAATCAAAAAAAATATCTGGCTGGATACTGGATAATATCATTTGAATAATTCATAATTTTTTATATATTATTATTTAGCTATTACTTGACTAATTGATTATACTATCAAATTTTAATCACTATTTGATATAAATTATAGCTATCTTTCAATACTGGTAACTTTACTAATTACCTACCGGTATATTTTATCCTTTTCAGGATTGTTTCATTGCCTAAATCATATAGCTATATAGCTAGTTAGTATTAGTTACAGGCTTACAGCAATATTTTAACATTATTTACCCCTAAAATGGCTAGTTTTATTTGGAAAATATTTACAATACATGAGACTAATCCAACGATAGCTATTTGCTCCTTATGTTCCAAACAGATTAAAAGGGGATCAGAGAAATTGGGTGCTAGGTGCTATAGCACAAAACCTTTGCACAATCATGCAAAGATGCTGCATTCAAAAGAATATAAAGAAGTGTCTCAACTTAACAAATCATCTGAAAATCAAAATCAACCTATAGCGACCACCTCAATGGCTCCAAAGGAGAAAAAATTAGTTGCCATGGAAAAGCAACTCACATTAGAAGAAAGTTTTTCCTTTAAGAAAATATGGGATATAAATGACTCAAAAGCTCAAGCCTTACATAAAAAGATAGGATTAATGATGGCATTGGACAACCATCCTTTAGTTTAGTTGAACAAGATGGCTTTATAGGACTGATGGCCCATGTACAGCCAAGGTATTTGCTACCAAATCAAACATTTTTTCAGAAAAAGTCATACCCAAAATCTATGAAGAACTCAAAGAAATTGTTATGAATAAATTGAAAGAGGGGAAATACATTAGCTTCACTTCCGATATTTTGACCTGCTCTTCTTCAAATGAATCATTCATTTCCTTGTCAGGTCATTGGATCATGAATGACTACACTCATTGTAATGCAGTATTGCATTCAGCTCATTTTTCAGGATCGCGTACAGGAATTAATATAGCGGACAAATTGCAATCTATGTGGCAATCATGGAATATTGACAGATCAAGGCGTAATATATTGGTTAGAGATGGAGCTTCTAACATAGCTTTGGGATGTGACCTTGCGGAAATACCTTCTGTTCACTGTTCAATTCATTTGCTACAGCTAGTGGTGAATGATGCATTAATGGCTCAACGATCTATAAAAGATCTTTTGGCAGTGTTGACATTTAGTGACACATTTTAACCACTCCCCACTGGCTACTTCTGAATTTAAAGCTCTCCAAACACAACAGGGTCATGTTCCTCTTCTATTGGTGCAAGATGTTTTAACGTGCTGGGCCACTGGAACTCATCTTATTTGATGCTAGAACGTATGGTTAAGTTGAAAAAATCAGTTCAAATATACCTTGCTGATCATAGTGAATTACTTATTTCATCTGATGAGTGGCACTTGATTGAAAATCTTTTAAAGCTTTTACAGCCATTTTTTAAACTCACCCAAGAAATGAGTACAGAATATAGTTTACTCTCTACTGTTATCCAAACATGTGCACGCTTGAAAGGTTTCTTGGGTCATTCCATGTCAACTCAGCCACAAAATGGCACTTTTTGCACTCACCCCTTTCAATTTTGCTCATACTTGGCACAATAGCAGATATACATGCCAAACTTAAATTCCCAAATTATTAGAGCTGACTGACCTTTGGTTACTGAGATACAAGGTCACAAAGTTGTGACATTTTGACCTTTTTTGCGTTAAATGACTATTTTCAAAATGGTGTAACTAAAAGACTATTAAAGCTAGAGCATTGATTTTGGTCTCATTTTAAAGCTCTTTAGTAGCCCCTTGTTTATTGTCTCTTGTTAAATATCTCTACTGTGAAAAATAAAAAAATCCCTTCAAAAGTTGACCTTTGACCTTGAATAAAAAAAAAAAGTACCTTCTAAAAAATTCAATTTTTTTACATTAATACCATGTCATGTACAACAAAATCCTAAGAAGCTGTAAGTGGCTGATAACTAGTTCAATGTATAAAAAATAAATGAAGTTGGCATCATTCTTCAATTTTAGATTTTTTTTGTCAGTTCATTTATTTAAAAGTTCTGTTCTGATATAGTATCAGTGAAGACTTAGTTCAACTTAACATTATTAGTTCAAAAACCTTTTTGTGACCTGTGCCAAAAGAAGTCTTTTAAAAGACAACCAGGGTTAAACCCCTCGACAGCCCCAAATCTACTGGAGTAGCGCTGATCCAAAGGCCCAACTAGTATATAAGTACTGTCAACTTTACAGAGTTGACTCCTGACTTCAAGTTAGTTAATTTATTTTTACTAAATACATGTATAAAAATTTATTTAATAATTCATTAATTGTTCATTGTTTTCTTTTCAGGATTTTCTTTGTGCTTTTGTGATTTCAGAGTACAAACATGGAACATTTAAAACTGAAACAGAAGTGTGCTGATCCTTTGCTGCGTCACAAAGGTCAGTGTCGAAAGAAGAGTTTGAGAATTGTACCACAGGAACTTGTAAATAAGTTTCCTGATCTGCACTTAACATTACATCACAGACTTTGTAAGCAGTGTAGAGAACATCTTGAGTCCTTGCCTGAGAAAGGAATAGGCACTTTGAATTCAGACATAAATGATGCTTCTTCTTGTAGTAGTGAACCACCTGAAGATCTTGAGAAAATTGAAAATGTTGATAATAGTGATGCATCAACTTCAGAGCAAAACCATGAGATGTGTACTTTGAATGCTTCTTTTGTTTCAAATGGTGAATCACCCATAAAAAAGAGAGCTTGTAGAGCAAAGTATATGGAGCTAAAAAAACTAAGCAAGGTGACAGAGACAGTTAAGAAGAGAATGGAAACAGTTGCAGGAAAAGAGATTTCTGACTCACAATTTAAGGAGCCATCTGGAGATGTAGACTGTTTAGAAATAATAAATCAACTCGAGGAAAAATTCAAAAATGAAAATACTAAAAAGTGATAAAATAAAAATCCTCACTGTATTGCCCAAAAGTTGGAGCATTAGGAAAATTGCTTCAGATTTAACACAACAAGGCATACAGCATCTATTGCTAAAAAAATAGTTGAAGAAAAAGGTGTCCTTTCAGACCCAAATCCAAAGGGTGGGAAAGAATTAAACAGGATATGTTGATGCTATTAAAGCATTTTATCTTTCAGAAGATATCAGTAGAACAATGCCAGGAAAGAAAGACTATTGTAGTATCATTGACAATGAAAGAGGAAGGATACATTTGCAAAAGCATCTTTTACTTTGCAATTTAAAAGAAGCCTATCATATTTTCAAAGAAAGAAATCCTTTGGTTAAGGTGGGATTCAGTAAATTTGCAGAATTGCGTCCAAAGCAGTGTGTTATTGCTGGAGCAACAGGAACTCACTCAGTAGTGTGTCTGTACAATTCATCAGAATGCCAAACTTGTGTTGTAGGAGCTGAATTAGAAAAACTAACTGCAAATGATGACACACCTATTAAGAATGTACGTCATTGTGTTGCCTTTATGGAATGCAATCCTGCCTCAGACAATGTGAACAATGTGGAGATCCATCAAATTTAAAAAAACAGACTACTGACTATTTACAAACAACTTCATTGATATCCTAAATTTTAAAAAGTGGACCAATACAGATCAGTCAAATCTTGAATCAGTAGAACTGAATACAGATGAATATATTGACCAATTCTGTAACCCACTGAAAGAATACCAGATACATGACTTCAAGACAAAGATGCAAGCAACTTATTACCGTGAAACAAAAATGTTTTTGAAAGATGGTGAGGTCTTGCTGTGTGTGATTTTGCTGAAAATTATTCCTTTATTCTTCAAGATGAGGTTCAGAGCTTTCACTGAAACAATGAGATGGCTATCTACATCCATTTGTTATTTACTATAAAAAGGAAGATGAGATTGCTCACCTTAGCTGTTGTTATTATTTCAGAGTGTAACATCCATAACACAGTTGCTGTACATTTGTTTCAAAAGCATCTGATAAAATTCCTAAAAGATAATATCTCATCCATCGGTTCCATCCACAAAATAATTTACTTTTCAGATGGGTGTGCAGGACAGTATAAGAACTGCAAAAACTTTTTGAATCTTTGCCATCACAGAGATGATTTTGGAATTGAGGGCAGAATGGAATTTTTTTGCAACAAGTCATGGAAAGAGGGACCTGTGATGGTGTTGGAGGCACAGTTAAGAGATTAGCTGCAAAAGCTAGTCTACAACGACCTTATGATGAACAGATCCTTACTGCAGAACAGTTATATACAGGGTGTCCCGTAAGTCTGGACCCATAGGGAAAAAAAATAAAATTACAAAATAGTCCAAAAATTTATTACATAATCTGTTCAAAGTGTCCGCCGTTGTGTCGCACACATAGTTGAAGACGTAATCTCCACTGCGACAGCACTTTCTGAATCACAGTCGCAGAAATTTCTTGACACGCCTCCACAATGCGTGCTTAAGGTGGAAAATGTTCTGAAGTTTGACCTCGTACACTTTGGCTTTCAAGTGGCCCCACAAATAAAAATCATAATAAAAAATAATAAAAAAATAATAATAACATAATACAAAAATATATTATAAATCCCTATGGGTCCAGACTTACGGGACACCCTGTACATTTGCAAGTGAAAATATTGTAAATATAAAATGTCATTTTTCAACCAATAAAGAGCATGAAGAGGAAAGCCAACTTCTCCAAGAAAGACACTCAACTGCAAGGACTATTGCTGGTACACAGAAATTACACCATTTACAGCCAGTTTCATTGACTTCTCTTAAGGTTCATTATTCAAATATTGAGAAAGTTACTGAAAAGGAAGAAGTTGTGACTGAGGAGAAAATACATGGTTTTGTTACTGCTGCATATGATGGCCATTGGTGGGTGGCATATGTGCTGGAAAAGATACCAGAGAATAGAGAAGTAAAAGTCACATTCCTTCATCCTCATGGCCCAAACCCATCATTTGTGTATCCTGGTTGACCAGATGAATTAATCTACCATATTCAGATATTCTAACACAAGTTGAGGCATCTACTACTAATGGACGAACATACAGGATTTGCAAAGAAGTTAATTTGAAGGCATCCAAAGCTTTGGCAGATCTACAGCACAGAAAGGTAAGAATTCAAAATTAAAATGGTCATGTAACTATATATACACTGCATACATTTTAAGTTGTGATAAATGGAAATCAATGAGTACTATACCTATACATATTGTATGTACATTTTAATATGTTACTTGTATTTGTTAATTAGGTAGCTATCTAGGTATACATTAAAAATTCTCTTCTAGAAATCACAATAAATTGGGTGGCCCACAAGAATTGTCAACTACTGAAAACCATCACATACATGCACAACATACAGTGCCCGTGAAAAGTATCCGATCACCCTTGAAATTTGTATTTTTACATAAAAAACAATGTTTAAATGTATACTAACCTATATTAGTATTTTGTCATCTCTCCTTTGGTTTTGGATGACTTGTTCTAGACATTTTGGCATGGATTTAATCAAGTTTTGACAAACTTCCACTGATATTTCCTTGCACCATACCTTTTTGATGGCCTCTTGTAATTTTTCGACTGAGCCAGTGTCGTGGCATTCAACCTTATTTTTTATTATTAGCCACAGATTTTCTATCGGATTGAGATCTGGACTATTACCAGGCCAATCCAAAATATCAAATTTATTGTCAGTAATCCATTTTGTCACTATTTGGCCCTGTGACATGGTGCACCATCATGCATGTATGTTTTTGTCCTTTGGATTGCCATTGGAAGTTTATCCTGTAGCATTGCTAAATACCGTGCACCATTCATAGTTGTGTTCTTCGGAAGAAAATATAAGTTTCCACGCCCATAGTAACCGAAACAACCCCAAACCATCACACTTGGAGGGTGTTTCATTGTCTTTAGGGTGTATTTAGGGTCCATCCTATTTGAGCAATAGGCCGGCGAACCTTTTTTGGACAACTTCTGAATATCAAAAATGTCGACTCATCGCTAAATAAAACCACCTTCCAGTCATCAACAGTCCAATGAATGTATTTTTTTACAAAATGCGACACGTTTTTTACGCATTTTCATTAATGAACGGTTTCTTAGCAGCATGGCGAGATGGTAATCCGAGTTCTTTTTGGAGCCGCTCCTGGATAGTTCGTTCAGAAACACCAGATAACAAATTATTCATATTAAATTTTATTTCTTTCGCAGTTATTGTTGGGTTTTTCAATACTAAACGTTTCATAAGTTTGTCTGTTCGCGAATTTGTTTTTCTCGGTCTGCCAGATCGTTTTTTAGGGACTGGCGTGGTTAGGCCACCATTGTTCTTAGCCCGTGAAACCCATAAATTAACGGTACTTTGGGATATGTTTAATTCCTTAGCTATCTGTCTCTGTGATTTCCCACATGCATGCAAAGCAACAATAGCACCTCGACAATCACTCTTAAGTTGTTTTTTAGCACACATTATATATAAATTTTATTTACACCACTTTCTGTAAAAAAAAAAAAAAAATATCAAGAAATTTACACAAACAGTGAAATCTGACAAATTTGAGACACAGCCACCCGCAACGAAGGCTACCAGAACACTAATTTGAGAATGCGTTGGATAGCTCTCATATCAGCGAGCAACCTCAAAGTTACCAGATGTCGCTAGAACAAATAGAAAGTGAATTACGTGTCTCTGAATATTAAGGGAAAATATTGTATTTTCTTGAGTGATCGGATACTTTTCGTGGGCACTGTACAGGTGAGGTGGGTAAAGAACAAATATTTAAAAATAAGCATTTGCTTGTTTGTAGAAGGCTGCAGATAGTATGTAGATATGGGTTGTATTTGTAAGAGATTGAGCTGACTTTAGACAAAAATGGTTACTGACATACAAGGTCACAAAGTCATGACTTTTGACAATTTTTGTATAAAATGACTTTTTTCAAAATGTTGCTTGAATTCATTATTTTTTATACATTGAACTAGTTATCAGCCACTTACAGCTTCTTGGGATTTTGTTGTACATGACTCAAGGTATTAATGTAAAAAAATTGAATTTTTTAGGAGAAGGTATTTTTTTTTTATTCAAGGTCAAAGGTCAACTTTTGAAGGGATTTTTTTATTTTTCACAGTAGAGATATTTAACAAGAGACAATAAACAAGGGGCTACTAAAGAGCTTTAAAATGAGACCAAAATCAATGCTCTAGCTTTAATAGTATTTTAGTTACACCATTTTGAAAATAGTCATTTAACACAAAAAAGGTCAAAATGTCAACTTTGTGACCTTGTATCTCAATAACCAAAGGTCAGTCAGCTCTAATAATTTGGGAATTTAAGTTTGGCATGTATATCTGCTATTGTGCCAAGTATGAGCAAAATTGAAAGGGGTGTGTGTTTTAGGTGGCTGATTTGACATGGAATGACCCTCTTTCAAAAATTGGCCAGGATGATCAAGGAGTCCAAACTACAAAAGATGAACTGTTGAAGTCATTGCGGTCACGATTTTTTGCCAATGAAAGCAATGAAAAAAGAGTGTCTAAATGTCTTAACAAATCGGAAGTATGCTCTAGCAACTGTTATTGATCCACGATTTAAATTTTTGTTTTTCAAAGATCAATAAAAGGAAAATATTAAGACATGGTTAATTGAAGAAATAAATGAAATAAACAACCTAGAGAAAATTAGAGATAAATATTTTGAAGAACAGGCTCACAGCAGCGACGATTCTAATTCTTCTTCCTCCTCAACAGGAAGAAAAAAGGCAAAGTTTGATGATGATCCACTCTGCTTGTTTCAGGGAACTAACAAGAAAATTCAGAAAAGATACCTGGTGAGAAAAAGTTTAAAAAAAAGCTGCAAGATGGCTTCATTCGCAGAAATAGCAGAGGAAATTGAGCAATATGCAAAAAAACCCATATCAGACAGACGACTATCTCCACTTGAAATTTGGAAAAATGAAGAATCCTTTCCATCTCAAGAAAATTGCTCTAAAATGGCTAGTGACACCAGCAGCATCAGTTTTCTCAGAAAGAATGTTTTCCGAATACGAAAATATTTAAAAAAAAAAAAAGAAGTACTTTGCTACCAAAGCGAGGGGAGATGCTTCTTTTTATCCATCACAATGGACGAAAATTTGATTTAAACTTGTGACTCTAGTGTCTTGAACATAGTATTAATTTTTATTGTTTAATGCGAGTTTTTACTTTTTAAGGTTTTGCTATTTTAATAATTTCACTTACCTTACTGATATATTTGATTAGGCTATGTTTTATTTTTATATCTCAAATCTTAATAAAAGGTTTCGCTAATTCATATTTTTTCATATTGTAATTTGCAATATATATAAAAATAAAAATTAAAAAGTAAGGGAAGCTGGGATCTTAGCTATGTGTCACACTTTTAGCTGGACCAAACATTTTGCCTTTTTAGCAGTGTTAATATAGTTACATACTAGTAGTGGTACATGCTTATTTATCAATTATTTTAATTTTAGATTTTTGTACAACTATATTCAACTTTTGCTAGCCAAAGGCTATGCAAACTAAGATTGAAAGGGGCGGGCCCAGATGGTATTCCCATTACAAAAAAGACTATCATAAATATCCGGCTATCCGGCCGGATACAGGATACCGGATAATAGCCGTTATCCGGCACATCCCTATACACACAGTGATTAAAAGTGTTTAAATAAGCAAAAAATTAATCCATATTAAAGCAAGCATGGGACCAGTTTTCTTAACATTCTTTTCTTGTTTTCTTACTTTCAATGCTGATAATTTTCTCTTATAGGACTTCCTAGAATGAGAGATGTCAAGACAATCTCTTTGCAGGCTCCAGCAGTAGTCAGCCATCATATGGGTATCCCATCTTCCTTGGTATCGCTCTTCACTAACATCACCAAGATTTTCTGGAAATTTATCCAGATGACTGATGAGATAATGAACTTTAATGCTCATGTTGCAACCCAACTGCTGAAAGTTTACAAGTAAATCCTTTACAAGATCTTTATAATTTTCAGACTTTTTGGATCATGACATCACGCTCACACCTGGGAAATCACAGATACCCAAGATTTTAATTTGTACATGACCTTTAGATTTAATGCACAGATTTGCGTATTCCATAGATAAAATTTTAACAGCAAAACAGCTGTTAACAGGTCTCAAAAATCATCAATTTTGATAAGCACCCTTCATGGATCACCCAAAATAGGCATATTGCATTGCACAAAAACCTGATGTGATTGACAAAATCTAAGGTGATTTTTTAAACCAGCACATCAATATTATCCAGAAACAGGTCTTAGAATTAAATCAGCAGCAAAAAATTTTTTTTTTTGTTGGGCAGTTATTATTAATAATAATAATTATAACTGCTAGACTAAATTCTGTGTAGTATTTTGACAATGAATTTCAAGTGTTTCTTTACCATCTAAATGGAAGTAGTTTTTGATAATTTTAAGTAGTAGGCTGTATTTCCTAAATTTTTTATAATTTAAGAGAAGACAATATATACAGGGTGGGCGGAAAGTAGCTCCCTATTTTGGATTGGTAAAAAAATACGTATATTATCCATTTATTTCAGAAGAAATAATATGAAAAGGTAGGCATACATGGTAGGTTTTCTATAAAATTCAATGTGGGCTCCAACTCTTTCCACCAGCTTCTGGAGCGCCCAGGAATGGCGTCCACTTACTTTAGCAGGAACTCCGGCGGGATGGAGGACATGACTTCCCGAATTCGGTCCTCCAGTTCTTCCAATGTCCTCGGTTTGGTGCGGTAGACTTCTTCCTTTACCCACCCCCAAAGAAAGAAGTCGCACGGTGTCAAGTCGGGGCTCCTGGCTGGCCATTGATGTGGACCACGACGACCCATCCAACGCCCAGGGAAGTGGGCATCCAGCCACTCACGGACAACAAGAGCGAAGTGCGGAGGGGCGCCATCTTGCATAAATATCAGATCGTCGATGTTCTCCCATGTGCTGACAACCGGCCAGACCTCGTTTCGCAACATAGCAAGGTACCGCTCAGCATTCATGGTGTTGCGCAGAAGGAACGGGCCCACAACCTGATCTGAGGTCATACCACACCACACACCGTTACACTGAACCGATTCTGCCGTTTTTCAGCGGTAACCGTGCGACTTCTTTCTTTAGGGGTGGGTAAAGGAAGAAGTCTACCGCCGAAACCGAGGACATTGGAAGAACTGGAGGACCGAATTCGGGAAGTCATGTCCTCCATCCCGCCGGAGTTCCTGCTAAAGTCAGTGGACGCCATTCCTGGGCGGCTCCAGAAGCTGGTGGAAAGAGTTGGAGCCCACATTGAATTTTAGAGAAAACCTACCATGTATGCCTACCTTTCATATTATTTCTTCTGAAATAAATGGATAATATACGTATTTTTTTACCAATCCAAAATAGGGAGCTACTTTCCGCCCACCCTGTATATGTGGTTGATTTACAAAATTTGATTATGATTACGGTACAGATGATAAAATTTTAATTATTACTGTGGGCCTTGAAAAATGTTGATGTATATCCAGTGATGGGCAGTATCTAGATACATGTATCGCCGATATGTATCGATCGATACATTTGTATTGGTATCGCTTTAGCTACTTGACAAAAGTATCGATTTATCAGTATTGCTAAGGTCAATTTTCTTAAATGTATCAAAAAAAATTGATAAATTAATAAGAATTTTTAAATACTTAAATAGATATTATAATATGACACTACTGAGTTATATTTATGAATATACATAAATAATAATATTATTAAATATTTATTTAATAACAGTACTACTCTACTGGTCACGTCACACAGTACGGCGCAACGTTTAAACATGTTTGTACTTGTTATTGAGATTAATTAACCATAATATAGAAACATTGTTAGCTGTAGAGAAGCTAGAGCATTTGAATTCGGAGGCATTGCGTCATTGTCAGCCACTTCTCAATGTAGTTACAGTAGGGTTCATTAAGTGGTTTGAAAAGTTTCTGTGCCTTGATGCGTCGCATGAGTGTAAAGCAGCAATACTGGCATCGTCTTCAAATCCTCTGTTCAAGTTAGTGGATGACAATAAAAGGCAAATTTAATACTAACATTGTCAAAAAGAGGGTTCAAGAAATGTTTGTTAATGCTGTTAAGAGCCTCAGCGAGCAGACCCCCCAGCAACAACTAAGTGATGCTGCATCTGATGGAAGTGCAGATGATTTCTTCTGTTATGAGTCTGCTTCCACTAATGTCTCTGCAACCCAAGATTCCACTGAGATGGAAGTTTTACAGTATCTGGGTGACGGAAGTCATTCTCTCCAATCTATGGGAATTCTATGGGTCTTCCTGAAGTATAACACACCACTACCATCCTCTGCTCCTGTAGAACGGTCGTTTAGTTTGGCTGGTCACATTCACGCTCCAAAAAGGAATAGACTGTCTGACCAGATGTTTAGCCAGCTGGTATTTTTGAAGGGTAATAGTAATTACTTTTAATTGTTAGTGTAATATTTTCAGTCATTCATGTATCCTACAAAATTAAAACATACTTTCATTAAATAAAGCAATTGTTTTTATTTACATCTATAAAACCCATTAAAATGTCATTGATTTTACTTACAGTGCATACAAATTACTAGTATAAACAATAATATCTAATACCCTACCTACATATTAAATGAATAATTATAAAAATGTACCGGCAATGCATGTATCAGTATCGCTTAAGAGATCTAGAAAGTATCGGCGTATCGGTTGCTTAAGACGTTCATGTATCGATGTATCGGTATCGCTTTAGCGATTTTCATGTATCAATGCCCATCACTATGTATATCACACTTGCTGTGTTGATATAAAAAACAAGAAATTACTAATCAAATTCATAATTTTATTTCAAATTGTAATTGTACAATCTACAATGAATAACTAGGAAAACATCAGTATGTGGCACACACTCATCTCAGTACTATCATCATAGCATTATGATAATGCTAAATTGCATTATCACATGCAAAAGATATGGTGTCCAAAAGATATTAGATTGCACTAGATTTCACCAGACAGCCAAAGGCTCAATGGAAGGGTTCTCATAGTTGCCATGGTATAACAGTGAACAGTTTACTATATCCTTTGTCAATTGAATATAGGTAGGTCAACTGATGTCCTCAAAATGACTTTGGCCATAACTTGTCCTGTTGGTCCAATTGATCTGAAACTCTGGAAATTTTTTTTTTTTTCTTTTTTTACCTAAAACCAACCCATGTACCAATTTTCAGCAAAATCAGAGGTATTGGTGGTGGTTTTATTTTTATTGGTCTACTTGTCCTAGAATCACCCATATACATGCATGTATCACATATTGACAAAAAGCATGCAATGTTTTTTGGTTTTGCTTATCCCTCCAGCAACACCATTACAATTATAGTATTACTACAATACTTGGTTAATAGACATTAACTTAATTTAAGCTTAAATATCACACTTTATGTATTTCAACTATATATAGTCTGACCTCGCAAATCTGGGATAATAGAGCACAGTGACCAACCTGAATTTATGGATTAACACAATGGGCTTCTGTGATTTACAATTTATAGAGGAGACTGATTTTGACCCAATTGTCCCTGAAAACATTGAAATAGTGCGCAGTGTGCATCAAATGTAAAGATATGACACAAGAATGACACACTTTAAACAGACTATTCTTTCTTACTGGCGCACTGTGCTATGTTCATCCACATTCTCAAACTATTGTTCTCACACTCTGGTACAGTATGGTACATATTTAATATTACATACAGCAAACTGTATATAATAATAAATATGTACTGTACTGTTATAAAACTTTATAAAAATGTTTAAAATGAAAAAATTGTGTTTTTACCATTTTCATTCAATTTACCTTTATATTTAGTATATTTTTACATTTTTTTACAACTTTTCCCAGTCCAGAAACCAACCCCCAGAATAGTGAGGGCCTGGATTTGCAGGGTCAGACTGTGTGTGTGTGTTTAATCTTTCACACACCTTTATTCAAAAAACATAATGTGGCACTGCCCCCTACTAATTGGCCTTAACTGTAGAAGAGTTGAAAATGTTAGATATTAGACACATTGTAATTGATTCCATTTGTCCTGGAAAACCAAGGAATTGTAATTGGGATTACATGCCATGATTACAACATATCAATGAATATGAAAGTTAAGTTACCATTACAGTACAATAAAACCCACTCTAACTCACCCATACATAGTAAGATATAACTAAAATGAGATTGTTGATGGTACAATTCCTTATCTATGAGAAAGAAAAATTATTTTATTTCAATCAGTTATTTTTTCCTTATAATTTAAATCAATTTAATTAATTTTGTCAGTCTTCTGTTTACCTAATTTGAAATTGTAGGAATTAAGATTAGTTTTTAATGTAATCGTAATTGATTCCATTAATTTTAGAAGGAATCATAATCATGGCCTTGCTAGGTAATCATTATCATAATTTGTTCCATTTGTGGTGGAATCATATGTCTGTTAGATACACTCTAGGAGTACCAATAAGTCTGCAGTTTGGATCTGGACCACCAGTAATAAGTCTCTGCTCTGGTTATACAACTTGCTTTGAAATATCAGCAAAACTTAACCTTTGAAAATCAAAATTAAACCTTTCTTTGTAAAGTTTTAAATTCTCTTCAATAATGTTGGCCACATTATGAAAATGCTCCAAAAGGAAAGGGGGGGAATGGTGAGTGTCTTGGTAGTTACAAAAATAGTTATGGCATGAATTCCAAAATGTCGTCAAATTATCATTATTTCTGCTAAGTTTTTAAAAATAAACCTATTTTAGAGTTCAACTAAGGCTTTTGTAACTGGAATTTTTGCCTCTGGCACTGTTCAGGTTCAGCCCATTCAGCAGAGGCTGGATAATAAGCTTTTACTGTACCATATATATAAAAGCAATTTTCATTGAATTTTGGGTAATTCCAAAAATGAATTTATCAATAAAAACATCTTGTACCTCTCCTATTTTTATGGTTCTTTTCATGTAAAGCAGTTGATTGATGAAAGTACCCATGCTTGACAGGTTAAGTATCCCTCATTTAACCAAATTTGTGTGAAATTTGAGAGGTTTGAACCCTTGTACCCAAACCCTCAGTTAAGTGCAAAGTATAAATTTGATTGAACAGTAGCTCGGAAAACCAGAACCATGATAGGAGTTCCTAGTTGCATCTTCAAATTAGGGTAGATGTTTGCATTAGTGAAGGTTTTTATATACTTCTGGTTTGTTAATAAGGCCCCTGTCAGCAAAAGAATTGGCCTAATCTTGGAATGTGACCATACTCATGAAGTACCCTACTATCAAGTCTTAAACTTTATATTTTATCTTCATTTATTCTTGTATGATTGTACTTGTATTGCAGTTTTCCTTCAGTAAAAGTTTCCTTAATTAAAAATTTGGCATGTTCTTCAGGAAATGTAATAGGTTTTCTCAGCAATATGCATTCAACATTGAAATAAAGACCAAAGAATATCAAGCTAAGATTGAATAAAATCATCTGGTATTAACCAGAATAAAATTGGTAAACTGGATTTTACACAAGTTATATCAGTTTATTTTTCAATAAATATCAGGATAATTTAAGATCTAATTGCAGCTCTTATCAAATTCTAGATGGTTTTAATCCATTTCTTCCCTGAAAAATTAACTGAAATTAGCTTAAATGAGTGCCTAATCAAGGCCAAACTATAAATGGCTGAGCATGTGCTGATTATGAAATAGTATGGTTACCTTTTAATGCTCTATGCATATTCTTTATTAAATTATTTTTTTGAAGTCTTCCATTGTGGCAAGATAGATTAATTAGGCTTAATTGCAAAATTGTAGATGTAACTTGTCATTGAACAGGCTTATGGTGTAATGTGAAGTAAATATAGATGTGTGTCTGCATATTTGGAATATGGTCTGGTACTGAGTATGAATGCGGTGTTGCATCAAATTTTTTTCCAAAGGATGCATTATTAATTGAAGTTGCTCCACAGTGGATGCATTGAAATTTGTCAAATAAAATATATAAGTAGGTGATCAAGCATTTGCAGCTATTTTTTTTTCTCCCCATTAAAAGTCTATTTATTACATTAAATCTACTTATCTACTGTTATACTGGCAACATAATTTTACTTAAAAATAGACAAGACTGACAAGTGTGTGTATTAAACATAAACTTGTGTGTGTTAACTACCAAAAGGCAAAAGTGAAGATGCAACATGGACTATGAAGAGGCTTTTTTTTTAAAGCCAAGAAAGAAAGAAATTCTCAGTATATATTATTGATGGTTTAATAAAGCTTAGCCACTTCTTATTTGCTTGAGGGAATGACCAAATTTTTGTTTTCATGATGAGTAGTATTTTATTTTGCCTAAATAACTGAATCATCAGAAACTAAGTATAATAATTATTGTTTTCAGAGTAAAGTGAAGTGCAGTGAGCTTCGAGGGAAGAAGAAAGATGAACTGCTCAAACAGTTAGACTCACTGAAGCAAGAATTGGCTTCATTGAGAGTAGCCAAAGTTACAGGAGGAGCTGCATCCAAATTAGCTAAAATGCATGTTTATAATTTGTTGAGAAAGATATTACAATTCATCCTATTTGTTAAAAAGTGTATTTTCATTTTATCTTTGTACTCTTATCAATAAAATAACCAATAAGGTATTAATGAATTAACGGTACTGCACCATACTAAAGTATGTTAATTTTAAATGATGAAATCTTCGATTTGAAAAAAAAAATAATGAAATGCAAACCATTTTGGATCGAGAGGACTGACTCTATTTTTCATTAAAACATTTAAGAATTTGAAGGCACTTTACTAATATAATTTTTTACTATTTCAGACGTGTTGTGCGTAAAGCTATCACGCGTGTTTCAATTGTTATAAATCAAACTATTAAGCAAAATTTGAGGAAGTTTTACAGGGTAAGTTTTCTTTCATTTAGTCCCATTTTATGGGGGGAAAAAAAAAAAATGTAGTTAATTGGTAGGTTTGCCTTGCTACCATGACAATTTTTTTGAGGTAGCTGTTCATTGATTTTAGTAAAGGACTTAAATGGCTGAGAGGCCTCATGATTTAAGACTGTGTAATGGTAAATGAAATTTCTGCACGATGGTAAAATTCTAATTTGGATTGAGGAGGCTAGTTTTATGGAAATTTGATTTCAGAAGATATATGAAGTGATTTTAATATTTATTCTTGGAATTACAGGGTAAGAAATATAAGCCTTTAGATCTTAGGCCAAAGAGAACCAGAGAGATCAGAAGAAGATTAACCAAATCTGACCAGAACAAAAAGACTAAAAAACAGCAGAGAAGAGAACAGTTATTCCCAGTGAGGAAATATGCGGTCAAAGCTTGAAATTAAAAATTTATGAAATACTGTTTTTGCATTCCTACTTTCTAAAAACATTCCAAGGATAAGTGATAAATCAAACTCTAAAAATATTTATTAAGCAGTTTTATTTTATACTGTTAAATTCATTATTTTAATATTTATTATAGTTAAGCAATTCACAAACATTTTTAGAAAAAAAAAAAAAAAAAATTCTCCTGGGGATAGGGTTATATGTTCTGCCTCCGTTGGCAAAGGTGGGCGGGAATTGAGCTTGGATTTGGGCAGCGTGCTTAACAGTGCCGCCCTCGGAAGTGTTTACGGGCTTGTATGGCAGTGTGAAATGTTGAAACATAGTTCAAGAATTGTTGGGCCAGATACTTTAATTTACTTCATTTGTGCAAAACTCGGCTAAAAGAAATTTATAAATATGGTATTGAGGGAGTAGGAAGAGGTGAAAAGAATGTTGTATTGCTAATAAAAGACTAGTGGTATTAACATAGGTGTGTGAATACATTAATGATAAATTTCTCCATAATTTCGCGAGTTTAATAAAATGAGTAGCATGGACCATGTGGTAATAGATGTATAGAAGTTATTTCTGGAATGTACTAAGTGATGTGGTTAAAAGTGCGCGCGCGCGCGCGCGCGCTTATAGAATGTCCAGTAGGTGTGAATGGGAAGCAGGATGTGCCCAGACTGAATGACATGGTGATAGAGAATATATTGGTAAGTATACATGATAAACAGGTAGTCTAATAAATTGTGTAAGTACATACCTAGTGATGACAAAGCTGTTAAGGGTTGTCGGTGTGGGTTTACCAGAACGTATTGTATTGTGCGAAGTTAAATTCGTTGGATTTGTGTGTGTAATAAGGAAGTTTGTGTATTGATGCAGAGAAAAGTTAATAGGATGAAATTGAATGAGGTGGCAACCGAGTATAGCAAGTCTTTGAACAAAGGGATATATGAAATGTGTGTAAGGAATGCTTAGTAAAAGCTGCATCTGTTGTATGTGGGTGTACGAGTATATGCAGTAGAGTGAAAAGGCTAGTGTCTCCGAGCAACCGATACAATAAGACTGACTACGTGTTGGAATAATGAATGCAGTGAGTCGCACAAAAAAATGGAATATTCAGTCAGTGGGGTGGTAGTGAAGAGTAGCTGAAGACAGGAACGAAGATGACTGAGTAGTATGTAGTGTGTGTTATTTTCGAAAGAAGCGAGTGCCAAGGACATTCTGATGTGGCCATTCTTATCTTTTATCCCATGTTAATGCAAGATGAACAGATGCACGAGACTCTTAAAGGGCATTTTAGTTTGCTGGTAGGCGAAGAACCAGGTAATGTGAAATTCAGTTGATTTTGTTGGCGTATATATTTTGTAGAAGTGTAAATAAAGTAGTTAAAAAAAACCTCGAATAAGCAGTTTGCAAATGGAAGAAAGGAAAGTTGGCAGAAATTGGTAGGATATGTACCTACATCGAATGTGGCGGTAGAAATGGTGCTTCCTTGGATGTGGAAGATGTTAAAATGCGTGAGAAACCGTTCCAGAAGATTGAACAAAAACGTCATTGTATCACTACCCTCTAGTGTAATTCTATTGGTAGATTCGAAAATGAGTCCCTTTGAGTCTCCCTCAGTGGTTCGGAGCCCTCGTAAAGCTGTAGATTCCGTGTTATATAAGCGTAGATGTTTTGTTGGAGGTTAAACACTCCAGTAGTTTTTATACCACTAAAAAGAGAGAATTATACGAGGCATCTCTGGAAAGTATACAAGAAACTTGCAGATCTTTCGGTTGGAGAAAATCTACGCAGGCTTTGGGAAGCAGACTTGTTGATACACGTTTGTAGTGCGGTAGTCGATTGAGAAAGATGTTAACCAATGCCTCGATATTTCAAATGTTAGTGGATAGGTGTGTTGCGGCAAGTGCTTAAAAATATATGGTGGATTTTTGTGGGTCTGTTGTGCAAGTGTGATTGATTTAGTGCTAAGGTTGGAGTACGATAGGGCTGTGCGTTGTCGGCCCGTTGGTTGAATAAGTATACGAATGGCTTGGTTAAAAAAGTGGATGAATTTTGGAGAATTAGTGGCAGCCGTTGCATCTGATGTAAGTGTGCTTTTGGGTGATTGAGAAAATCAATTAAGGAGCAACAGTGACAAATTTTATTGACGTGTATGAACATAGGGGATTGGAGGTGAATGTAAATAGTAGTGTTGAAAGAGGAGTCGGCATGTAATTGGTAAACGGAGAAAATGAATTTTCTTCCAGATGCTTTGGATGTTTGACAAATTGGAAATTAAAAGTAGCGTAGCAAGTCTTGGGAGAAATAAGCCGTTAGGAAGAAAATGCTCCAGTTTAGATGCAGCAAGAGCCAAGAGCGCCAACACGAGTGTGTTGGTACCAATACCAATTTGTGGGCTAAAAGCTTGTTTGGCATAATAGTTCATTCAGAAAAGGGGAGTAGTGAAGATGAACACTTTAGGAAGCAAGGTTGGTGTGAAAGGAAAGAGTGAAAAAGATAGAATTGTCAAAGATAGATGTAGTGGAAGACTGCGTAAAAGATAATAAATTGCATCTTAAGTGTGCAAATAAATTAAGTTATAAATGTAGTACAAGAGAAACGAATAGAACATGGGTCGGGGAACTTTTTTGGGTATTACCCAAAAATCTGAGTAAAATGAAATTACCCCCAGACTTCAAAGTAAACAAAAACAAGCCAATTGCTCTTAAAATTGTTGCATATGCTCTCTCTCATACCGCACGCATTACCCCCAAAATTTGTAAATGTACCCCCATTTGGGGTAATTTACCCCTGTTCGCCGACCACTGGAATAGAAAGTGTAAAAGAAGACACCAGTTGTGGTATACCTTTGATCTTACTAAATTAATACTGGATCCCTGAGGTTAAGGTGATCCCTATGAGCCCTTCTGTAATTTGCCCCGAAGTAAAGCGTCGTGGCTCACAAAAAAGTGAGTGGATTTTTCGTGTGTATCACACTTTCGCAGTTACTATTTGCTTATCTTTTCTAATGGACCACGCACTGCTTTGTTTCAGATTCACACTGGCATCAGCAATGTAATACATTCATTTAGCATATTTTTGGTTGGATTGTATTTCATACATCTTGAACTTCAATTTGAAGTATCGCAATAAGCCTTAAAGTACTATAAGTAACTTTGCCAAGATGTTCATATAGAAGGGAGCAAAGCGCCCAGAAGTATTTTTGGTTTTCAGCAATTTTAATTGTGCTGGTGTAGTCAAAAGGTAACCTACATTCTTAACATTTATAGAATATTAAAAAAAAAAAAAAATTGTATTTTCATTGCATTTAATCTTTGACTAGTATTTTCTTTTGTCTTAATGGCTAATATTTCAAAATTAAACTAGTTTAGATGCTGAGCCCCTTTTTTTCACTATGCATCTATTTCTGTCGTAGGTCGAATTTATTGATAATATAATCTTCAGATGTCACAGGAACTTAAACTTTCGTAACCTAGTAAGCACCTCTATCCATACCCTTAATATTGTATGGAAAAAAGAACACCTTTAATCAAAACTTGGAAACATTGGCCATTATGTAATAACCCACACATACCTATAATCCTGGAAAATTATGGAAGCAAGCTGGCTTCGGTGGTTTATTTTTGAGTTTGTATGTATGTTACAAGGTTCGTCCTTTGATTATATTCAGTAACCAATAATAGGACTAAAATTAATCATGAGACAAGTATAAATTAATTTGAATAGCAAAATGTGGGTATTATTCTATTTCCATGTGCTTGAAAACTTGGTAGTGCAGGCACTACAAATTTACAAAATATCTTGTGGTAGATATTAGCTATGTTGGTACTAAATTCTATCTGTCTCCTTGGGTGGTGGGTGTATTCCCGTTTGCCAAACATTTCATTACATTCTGCAAGAAAAAAATAGATATGGTTTAAAAAAAAAAAAAAAAATTCTGCAACAAATAATATCGGCATGAAAAAGTAAATTCACTCTACATTTGTACTAGTTCTTGAGTTTACATAATCATAACTACCCTTGAGCTCGGGATCGAAAAAACTTAAAAATTAGGTGGTGATTTTAGGAATCCACCACCACAAAATTAAGGTACCCCTTTCAACCTCAGAGATACAGTTAACTTACTTTGTGACACGATTGCAAGTATTCCTTTGTCAGGCGAGATAAACTCCATTTACACACCACAAACCACTTCCATTCTTGCTTCTCGTTAACTGTCATGTTCATACGAATTCCGGTTTAGTCATTTATTATATCTATCTTTTATGCGGTCTTCCTCCTCTCCTCACGCCTACGCACTCATGGTAGACCTTTTCCACAATTCTATAATTATTCATTCTTGCCATAAAAATACCAACCAACCTTACCATTTCTATTCTCACATCTAATGACTTTCACTTCACACTTTTTCCCGAACATCTTCACTTCTCATAGTCAATCTTCGGGTTGTGTGTATCGTCAAGCTCATCGCAATTTCATAGGACACGCACACACACACATCAATACAATCATCATATGCTTTGCCAAAACCTCCCTTCAATCCTCTAACAGATTTATATCCTTCCTGAGTATATCTTTACTCACTAATACAATCTATCAGACGCCACTCGCTTTATAATCATGTATACTTAATATTTTTGTTGGAAGTATAGTATTTTTAACATTCCTTTCAGTTTATCACCATGTTATTCAGACTGGGCACATCATGCTTCCAAACTCCCACTTTCCCATTCACACTACCCACATTCGAGAAATTACCTCTTCGATACATCTATCTACTATCAAATGGTTCATACTACTATCACTGTTAAACAATAATCATGAAGAAATTTATCATTAACATTTATATTCAGTCATTATTGATGTCATTCATCTTTCATTAGAAAAGCAACGTTTCTTTTACGTCTTCCTCCTTTCTTTGTATGCAATTTAATTTCCTATTCCACATTACCATTCCTTTTGAGCTTTGTTTTGCACAAATGAAGTCAATCAAAACGTCCGGCCTGACAATTCTTATACTCTGAACATTCACACTAACACAGGAGCAGTTGTTAACCCCATATCGCCAGGTAAATATAATTTTGATCTCGGCTCTATACACCGGATAAATTAAAATATTGTATAGAAGCATCACCATCTGTACAATATTTTACTTTATCCGGTGTGTAGGGCCCAGATATCTATATATTTACCTGGTGATACGGACAAAGAACTGATCTAATAATACTTTCATAGTCTACTTTAGCCTACGAGCCTCGTATATACCAGGCTTGTCCATCATATAGTCCGCCAAAGATTTGTATCAGGCCCGGCTGGCGGATACTGAAAATTCATTAGATAATGTCATTTTATTTCAATAAAATTTAATTAAAAAAAATTGATCTAAAATTTGCACACTGGTCCTCGGTGTGGGTCATTAATTGAAATATGGCCCTGCATGAAAAAAAAGGTTGGACACCCCTACTATATACCAGTCTACTATGGTACTGCGGTACTAGCGTGTTGGTCGGTACCGCGGGAAATTTGAATGCGGTAGCGGTACTGCTGTACTTTCAGCGATCCTTTGCGGTACTGCGTTATGCGGTACCGGTTTGGTAGTGCGGTAGTAGTACCGCAGTACCGCAAAAAAACGCAAGTGCCCAGCTCTGTTTAAAATTATAACCAACTTTAAGGTTTGATAAATTCTTGTTTCTGGGAAATCCCAAATTAGAATATGCAATTCAGTGAAGTGTTTTATATAATAATTTGATCTCGGTATTAGGTGTTCACGTTGACAAAAATGGCAATATCATACGGCTATGAAGCATCACACTTTCAGTACAGTGTGAATAGGCTATTGTAAGTTATATACTTAAATGCGAAAAATAGAATTAACACGTAAATAAGAGAAGTAGGGACTAACATTTTCTGCCACCCACAAAAGGTGTGTAACAAGTTCAAATTGAAAAACCAAATAAAAATTCATAATTCTTATGTAGCTGCAAATCTAACTCAATTACCTTTGCCTCTTCCATTTCGGTAAACACCAAATCTAATTTGCCCAAAAGTTCATCAGCATCATCTATAGTAAACGGGAGTGGAGATTTGAACTTTAACACATTTCTGTAAGGTCCATCAGTACTCAACAGAACATGCATCTCTTTAAGCCTAAAAATGAGAAGAAACAAGAAAATTTAATAGTTCAATTTAATAATATTTAAGGATTTAAATCGGTAGTCACTGGAATCAGGCTTTATACACACGTTTTTACGAGATAAGTCAGGAAAGTAACGTTAATTCTAAAACCCTTAATTCTCGAAGTAGTTGGGGTCTGCCTAACTCGATGGGCGGTGGAGTTTAATTGATCCTGGAACCTTTACGTTCCGAGTATAATCTCTACCATTAAAATATGTAGATTATTAACAGTAATAATAACGTGAAAGTGGCGTAAATATATTATACACAGATCGAACCCATTAAAATATAAAAAACTTTTGATGAAATATAATTTTAAAGCTTAAAATGAAGATAAAACTTAAAACTCGCCTTTTATTTACAAATGCAGCTTCTGCAGTAGCTGGTTCTCGAGTCGTTCTGTTTGTCACGAGATCTATACCAATGAACATTCCTTGACCTCTGATGTCACCTGAATTAACAAAAGGAAATCTTTAGATTTGTTTTAAATAAACCCGTACACACCCAATTTACTATGGGAAATGCGTTTATTGATACGAATGGTGTATGGTATAAAGTCACACACACTTTATAAGCGCATATCAATCATTTAAATATTTCTCGAACAAAAATTTATCAAAAGGAATAAAAACTTCAATACCTATGAGTTTGTACTTCTTCTGCAGTTTTCTGAAGTGCTCCTGAAGATAACCCCCGACTTTAAGAGCGTTCTCCATTAGCTTCTCTTCTTCAATAACATCAAGAACAGCTGACCCAATAGCACATGAAACAGGGTTGCCTCCAAACGTGTTAAAATATTCCACGCCAGTCGCACCGAATCTATCGGCTATCTCTCTTTCGAAAAGAACAAAATCTTAAGCTAACATGGTTTATTTAGTCTTTGCAATTTCCTAAACTATATTGCCATTTACATTCATATTATAGCACCCACTTTTAAAATGAATGAATTCAGAGGCACTTGTTTGGAGATGTTCGTAAGTTACATGACTTTTTTCTCTAGACCAATAAAACAAAAAAAGCTTTCATAACTAATGAAATGAGAAAGTGCAAGACTTAAAATGCAAGTTTTACCATCTCAGTATATAATAGATTGAATTCTGTCAGTCATATTTGCAATCTTTTTTTTTTTATGTAGGAGGAAGGGGCCAGGGGCGAATGCCTGCAAAAATGTCCCCCCTCCCCCCATCTGGTAATGATGGAACCTAATTCTAGTTTGGTTCCAGTTCGCAGTCAAATGGTTTAAAAGGGTCGATAAGGAAAGTAATTCGTCCAAATTGACAATTTTACAATTGGGTGAAAATGAAGCAATAATATACAGTAGTAACCTACTCAAAAAATTATAGTTAAACTTTTATTTCATAAACAGGCTCCGATTATATTCTACGACGTTTTACCGTTTTAAAAGTATATAAATATTATTCTTAATTTGTATATCATTAAATAACAGAGGGTCAGACGTGCGTAACTTAAACCTAGAGTGAAAATTAAGCAATGTAGTTTACAGTGCATGTTGCTTCACGAAGTACATCCTAAGATTCTACGTACGGAAGCTAATGACTGAAAAGACTGATTATGAAGTTGTGGCGACATGTACAGGGTGTTCGAAAAGTCTCGCCACCGCCTACAAAATGTACATATTGTAATACCCATTTTATTTTTGTGTAATTAATTGAATTTGATTTAATGACATTTTTTTCCTTTTCCAGATAGAATTGTGTGAACAATGGCAAACCAGTCCACTTACACTCTGGAGGAAAGGATAGTGATGAGCATATGGGGTCATGAAAGTCGCATACTGGCAAAACGATGCATGATATCCAGAATGATTTCAAGACCAGATTCAATAAGGCTGCTGCACCACCAAACATGACGGTATTACGCTGGGAGAAAAAGCCGTTTTGAAACTGGCTCCATCAAGGACAGACCACGGTCGGGAAAACCAACAACGCGAGCAGAACAATGTGAAGGTGTGATTGCATCGGTTGCTCGTTCACCGAAAAACGATCACAAGAACTTGCAGTCCCCATGTCCACAATGAGAAATCGTATGACAAA
Organism: Bathynomus jamesi; assembly: GCA_023014485.1. NCBI lineage: Eukaryota > Metazoa > Arthropoda > Malacostraca > Isopoda > Cirolanidae > Bathynomus > Bathynomus jamesi. The sequence goes on along the minus strand of JAJOZX010005350.1, from coordinate 39,643 downwards.
AGATCTCTGCGTGAAACCATACCGCCCGTCATTTATTAATGATTTAAAATATTCTTGATTAGTAATTGTAATTAGTAACTATTTATTGTAATTAAAGTAATTGTTGCTAGTGACTTTTCTTAAATTTCACCTACCACATATAAAATACTGTACAATTAATCACACAAAAATAAAATTGGTATTACAATATGTACATTGTAGGGGGTGATGGGACCTTTTGAACACCCTGTAGATTAAGTACCTGGTAGTCATGACGACTGATATTGGATGTCCATTACCAATTGGCTTCCCGAGGGTAACAATGTCAGGAATGACGTCGTCGCCTTGCAACTGAAACGCCCACCAGTGAGAACCTATTCGACCGAAGCCCACTTGGACTTCATCGGCAATGCAGACACCACCAGCTGCTCTCGTGTGTCTGAAAGAAAACCAACCAAATTGTAAAGTAAATATTAAGAGAAAAATTATAAAACAACGAATCCTCAAGTGCAGTTGCAAGGGCCAAAAACGTGTTCCACGCTTCATCAATTCTGGAGGGAATGCTTTGATTTTGATTGGTCAATGATTACCACATTTGTTAACAAAGTTTCCTTAAACAAACTTAAACATCTCCACGGATCATGTACAGGGCGTCCACAATGTCTTGTCACCCCAATAAAATGCTAAACTGATTTAAGTTTTTCTTTCAGACCCATTTGAAATGTGTGATAGCAGCAACTATACGATTGAACAACGAATATTGGCTAGTACCTGGGTCTATGAGCGACCACGTAATGGCAAAATAATTGAAAATATTCGTGCAGACTTCCAAGACTGATTCAATCATGTAGCCCCTTCGAAAAGGAGCTGCACGATTGAATCGGTCCTGGAAGCCTGGACGAATATGTTCAATGGTTTTGCCCATTACGTGGTCGCTCATTGACCCAGGTACCAGCCAATCGTATAGTTTGCTGCTATCACACATTTCAAATGGGTCTGAAAGAAAAACGTAAATCAGTTAGCATTTTACTGGGGTGACAAGACATTGTGGACACCCTGTACACAAAGTTTCGAATCATTAAGTTCGGCGGTTCAGAGGAAAATTCTTGAAAATGACAATCAGAAAATCATCTCCCAGTGGGAGATGGGGGATACATAATTTTAATAATTAGTTAATCCAATTTACAGAGACTATGGTCACTTTGAAAAAACTATACTGTGTAGTGTTTATGTTTGATTGCTGTCCCCTGGGCCATCCGTTGGAAGTTTCCAGCAAATACCGATGCTCAGATAACGGCAAAAACCCTATGTCTTTTCGTTAAAAAATTGTGTTTGAGGTGGTCTTCAAAAGACCTTGTTAAGTAGCGTTTTATGTTTGGTTAATGTTTAGTTAATGTTTGATTTATATGCCTTCCGTATTTAGCGCTGCCTAATGGTAAAGGAAATTGCCATTACCTTATTATTTCGTTGGCCCTCTGCTTCTGGTTGTAGGGCGCGCGGCTGTCTATCACGCCTCTTTCGATGTAGGCGATGGGGTTACGCAACGAGTTTATTCAGTTTAATTAATATATAGGCATTCACTACACTTAAATACCTGAAGGAATAGGCCTATACTTTTGTGTTATTAGTTTTATATTATTAGGTATTCACTCAGAACTTACAGGAAGATTAAACACTTCTCCCTTACCTAAACCATCGCTTGGAACTACTAAACGGCTCTGAGATAAAGTTTTTGTTTGAAGAATTCGCTGGCTTTACAAAGTCCCCAGACGTCTAATTTTTGTGTTTTCATTATTTCTTCTCTCAAAGTAACTTTCATGCGTCGGCGATGAAAAATTTGATACGAAATACGTTTTTCGTTATGTGGACCCAATGCCTACATATTGGGTCCTATATATGGCAATTATTTCCCTTCCCAATAGGTTATGTTGCCAATCCCGAGGCAATTTTTGCAGTTATTTAATTCAATAAATTAATAATTTATTTAATTAAGAAATAAAAGGTACCATATACGATACCATATTGTACAGATATAGTTTTTCCATAGTCACAGTTTAAAATAAACATTCAATATTAAGCACTGATTAAAAAACAAATGAACACACAGTACCTAAAAATAACTCAGAAACACCAATATAATTTTACTAGAGAACCGTCAAGACGGATGAGCAGAGTTTGATCATAAATTTTACACGTGTAGCTATAAAAATTAGAATGGCATATTAATATGCCATTCTAATTTAGTACAGCAAGTCTGTCACTCTCTGAACCAGAAGCGAAACGTACTTGTATACTTCACGAAGGTAATTCTTGGGGGGAATCACTTGCCCTCCGCAGCTTTGCAGAGACTCGGCAATAAAAGCGCAAATGCTTCTTCCATTCTTCGATGCTTCTTCACATATAGCTTTGATTTCGTCCGAGTATTTCTTTGAAAGTTGTTCTTCTGTGTTGTCTATGTCAGTATATTTGCCTCGATATCTGTCTGGTGTAGGAGCCTGAAAGAATTGTACGTTGAAGAATATGCTGCTTAACGGCAAATTCAGATTGGAATACTTTTAAGTATATTGATGTTATATCTAAATTCTAAAGAAAAATGTTAAAAATATTGTAAAACTTTGTGCACGTTGCGCAGATTATATATATATATAAAACATTAATTTTGAAGTTCATTTTATTTATGTAAAAAAATTCTGCAACCTAAAATTAATAAAAAAACTTACGAATTCACTGTAAATAGTTGAGGTCGCATAATCCTCCAGGAGAGCCAAGTAATAAAGCTCCGACCTGTTTATCTGAAGCTCCTGGATTCGAGCCTCTACTAGGACTACAGGTTTCAGCAATTAATGTGCTTATGTGAATATTCACTGGTGGGGTAGTGATTTGGGTCCCACGAAAAGATGCAAGTCCCTTCCGTCAAATGAATTTAGGTGTTGGTACCGAAGTAAAATCTTGCAATAAGCCTAAATGCAAGTCTAAATATAGGTCTAAATTAATAACAAAAGTACACTTATTTTACTCACAACGTGGACCCACTCCTTCTTTCCATCTCCACCAGGAAGGTTGAATTTATAAGGAGATATATCTATTAATGACGAAAGGTGTCCGTGATACGCACTTGAAAAAAGACGGAATTACTTATAATTTTAATTAGACAATATATTTTTAATGAAATCCACCCACAATAAGGATTAAAAGTGTTGAACAAAAAAATGGAGAGATTGCTGATACTTATATTTAAAAGTGTTAAAACGTATATGCTTACTGGTCAAGAGTAATAACATCATTATGTTGTGTATACGTTTTGGCTATTCGTAACGCTAGATCATTTGCCTCGCTTCCGGAGTTAACGAAGTAACAAACGTTCAACTTTTCAGGGAAGAGTTTCGTCAACCTGCGAATATTTAGCACCAATTTATTTACAGAAAAAATGCGCAGACGCATAAAAAAAACATTAAAATAGAGCTAAATAAGACGTACTTGATGAATCGGTAAAATCAGTGAAAACATTCCTAATACAAAAAGCTCTGTTATTCTCATTACTGATATTAAATGAAGGTAGAGCATGTTAAAATTCGGCAATGAAATAAAAACTACTTTTCTGTAGCTTCAAATTTAGATAGGAATCTTCATTATCAGAGAACTCACCTTTCTGCATAAAGAACGAGGTTATCGTGAAGAAACCTGCAGTTGGTATTCAGTACTGCCATCTGTTCGCAAGCTGCTTTAACAACTCTAGGATGACAATGCCCAACTAAAAGAGGGTAACATTGCAATTAGAGTTTAATTAACTCTTTCATTCATGAATTATAGTACAGGGCAAAAATAAACCTAACTCCATTTGGTTCGAATAAAGGTGAATATGGTTTATTTTCAGTTACACAAATGTCGGACGCAGTGAATGAAAGGATTAAAAAATGTATTGACTGTACATTAACTTCTTTTTGGTGCCTGTACTAACAGAGTACGTGATAAAGTATTCAGTTATTAAATAATTAATAATCAGTAAAAAACCAACACTCCTAACATTCTGCAAATCTGTAGTATCAGTGGTGGATCCGGAGGGGGGGATGAAGGGGGATCTAGCCCCCCAATGATTTTCGCGAATCGCAACCTAAGTGGAAAAAAGTTCATATATCCGCCAAGTGAGGCTCTAGCTGATCCTCCTTCGCCTTGGGTACGCGATCCTGACTCCCTGCCAATCACAGGCTTGATTAAATAAATAAGTTGGTAATCATTGAACATTAATCTTATTACCGAGTACCTTTAGGGGAATAATTACATAATATTTAAGCTTGGTTCAGAACTTCATCCGAACCCAATCAGCGCACCCCTCCCCACCCGAAACAAAAATCCTAGATCCACTAAAGTTCATATTATGTACTTTGTCCACCAGGAAACTATTCTATAAATTTAGACTTCAATAGTTGTCAGTATTTGATGGTAAAATAAATTAAAAATAATTTCACTGCCATTCTACAACAGTTCCATTCAAAATTGATAGACCATGATTATACTTTATATGATGGCTAACAGCTTTTGTGCAACGATTAGTGTTTGAGGCTGTTTAACCTCCTTCGTATAACAAAGGGTCATGTGACGGAGTTGATCTACAGCTTTACGTGGGATCAGAACCACGGGTCGCTACATCGTCTGAATGCGGAGAACAGTCACCCATCCAACTCTTGAACAGACCAAACGTCGCTTAACCTCTTTGATCTAACGCGAAGGGGTCTCGCGACGTAGCTACGATGTAACCTAGCTTTGGGCAAAATAACTGATTAATTATACAACTCTAAACACTGTGAATCAGAGGTGATAAATATTTTTCGATAAAGTTTATAGCAAAAAGGGAAAACAAACAATAACTGACAATCTTCAAGTACTTCCTTGCAAGTACTTCACATCCTACATATCTGTACAGTATTTGAAATTAAATGGTCGCTATAGTTAAAAATCTACTTACTAAATGAACTTTTATTCAAGAATCCCTCTTCAGCTGCGCATTGCATAGTGGGGCTCCACCACGTATGCAGAGAGAACAAAAGGCTTAACATGTCAAGTGTCAACATGTGTGCGTAATAACTAAACACAAATGAGGTAGTGTGTGTAATAATTCTAATTCATAGATGCTGAGGGAAATTTCTTTTGCGAGGTAACAGTTTCTGTGCCTCGGAACATTAAACAATTTACATAAACAAATATCTAGAAACGTTTTTACTGTCGGAAAAAAGATATGTTGGTCCTAGTTAGGTTAGGGAGTAAGTATCTCACTATTTAATGACTTACAGAAAACATCGTTCGAGCCCTCGGTTGCGCCTGAAACACTTGTCACGCCTCTCTCGGTTCGATGGCGTTTAGGCTAGATTAGGTTTAGTTAATTAGTTTTCTAGATATATAGATTTTAAAAAGTCGGTACCTCGCTTTTGTCGAGATGCGCACGTGTGTGTGTATTTACAAAGCTTTGCAAACATCTTACCAAGGTGCGAATTTTATAAAGGTCCATTTACACTCGTCCACATTCGTCAGTTTGTGAGGTGAACATCCTTTCTCTATGTCTCCATTAGTAAATAATTAATGTTAGTATGCCATATTGATAAGGATTTCAACTTGATTTTAAACAAATTTACATTCACTATTTTTTATAGCGGTACTTAAGTCATTGCATAGTTTCAATCCAATGAAAATAGGTAGTCACCATTTAATGAATACTCAAGCATATGATTCTACACAAGCACCATCAGTATATCTCTACAGAGTTCGAATCCGTCAGCAGCAGTGCAGAACACATTTTGGAGCATGACAGGGGTTATTTTCATAATGTGGAGGCAACAAGCCCTGGGCAGCTCAATCTCCTGACCTAACACCCTGGGATTTCTTTACATGGGGCTTAATCAAATGTCTATCAAACGAGGGTTACAAATCTGCAAGATTTACGGCCTCATATCGTAGCAGCAGTTACAAAAATAACCCAGCATGTTCCAAAATGTATTCCGCAATACTGCTGACAGATTCAAACTGTAGAGATACTAAAGGTGCTCATGTAGAATCACACGCTTAAGTATTCATTAAATGTATGCCTTCCATTATAGTTACCGAACTTTACCCTTTTTGCCACGGTTTCACCAAAATAGATAGGGACTTTATAAACACCCTGTATATAAAAAAATATGACGGCCATCTATAAATACAAAACAGTTCTGAGTCAATGTTCATGTTAAATAATAGGTCTGTTTAACCCTTTAACGAACCATTTTTGTGGAAGTTTAATTTATTTTGCACTTTGGCAAGCCCAAGATAACTCAGGCAAATTCATTAATGGTTTAAGAAGCACATCTTACACTTCTGAATAAAATTCTTCATTCGATATGAAGTGTTTTTAATTTCCCTATTACCACAAGGTGTATATTTACGTATCACCACCACATTCAGTAAATTAATTCCTAAATAAAGATGGCAAGTCAAGTGTTAATAACTAACACAAGTGAAATGTTATGATATTTCAGTGAAGTTAGCATCATTTAAATCTAAAACCACCACCCTTAGATACTAAAACACAGGGGGAGGGGTTTCTCACGTTTCACTGATGGACAAAGTTCAATTTCATTGAAAAAAAAATTTCATTTATATCAGGGAGGTGGTGTCCCAAAATGAAAAAATTAGGTAACTTTTTATTCACCAATTGACTCTGATGTTTTTTGTGCTTATGATTTTTTATTTGTGAAATTGCCTTTCTGATGCATTTTGAATCAAACCAAATTTCAACCAGATTTAAACCAGATTTTGAAAAGATGCAGGCAGCTCTGTTCACAAATTCTCGTTCGAGCAGAACGTTTCAATCTGAGCTATATCGTACGCCAGCCAGTTATGTTTGAAATCGAAATATAGTACAGTTGCAATATTAACTTAGCCCAGATACATCCATTGGACCAACGTTGGTGTTTGAGATTTACGTACCAACGCCTTTCTTTTCACTCAAATTATATTAGTATTGTTAATATCATTTCTGTTTGCAAAGTAATTTTTTCCTTTACTAAATCTCGCAGGATGAGTAAAAACAAAGGTAGGACGATGAATTCTTGCTAATCATGTGAAAGGAAACTTTTAAATGTGGGTGAAGACGAGTGTGGAACGTAATTAAATCATTGCTTCCACTTTTTTTTTTCATGTTCACGACAGGAGCGAAGTTTTAAACGGTGAAAAACCAATCGTAATGGCCAGTATCACTCAATCACTCTCATGACTGATTTCATACCTAACAGGTGTGTTTTTTCAAGAGCTACATTGAAACTACATTGAAACTTATTGCTACGATACGATATATATGGCGATTCAAAATAATGTACACACATTTTGAAATTACTTATTTTGGATACTAATTGCACTTAATAAAAACTCGTACACAAGCAAGCATATAAAAAAACATTCAAGAATCGAAGAAAACACGCGTGACAAGTTAATATATTATAGAACAAAAATATTTGCAATAAATTCTTTGTATCGATATGGGAAGACAGGAAGAAGATTGTTAAAAGTGTCGTTGACGAGCAATAGTTTATTATGCTTCATAAATTTATGTATATACTATTTAGAGTTTAGACTTAACTATTTCATAAGAAGATCATTATTAAGGTTGTTGTTATTTAAGCAATGAATATTAGTAAATTCCGAATTAAGTGTAATAATAACCACAGCCTACCTATATCTTATCAATTCACGTTTGCATTATGACACGTAAATAATTTCGTACGAACGATTTTGAACAAAAATTTTTAAGCCAGTGACAACTTAACATTTGATTAAAGTTCACATTATATTCTTAAATGCAGCCCCGTAGATTTTGATCCAGTGGTTTTGGATGTGAAACTCAAAATTTTAATGGCAATATTATTCTGTAAATTTATTGACCGAGGCGGGGCCACCAGCTTGACCTTCGTGTGAAGAGAGACCAACGCACGGAACTGCAATGAGGTTAACGAGGGCTGTTTCCCCGTGCTTTCACAAGTGCATGAAATTTTGTAGTCACGAAGGACTAAGTTAATCTGTAGACTTACATAATGAAGAAATGAAAGGAAGAGCCGCAACTGGTTGATACGTGTCAATCACGCATGGTTTTACAAACATGTCACGAGCGTGAAAAGCAGGAGGAAACAATCACTTAATGTAAATGTATAATTGAATTGTAATATCTTTGTTCAATGTTTTATAACCAGTATATTTGACTTACCATGGGCAACATTGTTAATGCAATCCAAATAGCGTTCTCCATTTTCATCGTACATGTAACATCCCTTTGCTCTCAAAATTTTCAGAGGTTCATTTTTGTAAAAGAGTTTGCATGAAGGACTGTGGATGGAAAGGGCAAAATCAATAATAATATGCACACATTTGAGTTTATATGACCCATGATAGAGCTGTTGGTTAGGTTACACTACAGTTATTCAAAGGTTCAACTGTAACTAAAATGTAAGATTCTCTATATATTTAAATAACATTTGTCCTCCGGTAACGCCCTAACCAAATAACTGTGCTCGGGAGTCGGGACAGAATATACAAAAAACTCTTAAAATTTGAATTTGATTTTCTTGTTTTTTTACTTCTATTTTTAAATACATCAACTCCCTCTTAACTCTTCGTCTATAAGTACAATCGGTTCAAAAATTCCTGTGATGAAACTCTGTTCCTTTTTGTTAAATATCGGTAAGAAACACGGAGCTTCGCGACAGGACTTTGTGAACAAACCATAACAGCCCCAAATTTTCTTGGATTTCCTTTAATAAAAGTGTACGATGCGTTTTACAACTACCCCCTCGTTCAAATTTACAAAACCTGATTGGCTGTAATGAATACCCGAGGTACTGGGTTTATACTCTGGCACTAGGCCTTCACTTTGATTCACAGTCTAGTGTTGTTTTCACTCTGTAGAGTTAACTTTAAATGGCGAATTTAGATTTAAGGACTTTAGAAATTAGAAATATAAATTTATTAGACACTTTGATTTAGGCACTCTGATATTTTTTATCATAAAATATAGTTAAATTAATAAAATTGTGAAACTGAATAATCATAATTATCAATGATTGAAAAATTCAATATATCAAACATGACAGAAGCAAAATTTCTCTCAAAATGAACTACGGTACTTTTGCATTATCCTCCCAACACTAATTTTTTTTTATAACGGCTAACGCCTGCGGCGGGCTGTTCTTACCGTAACCTAACCTAATACCAACACTAATTTTTTTTTATAATGGAAGGAAAATAAAGTACCATAACCAAAACATTATTATATAAAAAAATTAGTGTTGGGAGGATAATGCAAAAGAACCTAAACTACTTTTTTTTAAATTAAAATTTTTCTTGATGTGGTACTCGAGTTTTGCAATCACCCACTTGTACATTTTATATCTTTCGAGTAGGCAACATATGAGAAATGTAATACCACGTATTCATTGTCAAGCATTTCATGCACGATCATAAAAAGTCACACGAAGCCTCTGGTTAGTAACTTAGGCTATGGTTGGATGTTTTGGGACATATCACATCACCACCAGTACAAAATGTAGTTATGAAAAAAAAGCTACAAATAAATGTAAAATTTAATCTGTAAAAGTATACACCCAAAGAGGACCTTAAACAAAAATTAAATTGTTGAAATACAGAAAAATAAACGTCGTGAAGTCCTAAAATTAATAAGAAAAAATTAAACACGAAATTGAAAAAAAAAAAAAACTAATTAAATTTTAAAAAGCTGAAAAATCGTTCGACAAAGATTGATTACAATACACTATACAAGCAATGAGGCAAACCTAGAATTAAATTCCAACTGAAATTAAGACGACGTTAAATATTAAAATTAAATTTAATTAAATTTAAATTAAATTTACAGTTCGAAAATAGAAATATTTTATTGCCAATATTTAAAGAGAAATAGTAATATTTAGAGTTATTTAACATCCTCCATAACGGAAACGATCATGTAATGAACGGAACCTACAGCTTTACGTGGGATCCAAACCACGGGTCGCAACATCTGAACGCGGAGAATGGTCACCAATTCAACTGCTAAACAGATCGAATGTCGTCTTACCCTCGCTAATCTCACGGGAAGCGGTACTGCGACGTAGCCACGATGTAGATCATTTAAAGAAAAGACGGATCTACAGCTATAAAGGCTAGATTTGAGTTTATTGAGAGAGAGAGATTGAAGTATATGTAAATTAAATTCACTACTGACGAATGCTGTTCTGGAAATTATGTACTGTAATAAAGAATATTCTTGTGCCATGATCATGAATAGTGGGTCAGGTATGGGTTTGGATAAATGCAAATTTTCCTGGAAAAACTCCCAACATGTAGTTTGAATAAAGAATGTTTAGATGAATCCACATTCGATGTACAGTAGGGAGAGTTCTTGCAGTTTTACTTAAGTGAAACGAGTGACGAACGGTTATGCAAGGGATTCTATCCTTGACTCTTGATGCTTATATAAGAGCCGGATCACCTGAAGGATCAGGGCCCCCAGCCTTCGTTAGTTAGCCTTATAAGGCTAACTAACGAAAATATCACGACTTAACCTAACCAATCGTTAGGTCAACTCTACGCCCTTGACGATTGGTTAGGTTAAGTTGTGATATTTTCGTTAGTTAGCCTTATAAGGCTAACTAAAGAAGGCTGGGGCCCTGATCTTCAGGTGATCCTAAGAGCCTTTTCTAAGATTGGATAAAGTTGTCTGGAGTTAGAATTTTAAGAACTGAAATTCCGAATGAAGAGAATGGCAAGATGGTTAAATTTTGTAGGGTCTGAACTCTAAAGTAAACAAAAAAAAATAAGTAAAAAAATAGGTTTGCATGAAATTTATATTGAAGAAATACTTGTGCGTATTAACATCTACAACAGAAAATGAACTGCATTGAGGGAAAAAACAATCTAACCAATCTTTTCCTAGCAGCATATAAATATGCTTGCGAAAGTAGGCCCAAATAGAAGACCATCTTTGACCCATCTGCGGTTCATACAATTCATTATCAAAAAAAGAAAGTTTAGAATTGATAATTCAAGCAAGGATTTAAAATATAGTTTTCTAAGGCCAACAATATAGTCGCAAATATAAAATAACTTGACAAATAATGAGTTTTATAGAGAGATTAATTTTGTAAAGAGGCTTTCAACATTAAAGCTCGTCATGAAATATCGATATTAGGAAAGTTAATAATATTATGAATAAAGTTAAGAGTTTCGCACTCGTTAGATGTAATAGGACGGGAACAAATTTTTGCATGGCGTAATGATATGGGTATTGTAAACTACAAATGTACAGCCAAAGATGTTGAGATGGTGTCACTCGGTTATGCCACACAAAATAAATTCATTTTCTATGGTTATTAAATATATCCTCGTTAATCAGCTTACGATTTATCCAATTTTCAATCTTAAAAGGTTTATAAATGTATAGAATAACTTGGCTGTCGGAATATATCCATCATTCTGGAAAATTGGTATTTTGTCGAGCAAAGAGGAGCCTCTAACCTTTCTTAGGCTTGCAAATTACTGAAGACTTATTTGATTCAGTTTAAAATCAAGTCTAAGTTTCAAAGAAAAAATAATTTACAAAGCGTTATAAAAGTACTCACTACGATATATATTTTTCAGAAAATGTGTCATTTTGAACAATATGATCAAATTCAGTAAATTAATTAAATACCAGATTCTAACGTCTTGTCCGAAGATAAACACTTTTGATGTTTGGAGGGGGTTGATTTTGGAAGGGAAGTTAAATATCAGTGTCAGGTTAACAAGATTATAGTTTATTGAGACTAATACACAGCTTACAAAGTTTCCGCGTATGGATATTTAAAAAAGTCCTAAATCTCTTCATATTTGACACGAGAATCTACTTCACAAATCAATAATCCAGCTACATTTAACTTGTAGTAGGTTGATACGAATCCAAGAACTTAAATTATTGCTTGCTTAGAGACAAAGACTGCAAGACTGCCAAAATTTCTTCTGCAGTTTAAATTTTAAGAATTTATGGAAACATAGGTAAAATAAGTAATTTATATAGTATTTTGCAGTTTCTTACGTATATCGATTTTTAAGTTTGATGGATTGTACTATTTTATACACACACACGAACCTTTTGTGACTATCATTAATATCTATGATAGGCGCGTTACTTGAAAATCTCTACCAAATAAAATATATACAATTATTAACTCTAAATCTAAATATTTTCCCTTTCGATTTTTAATTAATAATAATGAACTCCAACAACTCATTCGAGGCGAAGCACAAAGGAATTAATGCCTTTGTATATGCTTGAAACCAAGGTTCTTTTCACCAAATCTATATTTTTAAACTTCATTAATATATATTTTATCTTATCATTCCTTAAGCCTATACACCACAACTATAAATACGAAATCCTCGTAATAAAAACTACATCAAAGATTGCTAATTATTGAACGAGGGTCTATTTTATTGCAATTGACAGTTTTCCTTACCCAATGTGTTTATTCCTGAGAGCCAAAGTAGCCTCCTTTTTCATTATTTCTTTATCGCACATGATTCAATTGTCTAAACTGTCTTTAAAGCATTGACGAATAAGCGCATACATCACTAAATGCATGTGAACTAGAAAGAAGTTACAACGAGGTTTTGCGTTCGGAGTCATGTCATGAAATCAGCTGATTTTTATTAGTAGTAGGTGAACGATCCATTCTGAAACAATATATAATGAAACTGAGTAAATGAAATGAAAAAAGTGCAGAATGCAGCAACCTTGGCTCTTTTCTACCGCTCCAATACCCCCCATCTCCCTACGAGTCCCGTCTCTCCTCTATGACGTCATTGATGAGGGGGGTATTTGCACTTGCGCAAACGATTCATCTTTTTGTTCATCGTTCATCCCTGATAAACTCGGATAGCGGAAAAAAGTTTAAAGAAAACTTATTTTTAAAAGCAGATCTCTTTTCTTTTAAATGGCGGTGAAAATACGTAGATGGCGACCGAGCAAATTCTAATTCTAAACACCATATACAGAACTCATTTATGCAGTTGAAATTTAGGCATTACGAAATCTTTCAGTAATACGTAAATAAACAATAAAAATAATTACACATTTTAATTTCTTTTATACTTCTGCTATATTCGTAACTTCGTCACTAAGAAAGTTTCCTGAAACTGAATATAATGCAATTTGTGTGTGTGTGTGTGTATATATATATATATATATATATATATGGGGAAAGTTATCTTTATTTATAAATTCTATATTTAACGTTAGATTAAAAATATTCAGCCGGTGTGTATATATATATATATATATATATGATGGCGCAAAAGTCAGGAGTCAAAAGAGCCAGACAGAATGGATCTTTTCCGTTCTTTGGTCATCAATATTTTTTAATAAAAATTACTTTTTCAGTTATAAAATTTATAATTTATAATTTTTTAGTTAAAAAAATGTATAATTTATGCAGTGATGACGCTTTGACTCCTAATTTTTGCGCTAATTCGAGTGGGTGGTGCAAAAGTCAAGAGCCAAAGAATCACCATTGCATAAATTATACATTTTTTAACTAAAAAATTATAAATTATAAATTTTAACGAAAAGAGTAATTTTTATTTAAAAATAGTGGCAGCCATAGAACGGAAAAGATCCATTCACTCTGGCTCCTTTAACTCCTGACTTTTGCGCCACCCTGTATATATATATTTTTTATACAGGAGGAGGGACCAAGGGCGAATGCCCGCAAAAATGCCCCCTACTACAAAAGAAGAAGAAGCGTTTATATATATATATATATATATATATATATATATATATATATATATATATATATATATATGCAGATTACCATTAGCCGGCTAAATAACTTGAACTTAAAGTGATAAAAATATAGATATAACCTAGATAAAAATACAGACAAAAATCATTCTCAAGGTTACTATCAGAATTCGTTTGTAAATAAAAGCAAATAAACCACTCTATCATTTTTTTTTTTAATCTTAATCAAATATTTAATTGGTCGAAAAAGTTTTTCTTTTTAAGAAATGTACACACACACACACACACACACACACACTCAATTAACATCATATGTTGCTGTTAATGCAATTAATGGATTAACAACAACAGGTTTTTTTTTCTTTCACGTGAAGAGAAAGTCACGAGTAATTTCAAATTTTCGATAATTGCATCCCGATTACGAGAAATTCATAAACTAATTTTATCTTGTGATGCGTAAAAGTACTTATACTGTACTTATTTCTTCGACAAGACCAAACAATCGATACTCTAAAAAAAACTAACTTAATTTAATTTAATTTAACTTAACCTAACTTAATCTGACCTACATTAACTTCTCAATTGTTTGGTCTTGTTGATGAAATGGCGTTAGTACGGTGTAAAGTAAGTGTCATTTTGAATTACAGATTGTTTTAGAGAGAGAGAGAGAGAGAGAGAGAGAGAGAGAGAGAGTAAACAAAGCAAGGGGAATTGTATAATTTCGGATCAGCCAACCAGATGAGTTGTTCACAGGGCCAGATCACTTATTACGCCAAGTACGCCATGGCGCAGGGCCCCAAGATATTAACTTTCGATAAATGTTTTTAAATATTATTCTTGATAAAAATTATTTTTAAATATTACTCTACATAAATATTTTTTCTAGATATCACTTTTATAACCTTCTTTCCAGTATATATATATATATATATATATATATATATATACACAGTGCGTTCGAAAAGTGTCTCCCTCCGCAGTGCTATGTTAAACGCATAGGAAATTGAAAAACTACAATGTTTTCATTCAACCATGATTTAGTGATTTTATTACATAACCTTTTGATTTTACTGCAGGTGTTGAAAGTGTTTTCCACCATTTTGCAGGCACAGAGCAACTCGTCTACACTTGTTGTCAAACACTTTTTTTAAAGTGTTGGTTGACTGCGGAGAGACTTTTCGAACGCACTGTGTATATCTATATTATAATGGAGGTAAGTGCGATATATATATGTAACCAAAAAAAAACTATACAAAAGAACGCATTCATGAAAATCTTAAGCTTCACATTTGAGCTCATTGTATCAAGATTTGTGAAGCTTTAGAGTTTCATGGCAGCGTTCTTTTCTATAGTTTTATTGACCAAATAATTGAACCGACAGTAATTGGGAGGGCAGCCATGGAAATCTTGAGCTTCACATTGTGTCAAGAGGA
Organism: Bathynomus jamesi; assembly: GCA_023014485.1. Lineage (NCBI taxonomy): Eukaryota > Metazoa > Arthropoda > Malacostraca > Isopoda > Cirolanidae > Bathynomus > Bathynomus jamesi. Next base: position 24,442 of record JAJOZX010005350.1, on the reverse strand, counting down.
TTTGTGAAGCTTAAGATTTTCATGAATATAGTTTTATTGACAAAATAATTGAACCCCCAGTAATTGGGGGGCCGCAGGCTCCCCAGTTACTGTCAGTTCAATTATTTGGTTAATAAAACATAGAAAAGAACGCAATCATGAAAATCTTAAGCTTCACATTTGAGCTCATTGTATCAAGATTTGTGAAGCTTTAGATTTTCATGGCTGCGTTCTTTTCTATAGTTTTATTGACCAAATAATTGAATCGACAGTAATTGGGGCGCCGCAGGCACCCCAATTACTGAGGCCCAAGGTGAGAGGGATAAGAATGATGTTCAAAATAAAATACGCCGTAGGCCCACAATTCGATTCGGTTTGGGCCGAATGCCCAAGTACCGCAGATCTAGCGAAATCGGGGCGTAGCGCCGATCTTTTGCTGAAAGTCCTGACAGAAAGAAATGAAAAGGGAGTATTTGTTGACAATTATGTCTACAAGGAGATTCTTCAGTAATGAATTAAAGATAAGTTTATGATGAAGTGTTCTTTTTATATTTTATAACAGGAAATAATACTTTGAGGTAAGAAAATTCATTTCCCAGATGAAGTAATTGGCCGAGGGCTCCAAGCCTTCCGCAGGAAATAGCAAAAACCGCCCGTAGGGCGGTATTTTTGCTAGTAATAATAATAAAAGGACGTGTGTGCGTGTGTGTTCCAGCCATAACTCCAAAATGGAAGCAGTTACAAACATGAAACTTCACACACATATTGATTAGGTCCCCAGGTTGTGCAACTGGGTGTTAATAAATTAAATAATTAAAATTACTGGGCCCGAAGGCCCTAGCATCGCGATTAAACTACAGAAAAGAACGCAGCCGTGAAAATCTTGAGCTTCACATTGTATCAAGATTTCTGAATCTTAAGATTTTCATGACTAGTTTTACTGACTAAATAATTGAACCCCCAGTTACTGTCGGTTCAATTATTTGGTCAATAAAACTATAGAAAAAAACACAATCATGGAAATCTTGAGCTTCACATTGCCGCCCGTAATAATAATCTACAGTGCCCGCGAAAAGTATCCGATCACCCTTGAAATTTGTATTTTTTACATAAAAAACAATGTTTAAATGTATACTAACCTTATATTAGTATTTTGTCATCTGTCCTTTGGTTTGGATGACTTGTTCTAGACGTTTTGGCATGGATTTAATCAAGTTTTGACAAACTTCCACTGATATTTCCTTGCACCATACCTTTTTGATGGCCTCTTGTAATTTTTCGACTGAGCCAGTGTCGTGGCATTCAACCTTATTTTTTATTATTAGCCACAGATTTTCTATCGGATTGAGATCTGGACTATTACCAGGCCAATCCAAAATATCAAATTTATTGTCAGTAATCCATTTTGTCACTATTTTGGCCCTGTGACATGGTGCACCATCATGCATGTATGTTTTTGTCCTTTGGATTGCCATTGCCATTGGAAGTTTATCCTGTAGCATTGCTAAATACCGTGCACCATTCATAGTTGTGTTCTTCGGAAAAAATATAAGTTTCCACGCCCATAGTAACCGAAACAACCCCAAACCATCACACTTGGAGGGTGTTTCATTGTCTTTAGGGTGTATTTAGGGTCCATCCTATTTGAGCCAATATGCCGGCGAACCTTTTTTGGACAACTTCTGAATGTCAAAAATGTCGACTCATCGCTAAATAAAACCTTCTTCCAGTCATCAACAGTCCAATGAATGTATTTTTTACAAAATGCGACACGTTTTTTACGCATTTTTTCATTAATGAAACGGTTTCTTAGCAGCATGGCGAGATGGTAATCCGAGTTCTTTTTGGAGCCGCTCCTGGATAGTTCGTTCAGAAACACCAGATAACAAATTATTCATATTAAATTTTATTTCTTTCGCAGTTATTGTTGGGTTTTTCAATACTAAACGTTTCATAAGTTTGTCTGTTCGCGAATTTGTTTTTCTCGGTCTGCCAGATCGTTTTTTAGGGACTGGCGTGGTTAGGCCACCATTGTTCTTAGCCCGTGAAACCCATAAATTAACGGTACTTTGGGATATGTTTAATTCCTTAGCTATCTGTCTCTGTGATTTCCCACATGCATGCAAAGCAACAATAGCACCTCGACAATCACTCTTAAGTTGTTTTTTAGCACACATTATATATAAATTTTATTTACACCACTTTCTGTAAAAAAAAAAAAAATCAAAAATTTACACAAACAGTGAAATCTGACAAATTTGAGACACAGCCACCCGCAACGAAGGCTACCAGAACACTAATTTGAGAATGCGTTGGATAGCTCTCATATCAGCGAGCAACCTCAAAGTTACCAGATGTCGCTAGAACAAATAGAAAGTGAATTACGTGTCTCTGAATATCAAGGGAAAATATTGTATTTTCTTGAGTGATCGGATACTTTTCGCGGGCACTGTATAATAATAAAAAGGACGCACTTACAAACATGAAACTTCACACACATATTGATTAAGTCCCGAGGTTGTGCACCTGGGTGTTAATAAATTAAATAATTAATTTTAAAAATTAAATGACGTCATCAAGATCATTACGTCATTACATATATATATATATATATATATATATATATATATTAGATAAGCTGTATTTTGTCTTTTATGGTATTCTTATGAGTTATGTAGTAACCGAGGATAGAACCAATATTATATTAAATATATTAATAATAATTTTAACTTTATTTTTTTAACTTAAATAATCATTTTAAATTCATTGAGTATATTATTTACGCATGCAGTGCATGCCTTGCATTCATTAAGAAGCCGCCCCTGAATTATATATATATATCGAAACTTTTGGTAAAATTATTGAATACCCGGTTAGGTTCATTGAATGCCAGGTTAGGTCATCTTTACGCCCTTGACGATTGGTTAGGTTAAGTCGTGATATTTTCGTTAGCTTTAACGAAAATATCACGACTTAACTTAACCAATCGTCAAGGGCGCACAATTAACCTAACCCTTCCCCATGTCAATCTCAAAAATAAAAATAGAAATCCTAAGTCATTTTAGACACCCAAAACTGCTTACCATCGCGATTTCAAAACGCCCGATACCCCCCAAAATCAATAAGGACAAAGAAATAAATATGACTGCGCGACAGTCTTTGAAAAGTCACGATGGGCATTCATTGTCGCTTGTTGTCAAGGTCTTTGTTCCATTCTCAGGGTGGAAATTATATGACGGGGAAATGTCCTTGACTCATCTTCGTGATAGACAAGTTTGAGAGGAGACATTTAAAATGGCTCCGAAATAATTTTCTAAATGGGTTGGGTTCACGTTAGCAGTAGCCAACAATAGGTTCGTAAAACTGTTACGGTTCAGCCAAACTAATTATTGAAGACTATACAAATATTACAACTAAACTCGTGACAGGGATTTTCACAGTTTCTTAATTTGAGCCTATGTATAGGATATCATGCATTAATACATTGACTTAACAGGCAAGAAACAAGCCCCTACTACAAAGGTGAGCCTATTTAAATTAAAATAGTTCTACTTTTCAAATAAATGCTGTAAACTAATTTATTCTTAAATGTACCTAACAGTACAAACTTAATTCTATATGTATACTGTATATACACTTAGCTTACAGGTTTGCTGTAAATTATAAAATTAGGTGGACTAGGCCTAATGCCCATTATTAAGCGTACTTTAACAAAATCTTGTACTCAAGCTACTTGAAGTGTATGGTAGACCTTACTTGCTTATTTGAAATAAGTGAAAACTAATTTATCAAATATGAGATAACTCTCGGCTTAAATCTAGGATGTCTTAGGCTACAAATTCGCGCCTTATTAAAAAAAAAATTATACATATACACACACACACACACGAGTATATATATATATATATATATACTTTGTGCGGGTTCGAACGACGGTTCAGGAGCGACCTGGGTCGACCCCTCTGCAGCATCCCGCCTCATTTGCAGGGATTTGGTGAAGGAGGGAATTGCTGTCTGATCTCCTCCTGCCCTCGTAGCCAGCCACGCATGACTGGTCAGGGACTTTGCACAGGAATCTGTCCAGCTGGTTCTTGAAGTTATTCAGGTCGGTGTGCTGGAGATTCCTTACTTCTCTCGGTGGGCATTGAAAAGCTTTGGGCCTCGTGTTCTGAGGGAATTTTTCATCCTCGTTTTCATGGCCTTGTTCCAGTGTCTCATAGCAGCTGGAACTGTACAAAATCTGCCTCTTCTCTCATTCCAGTTTGTTTCTATTTAATTTCTAAGGTTAAGGACAAAGCCCTCAAGTATTTTTCATATGTATATTATTGTGTACCGCTCTCGCGTTCTTTCAAGAGAGTAGAGTTTCAGGGATTGTAGTCGAGACCAGTAGTCTTCACCTCCCGTTTCTTCTACCTAAGACGTAAAAGTCCTTTGTATAGCTTCAATGTTCGCAATGTCTCGTTTTCTGTATGGGCTTGTCAGTACTCAATTATTTATTGGTAGGACTAGGCTCTTCCATAATTTGAGCATGATGTTTGCTTTTCTGCTGCGAAAGCTCCTCCAGATGATTCCCATTACTTTTCTAGCCGTTGTAATTTCGATGTTGTAGTGCTCTCTGAATTCTGTATCCGACGACATTATTACTCTCAGATCCCTGACTTGTAGATTTGGTGTTATCTGTTTGTCTTGCAGAGTTTTGTATCTTTTATTCTGCAGCTCCTTGTTATTACCATATCTTAGAAGTTGGAATTTTTCTTCGTTGAACTTCATATTGTTGTCTTCTGCCCACTGAAATAATGTTTCAATGTCATTTTGTAATTTTCTTATGTCACCTTCGTTCAATATTTCCTTACATATCTTTGTGTCATCTGCGAAACATGATATAATACTGTCCTTAATATCTGCATCAATATCTGCAATCATTATTATGAACAGCAAGGGAGATAATACTGTCCCTTGTGGGACAGAGCTCATGACTTCCGAGACTCCCGATTTAATTCCGTTTATCACCACTCTTTGTGTTCTTTGCGTCAAGAAATTAAATATCCATCTTCCTAGCTTTTCAGTAATTCCTGTATTCTTAAGTTTGTGTGCTATGATTCCATGGTCACATTTATTGAAGGCTTTAGCAAAGTCCATATATATTGCATCTATGTTTTGTCCTCGACACAATGTTTCCAATATTTTCTCCTGGTGGTCTAATAGCTGTGATAAGCATGATCTTCCAGCCCTAAAGCCATGTTGATTTAGGTTGTATAGGTCTTTTTCTTGTAGGTAGTAGGTAGTTTTGCCTCTAATTATACGTTCAAAACACTTTATAAGGTGTGAGGTGAGAGCCACTGGCCGATAATATAATTCTTGGGCATTGCTCTGTTACCACCTTTAAATTGGGGGGCAATGTTCGCATTCTTTAAGGGGAGTGGAATTTGTCCTGTGTCGAGTGATTTCCTCCATAGAAACGTGGCACTCCATGTGTCCGGCCCTGGCGCTAAATTGTCTCGCATCTGTGATAAGGCCGTAATTACATCTCATATATATATATATATATATATATATATATATATATATATATATATATATCTGCAGGGGCCAAAAGGGGTCACTTACTCCCTCCCTATATTTTCTATTGAATTTTTTTTGCAAGCGAACCAGAAAAAAAACGTTGCACTAGAAAGCCAAAATAGCCTATTAGGCAACTCGACCGCGCGAATGAGGAAACGTTATCGTACATTTGCCTCCTAACTGAGATAAAAAAATTTAGAAAAGATAAGTTTTGGAACAAATAGTTTAGCACTTTTATTTCGTCTTCTTGATACACCTGGGACGATAGAAAGTGTTACTAATTACTATAAAGTCAAAGCTAAATTGCAACGTACTTCCGGAGTCTTTTTTATTGCAAGATGGGGAGGGGGAGGAGGTGCCAAAGGGCGAATGCCCACAAAAACGCGATAGCCCACCATAGAAGTAGAAGAGAGCCAAAATCAAGATCCAAAATTTTCGAGATGCTTGGACACTCTGCGTTTGAAAGATCGTGGGTTATAGACGGAAGATGGATTGAGGAAAATTGTTCCAGAGTTGACCGGTTGAGTATATGAAAGACTGAAAATACCGATTAACCCTTGCATTACAGAATTAGACAGAAAAGGAATGAGAAGGTGTTGAAAGTCGGGTACTACGTGCTCTTCTTAACCCTTTCAAGATAACCGGTACGGATTGGTAGCATTTCAAATACACGCATTCGTAACCCTACAAAAAATTCCGGCCTTAAAGGGTTAAAGGAGGAGGCATGAAGTTAGAGTGTTAAGAAGAACAGTGTCTGTTATAATAGCGATAGTAAAGAGAGAATGGGGCAACGTTGCGGCAAAGAGAGAGGCATTGAAGACAGTCAGTAAGAGGCGGGGAATTGATTCCTTTGATTCCACCCGGTCAAGTAAAGTTGTGTGGGTTGAGCCACCCCACATATGAAAAGCGTACTCCATACAGGGGCGGACAACACCCCTATACAAAGACAGCAACTGAGTGGATGTGAAGAAAATGCGAAATCGGTACAGCACACTTAGCCTCTTGGAAGCTGTTTTAGAGAGAGCGAGTATACTGTATGTGATCTTTCCAAGAAAGATCACGAGAAAAGGAAACACCAGGAATGTTAAGAGAAGAGGAAGGATTGAGTTGTGTATTGCTGAAGTTAAGGAGATAGACATGTGGAAGATTGTGACGAGTAGACAGATGAAGAAACTGAATTTTTGAGGCATTCAAAGCCACAAGGTTTTCTCTGCCCCAATCAGAGTAGTAGAAAGATTAGAGGTCATACACCATAGCCGTACCACGCGAATCATGGAGTGACTGTTGAGAGGGACGCTTTGTGAAGCGGGTGGGGAATTGAAGGGTGGAATCATCACCCCAGGAGTGGATAGGACAGGAAGTGCGACTTAATAAATCATTAATAAATAAAAGGAAGAGAGTAGGTGACAGAAGAGAACCCTGAGGAACACCACTATTAATAGCTTTAGGAGAAGACCAGTGGCCATCTACAACTGCAAAAAGGAAATTAGAGATGAAGGCATAGCTAGAAGGATAGAAACCGAAGAAGGACAGTTTAGAAATTAATAATTTGTGTCAGACTGTATCACAAACTTTTAATATGTCTAGCGCAATAGCAAAGGCTTCACCGAAATCCCAAAATCTCTCTCAGAGATGAATATGATCGCCAGTAGAGTGTCCCTTGCGGAACTCATACTGACGCTCTGAAAGAAGATTGTGAGTAGAGAGGTGTTTCAGAATCTTCCTATTAAGGATAGACTCAAAAACTTTAGAGAGGTAAAAAATCAACACAATTGGACGATAGTTGGAGAACTGAGAGCGGTCGCCCTTCTTTGGGACAGGCTGAATGAAAGCGAACTTCCAGCAGGAAGGAAAAGTATCAGATGAGAGACAAAGATAAAAGAGTTTGCCTTGCCAGTGTATCAGTTATATTATTCAAATCGTAATTTTAATTTGTTATCACTGGTATGTCCGGTAACAGTCGCCACATGAGTGGAGATAGAAAGTAGAAATTGCAACGAGAGAGGAATCAGTGAAAAAATTACTGAGAATTAACAACTTTTTCTTCAAAAAGAGACTGAAAGACAACAAAAGCAAGAGCAACATAAAGATATTGAGTTAGAGACAGTAGAGAACCATCGGAAGAAAGTGCAGATCTAAGAGCGTAAGAAGTGGAGAGAAAGGAATTTGACATTGTGTCTGAAAATCCTGGACTGTGGTCGAAAACTTTAATGCAAAAAAGAGCACAGTTGACTTTCTGCTCAAAAAGGAACCTCCTATTTGCAGAATGAAGATGGTCCCCTGGAAAATTCGGGCAGAGAACAAAGTGATCGAAACGGGTGTTTCTTTAAGACATTATTTTATGGAAGAAGGACAAACGGCAAGCTGTACCACCGGGACTGTTTACTATATTCACCAGGGCCGGATTAAGACCTTTAGAGGCCCTAAGCACTTAAAAGATTTTGGTGCCCCATATATATGTAATTCAAAATATAAACAAAAATAAACCATAAAATAAAATTTTATTTTTTGAAATGAAACAAAACTTAAAGTAAGATGGAAAATAATGTTTATTTTTGTATACTTCCACTTCATTTATATTTGAAAAGTTTTCTCCTACTTTTTTTAATTGCAAAGTCTTTGATCAGATCCTCAAAACTAATCTTACGTAACACATCTGCTTCTATACTTAGTAGAGATAAGGCATCCAGCCTGCCTTGTTGCATAGTTGTTCTGTTGGTATTTTTAATATACTTCAACTGAGAAAATGAACGCTCAGCTGAGCAATTTGTGACCATTAATGTTAAAAATATACAAAAGGCAATTTCTACATTTGGGAAGGCACACTCAATATTGTCTTCTACAATTATTTTATAAAGTTCAGCATGACTGAATCTTGTTTTTACATTTACTATAGCACACGAAAATATTTAATCTATATGTATTTTTAATATGGCGCTCAAAGATTTGATATAAACAAAATAATAACGCAAAGCGTAAAGTGTGTGATTACAACGAAATATATTTATTCTCTCAAAAGGGTTGTTGTTCACTACAAATTCAAACAATGAAAAAATAAATACTATATATGAATATATATAATTCAGTTTTCAACAGCTTATAGGCTATAAGCCGCGATTATAATAGTATAATAAATCCATGGTAAATCCGACAATGGAAAATTTCTGTGGTGCCCCCCTTCCCTTGATGCCCTAAGCACGGGCTTATTTTGCTTAATGGTTAATCCGGCCCTGATATTCACCCTCGACAGGAAACGTGTACTCTCTCTATTGCAAGCTTCTTTCCTCCAGCACTTCTGCTTTTGCTAGAGACAGTTTTAGTGATTGGAGTAATGCTACAAAAATTCTGCAAAAGCACGAAAGCAGTGAAGAACATCGCAAAGTTCAAGTGGCATGGGTGCTTAGAAGAAGTTTCACGCACTGCGTTGACGCTGAACTAAAAAAAGCAGCGGGGAAGTTGAAAAGTATTACTGGCGTTTAGTGTTTTAACGTGTTGTTACGGTGATACAGTTTTTGCAACAGCGTGGTTTGGCTTTCAGAAGGGACGACGAAATTATCAGTTCGTCAGATAATGGAAATTTTCTTGGAGTTCTAGAACTCTTAGCTTAATTTCATCCATTTCTTGCTGAGCATATTGCAACACACGGAAATCCTGGTCGTGGAAAGACAAGCTAATTGTCCTCCACAATTTGTGATGAGCTGATCCAGCTTATGGGTCAGCAAGTTGTGAACACTGTGTGTGATGGAGTGCAAACAGCCAAGTACTTTTCGATTCCTGTGGATTTCACTCCAGATGTAAGTCACAAATCAACTAACTTTCGCTGTGAGGTACGTGAATTTGAGTGGCAAACCTGTAGAGCGATTTCTGAAGTTTTTGCCCATTCTTAGCCATTCAGGAGAAAGCGTGAAAAGTATGTGCTGGACACTTTAGCCGAACTCACTCTCAGCATCGATAATTATTGCAGAAGCCAGAGTTATGACAATGTGGCCAATATATCTGGCAGATATGCAAGTTTACAGACTTGCATACTGAAGCTCATGCCCTGTGCACCTCTTTCGTTGAACTTAGTTGGTGACGCAAGTGTTGGTCGCTGTTTGGAGGCATAAATTTCTTTGGCACGCTACAGGAGATGTATACATTTACAGTTGGCTGAATAAAGCGGTGGAATTATCTGACTACTGGTCTTACAGAAAATGAAAATGGCCGCATTTTGACATTGAAATCTTTGTCAACTACCCGATGGCACTGTCATGCAGAGTCACTGAGAACGCTGCGTTTGAACTACGAGTAGTATTACATGTTTGTTGACATGTCAGAAGACAAGGATGAAAATAGCGAGACCAGACACACAGTTGACAGTCTTGCAAACAGTGTCGCCTGGAAACTGCAATCATGTGCATTCTGTGGGACAAATTTTGCAGAGAATTCAGCATAGCAACCTGCAACTTCAAAGCACGAATATAGACATTCAGAGTGCAGTTGCATTGTTTACCTCGTTGGAGAATTTCATTAGCCACATGAGAGAAAATTATAATGAAATAGAATCTAAGGCAAAAAATTCTCATGTCTGATGTACCTGAGACATATTCAGAGCGGGAAATGAAGACGCAAACAACATGCTGGTGATACGACTTCCGAGGGCTTCTGAAAAATTCAGAGTTCACACTTTCCTTGTGAACACTGACCAGGTACTCACATATCTGCATCAGTGCTAGATTGCATATCACCAGATATCGTTAGCTGCAAAGGACACTAATAAACTGAAGAGTGATGTTGACAAACTGATCAAGAAATATCCAAATGATCTGGAACCTGGCTGTGTGGACGAATTTCACCTTTTTACTCATATCGACAGTGACATTATATCACACAAGATGCTGCATTACATCAAACCACACGAAAGAGTGGATCCATCTTTCCAAATGTCACAACTGCTCTCCGAAGTTTTCTTACGTTGCCTGTAACAATTTGCGAATGTGAACATTCTTTTTCAAAGCTTGCCTTGATCAAAAATCGGCTACGTTCGACTATGAACCAAGTTCGACTGAATGCACTTGTTTCTCTGTTAACTGAGCATGAGATCACAAAGTCTCTCCAGTTCAGTGACATCATAGAAAAATTTGCTTCAGAAAAGTCTCGAGGACAAAAACTGTAATTTTTAATTGCTTCTTTTCTTGTTCTTGTTCCACAAGAGTATCAAAATTGTATCAATATTGAAAATATGATTTTTTTGTAATGACAAGTTTTATCTCTGTTTCCTATGTCAAAATTGTTTCTGATAAACACAGTTCTATTGAAAAATATTGTTTTTATACTTCAAGGAATCGTAGATAGGCTAAAAAAAAAAGCATATTTTTAAATTAGTATTGAAAACAATAAATTTAATTCAATATTTTATAATATTAAGGGGCCCCAGAATTCTGATTGGCGTAGGGTCTCTTGGTATCTTAATCCGACACCGGTTTGTTCATATTATGCTCTCCTACCAACCAGTCAGAAATTTGTTCCACCACCTCATTAACTAAGCTATTTGAGTGATCACCATACATTCCCCTATTGTCTTATATTCATCAAAGCTTTTTAAGGAAAAAATGTTAGGTGTAAAATCTTTTAATTTTGTTATTCCTCTGAATATACTGGGAATGAAGGCCGATAGACCCCCATCCTTCTTTTGTAAAGATAAGTGACCATGAATTATCATTTTATTGGCTCGTATTACGCATAATAAGGATATTGAAGTTCATATCAGTTACTTAATCTCTGCACTTGAGAACATACTGATCTAATTTAAAAGATACGGTTCTCAATAAATTGAAAATATTAATTTATAACACTGATAAAATAAACAATGAAATTTTTTGTAATATACACAATTGCAATTATATATATATATATACTAGCGGAGCGACCTGGCGTTGCCGGGGTGGATGTTGAACGCTATATATATACAGTATATACATATATATATATATATGCCCGGTTAGGTCAACTGAATGCCCGATTAGGTTAATTAAATTCCCAGTTAGGTCAACTGAGTGCCCAATTAGATTACTTGAATGCCCGGGTAGGTTAATTGAATGCCCGGTTAGGTTAATTGTACGCCCATGACGATTGGTTAGGTTAAGTCGTGATATTTTCGTTAAAGCTAACGAAAATATCACGACAACCTAACAATCGTCAAGGGTGTAAAGATGACCTAACCTGGCATTCAATGAACCTAACCGGGTATTCAATAATTTTACCATGGTTTCGATATATATATATATGCGTAATGACGTAATGACCTTGATGACGTCATTTAATTTTTTAAAATTAATTATTTAATTTATTAACACCCAGGTGCACAACCTCGGGACCTAACCTAACCTAACCAATCGTCAAGGGCGTACAGTTGACCTAACCGGGCATTCAATGAACCTAACCGGGTATTCAATAATTTTACCATAGCCTTCGAGATATATATATTATATATATATATATGCGCCTCGGTGGTGTAGTGGATGCGCCTCGGTAGTGTAGTGGTTAGCGTCGCTGACTACGAATCCATCGGCCCCGGGTTCGAGACCCGACGGCAGCCGGCGCGCAGCAAAACCCAGCTGTTCATCCTTCCACACAATAAAAGAAAGTGGTTGGTAGATAAATGAGTACCGAGACCCGACGGCAGCCGGCGCGCAGCAAAACCCAGCTGTTCATCCTTCCACACAATAAAAGAAAGTGGTTGGTAGATAAATGAGTACCCTAGGTGGCCTAGTGGTTAAGACTCTGGGCTGCTGATGGTGAAAAGTTTGACCTTCGTCAGAATGAACAATTCGGGCGGAAGCTAACCAAAGATTATATATATTTATATATATATACAGGGTGTTTCAGGAGGAAAGGTCAATACTTTGGGAGGTGATAGTATTGGTCATTGTGAGAAAAAAAGTTCATATGAACATGTGTCTAATTCTGAATGGTTACGGAGATAGAGCTGTTTGAATATGATGCGCGCGCAGCTCTTCCTCCCCCTTCCCTCCCGAATAACCTTGAACCATGTAAGCATGTAACATAAGCCAATCGACAGTTGACTGTTGTGAACTTGTGAGTGACATTGTTTGGTGTTTGAAGCAGTGTTAAGAATGCCACACACCTTCACACATGCCGAATATGCAGATATGGTGTATGTCTACGGTTTTTGCGATGGAAGTGCAGCAGCTGCTGTTGCAGAATACCGTCGACGGTTTCCGAACCGCAGAATTCCGGATCGAAGAGTGTTTACCAGGGTTTTCAACACATTGCGTGAGATTGGTACACTTCCCAGCGCTCATGTTTCATCTGAACGTGAAGGTCAACAAGATGTGGATGAAGTGGAAAACATTCTTCAGTTGGTAGAGCGTAGTCCTACTACTAGCTCACGAAGAATTTCTACACGTCTCGGTGTACCACACACAAGAGTATGGCGAACATTACGTGAGGAAGGCTTGCATCCATATCATGTACAGCGTGTACAACACCTTCAACCAGGAGACGCTGCCATGCGACTGGAATTTTGTCATTGGGTAAATGCTAATCGCCGATTGCTTCGATTAATACTGTTCACCGATGAAGCTACTTTCACCCGTGACGGTATCACCAACACTCATAACTCTCATTGGTGGTCAGAAGAAAATCCAAATGCCACTGTGTAAACAAATTTTCAACATCGCTTCTCTGCCAATATGTGGTGCGGTATCATCGATGATCAGCTGATTGGCCCTGTTACTTTAGAGAATCGTCTTACAGGACAAAGTTACCTAGAATTTTTGCAAAATGAATTACCAGGACTATTGGAGGACGTTCCTTTGGCTACACGCGCTGGTATGTACTTTCAGCATGACGGAGCTCCTCCACATTCTACCCGTCTGGTGATGCAATACCTAAATCAAACTTTCCCTGGTCGATGGATCGGCCGCGGTGGTCCCATTCAATGGCCACCAAGGTCTCCAGACTTCTCTCCGTTAGATTATTGTTTGTGGGGGGTGGATGAAAAGTCAAGTTTACAAAAGAAAGGTGGATACACGAGACGAATTGCTCGCGCGCATTTTGGATGCTGCTGCCCGCATAAAGGAACGTCAAGATCAACTCAGACGAACAACACGCGATCTTCGCACACGAGTTGCAAAGTGCACTGAGGTTGACGGTGGGATTTTCGAAAACGTATTGTAAACTGTAACAAATTTGTCATTTCTGTATCTGATACCATTCAAAATGCCAATGTTTAAACATTAAATGTTAGAAACAGTAATTGGTTTCTCTTTCTTGATTACCATTAACAATGCTTTTGTATTTGTAAATTCAAACAGCTCTATCTCCGTAACCATTCAGAATTAGACACATGTTCATATGAACTTTTTTCTCACAATGACCGATACTATCACCTCCCGAAGTATTGACCTTTCCTCCTGAAACACCCTGTATATATATACAGGGTGTCCGAGAATTATCTGTACAATTTTTGGGTGTTATTAAAAGACAACCATAAAGTGTAGAAATTCCAGTGTTGTCCCATTTTACAGAGAATCTCATTAAGTTTTTTCTGATACCAAGTTTTGACAAGTTTTTTAGAAATTCCAGTGTGTCCGAAAATTATCTGTACAATTTCATCTTTTAATAAAATTCTTGATAACACACGTAAAATTCTTAAACAAGATTATTTAGAATCTGTATTTTCAAAAGTTTCTTTTATTAAAGTAACGTTGTTACAAACATTCGATATGTGCACCATCAGTGATTCGCAAAACATTCAATCGATAATCCAAATGTTGCCATGTACGCTGCAGCATATCCACATCAATTCGCTCAATAGCAGCTGTGATTCTTGCTTTTAAATCATCAATGTCTGTCACCCGCGTACAAAAAAGAAAAAACTTGTCAAAACTTGTTATCAGAAAAAACTTAACGAGTTTCTCTGTAAAATGGGACAACACTGAAATTTCTACACTTCTTGGTTGACTTTTAATAACAGCCAAAAATTGTACAGATAATTCTCGGACACCCTGTATATATATATATTAATGTAAAGAACAACGCTTGTGTAGAGGAACGTTCCGCACAAGATGAGGAGGGAGAACGAACAAATGAAAAATGAGGTAACCACCCGGGAATCGAACCCGGGATCTTCCGATTGCCGGTCAGATATGCTAACTAAACACTGCACCATGGGCCTCGATTAATCAGAAGTCGTAATTCTCCTACATACGAGCAGAAACCAATGCCTTGAGGGGGCACCTCCCGCATGTCGCACATATATACATTTTAACTGCAAACAACACACAGTATAATTAATGTAAAGAACGACGCTTGTATAGAAGAACGTTCCGCACAAGATGAGGAGGGAGAACGAACAAATGAAAAATGAGGTAACCACCCGGGATCTTCCGATTGCCGTAGTGGTTAGCATATCTGACCGGCAATCGGAAGATCCCGGGTTCGATTCCCGGGTGGTTACCTCATTTTTCATTTGTTCGTTCTCCCTCCTCATCGTGTGCGGAACGTTCTTCTATACAAACGTCGTTCTTTACATTAATTATACTGTGTGTTGTTTGCAGTTAAAATGTATATATATATACACGTAATAAGGTAATGATCTTGATGACGTCATTTAAATTTTTTAAATTGTATTTTAATATATTTGTATTCTGTGTATTTTATCATCATCATCAGAGGTCTCTCGTTTTTTTCCTTCTTTGAATCTCGCCATTTAAAGATCCTAGTTTTCTAATTTACGTTGTGTTATTTAATTTGAACTTAATTGATCTAGTTTACCCTAAGGAGAGGTAATAATTAACTGTTGGTAAAGTTTAAGATTCACGACAATTAATTTTTTTAGTTCAAAACCCCGCCCCTAAAGCCGATTTAAAATAGGTTAAAAAGCAGAGATTGGCTATTCCAAACATCACGTGATATATTGGAAAAGCCATGTCAGTTTTAAGGGCAGTTTTAAACTGTGGTAAATAAAGTTCATTGTCGTCAATCTGAAGGTTAGATTACGTTAGCCTAATTGTTTTATGTATATGCATACTCAAAATGGAATAAAATTTTATATGATTACGTTTAAACGGAATAAAACTTAGAGAAGAGTAATTATTTAAGAATGTTAGTTCTCATATATATATATATATATATATATATATATAAAGAACGACGCTTGTGTAGAAGAACGTTCCGCACAAGATGAGGAGGAAGAACGAACAAATGAAAAATTTGTTCGTTCTTCCTCCTCATCTTGTGCGGAACGTTCTTCTACATTTCTTTCTTTACATTCGTTCTTTACATTAATTATACTGGTGTTGTTTGCAGTTAAAAAAAAAAATATATATATAATATATATATATATATATATATATATATATATATATATATATATATATATGTTCCGATAGCACAGCCAAATACCTATACGAAAAGGAAAACAAGAACGCGCGCCACTATTGGGCCTTTAAAGAAAGGAAATCATAGTCAACTAACTAACGATTTAAAAGAAATATCTAAAACAATGAGAGCCCACTACGAATCAGTTTTCAGTAGCCCAAAAAGTGAGAAGTTGGGATCTTTTTGGTTTTAGGTCCGGCATTGGATTTTTTTCATATACTGTATTTGGTATAGACGTAGATTTTTACGCTGATTCCATTTCTGCAATCCGTTTCTTGGAGAAATAAACATGAAAAAAGTTATGTGCAAGTTTATTACGTTTATAGGTTTCCAGAACACAGAACGGAACACAAACCAAAGTTTGCTACTTGCCAAACTGCGCAATATCGTTCAGCATTTGGCGCACTAGATCTTTGCCTGCGTGTCGGCGACGCCAGAGAAACTCGCAGAGATACGAATCGATCATGGAACGGTGCGTATCACACCGGCGCTTGTTACCGCGTTTGAGTTGGTTCCACGTCGACTCTATCCGTTGCGTGTGCGCTCCAGTTGAAGGGTCCACGAAGTTTTCGCTGTGGTTCACTGTTTTGTGACTGAAGCTGTACCCTTCGAGCTGTTCGATGCGTTCATACGCAGGGTAGGTTAGGTTAGGTTAGGTTTGGGTAGGGTAGGGTAGGTTAGGTTAAGTATAGGTGGATATTTGAATACAAGTTTTGGGTCATAACGTTTTTCGTGTCTATTTCTCCAAGAAACGGATTGCAGAAATGGAATCAGTGTAAAAATCTACGTCTATACCAAAAATATGATAAAAATACAATGCCGGACCTAAAACCGAAAAGACCCGAAAGTTGTATCTGACAGAAATGCATTTTTTGAAGAGGAGAATGTACAACAGATTTTGTTTTACCCCAGGAGATATAGTGCGAGCTGTAGGACAAACGAAATCACATTCAGCTGCAGGTAGGTCCGGACAAATGGAACGTCTTAGTAATTAAAAATTGTAAAAATGAAATAGCTACACCTCTATACTGGATATGGAGAAGATCCCTGGACACGGTAAAATACGGAGCATCCCGAAAAGAGGAAACATTGTCCATATATATAAAGAGGGGATAGATCTCAAGCAAACAACTATAGACCAGTGTCACGATGTCCCATTTCACCAAAATATTATAAAGAATAGTTAGAGAGAAAATCTATGACTTCTTGGAAAGATTCAATGAGAACCAGCACGGATTCCGATCAGGAAGAGCATGCCTATCACAACTAATAAAGCACTATAACAGTATCATAGACGCGCTTGAAAGCTATGAAAACTACGATATCATATACACGGATTTTGCTAAAGCGTTCGACAGATGTGATCATGGTATAATAGCACATAAAGTGGAACACATGAAAATAACAGGCAAATTGGGAAAATGGATCTACAGTTTCCTCAGAAAACGTCAGCAGGTCGTAAAAACCTAAAGTATATCATCATCAGAATCGGAACTATGTAGCTCAGTGCCACAAGGCCCCACTCCGCTTCATTATCATGCTAACAGACATAGACAATGAAGTAACCAATAAGAGTATAGTAACATCCTTTGACGACGATACAAAACTCAGCAGAAAATCAGTGATGCATCAAAGGTGGAGGCCCTACAGAGGTACACGAACAGAACATACAAATGGTCAGAAGACAACAATATATAATTTAACACCGAGAAACTTCAGTGCTTTAGATATGGAAGAAATGAGGAACTAAAACAGACAATATATTATGCCCGAGAGATAGGAAATTTAGAGAAGCAAGGAAGCAATAGATTTTGGGGTTATAAATTATAATGAACGACGATACGAAATTTGAGACACAAAATCAGATAGCGATAAAGAGCAAAAAGAGTCTCGGGGCAAGTACTGAGAACCTTTTAAAGAAGGGACAAGAAAGTAATGATTCCCCTGCTAAAAACACTGATCATACCAAAACTTGAATACTGCTCACTCTTGACGTCCCCTATAAAAAGGAGAAATTAATAAACTAGAAGAAACTGCACAGCCAAGATTGATGGTTGAAAAGAACTCAACTACTGGGAAAGACTTCGTAAATTAAATCAATATTCACTGGAAAGAATAGATATATATATATATATATACGGTCATACACCATAATTTACACGTGGAAAATAATGGAAAAACTGGTACCGAACCTCAAGCTGAACCCAGTAACCACCCAAACAACAGTGAAAAATAGGAAAAGTAGAATGTGTCGTATTCCCAAACTAGAAGTCAGACAAGGAATACCTTCAACTCTAAAAGAAAATAGCTTGGTTGTTAGGAGTCCAAGACTATTCAACTAGCTTCCAAAGATCAGGAACATTACTGGTGTCAACACAGAATTCTTCAAAAGAAGACTGAACGCCTGGCTCAGGACTGTACCAGATGAGCCAGGTGTGCCTGGCTATGCGCGATGGAGATCGCAAGAGAGCAATTCGCTCTTCCACCAAGCCAGGCCTCGAGGTGGGGACACCAGCTTGACCTTCGTGTGAAGAGAAGCCAACGTACGGAGCTGCTCCGAGGTTATGAGGTTATATATATATTTGTAGACTCAAACGAACTAAAATTTACAGACGACTACACCTCAAGGGTGAATAGCCTCCCCTCAAACACACCCAAAATAAAAACTTGGGGAAAATCTTTAGTGACTTACCCTTTCTCTTCTTATTCTGTAGTTACGATTTCAGTATTTCTTCATTGTACCTCTTTATAATATAATTTAGTTCTCCCGTCTTTATTACCATAAGTATCATTCAGTGTTTCAACAATTACTTTTTTCAACTAATTACAATTTCTAGTTATTGCCTCAAATAAGTAACTACTTACAGTTGTTGTTGTTGTTGGTTAGCCGATCAGCCCACCCTGATCGAGCAAACCGGTGGCGGCACGCAGGTAATCGATCGCCCTCTCCGGAGTGGACCAGAGGTTCAGCGCACTAGTGATGTTGTGTTGTGTTCTATGTTGTGCTAGAGCGGTACAGTCTGTCATAATGTGTTCAATTGTTTGTGGTGTGTTCTGGCACAGGTGGCAGGTGTCGTCTGTGGAGTTTTCTAGTCTGTGTTTATATGTCTGTAAGTTGAGGTGATGTCCACATCGGAATCGTGCTAAGTTAACTCGATCCGATCTGCTCAGGCTAGTCTCTGACCTGTTAATGGGTGGCGGCTTTGCACCTAGGACCGCATTCGGACCGAGTCGTGTCAGTGCTTTGTGGGTTAGGTGTGTGTGTGTATGTTTTCTGTACTGTGTGATGTTTGTGGGGTGTGGTATGGAATGGAGTATTTGGTTATAATGTCTCTCTGGTGTTACCTTATGGTGCGAGTGTTGGTGCTGATTGTACATGTAGTGGCAAGGGTGTTGTGGGTTAGTTGTCGCTGCTGCCATGAATTGTGTTCCCCCTCATGTCTAAATGTTCCCTAACTTTTAGTATTTTTGTTTTTGTGTGCAGGTGTTCTATTGGTGTTGTTTCAGTACATCCTGTAATGATACAAAGTGCGTTGTTTTGTATTGTCTGTAAGGTGTTTATGTGTGTGTTTGAGATAAAGGGTGCCCAGCATGGGCTAGCATAGTCCATAACTGAGCGAATATATTGTTTGAATATGAGTGATGTTGTTTCCTGCTGGTGTCTAAAGTTTGTGCCTGTTAGTACCCTAAGCGTGTTAAGTCTTGACGTACATTTGGTTTTAATGTCCTGAATGTGGTTTGCAAAAGATAATGTGTTGTATGTGACCCCAAGTATTTTGGTCCTGTGAGTGTGTGGAAATGTTGGTGTTGTTTAGTGTATCTGTGGAGTTATCTGGTGTTCTTTTGTGTTGCTTGTTAGCAAGGTGATGGTTGATTTTGTGGGCGCTACTTTGAGTCTATTGTGTGTGAGCCAGTCTTGTATACTGTTTATGTATGTTTGTAGGTTATTTGTAGTGGTGTCGATGTTGTTGTGGGTGGATGTTAGAGTGATGTCATCTGCATATGATGATAAGGTAAGCTTATTATCTATGGGTGGTGGAATGTCATGCATGTATAAATTGAACAGCGTTGGTGAGAGACCAGAGCCTTAAGGGACCCCGTTCGGATAAAGCTTGTTTTTGGATGACTTGCCATTAAATGTGACATGTGAGTATCTTCCTAAAAGATACAGTAGTTGCTCAGCCACTTTTTGGTGTTATTGTGCATGTTTGTGTTGAGTATTTTGTTTATGAGAGGGAAGCGTGGGATAGCATCAAATGCTTTACTAATGTCTATTGTTGCTAATAGTGTACGTTGAGCTGGTCGTCTGGAGTTGATGCCATCCATGATGTGCTGCGTGAGGTTAGTGAGTAATGTCGTGGTTGAGTGGTGAGGTCTGAATCCATGTTGAGTAGGCGATAGTGGTATGTGTGGGTTGGTGATTTGTAAGATTAGGCTTTCTGTTACTCTGGAAGTGCCTAGTGAAGTAATGGGTCTATAGGAAACTGGTTCTGTTGGATTTTTGTTTGGTTTGAGTAGTGTAATAATTTTACCTTGTTTCCATATGTCAGGAATAATAGAGTGTTGGTATAAATATGTGCTGATGTTTGTGAGAACTAGTATTCCCTGTGGGTCCAAGTGTTTAAGGTGTATGTTAGATATGTTGTCTGGTCCAGTAGCCTTCACATTCATAATGTTTTTAATGATCTTGGTGGTCTGGTCTGTATTGAAGGGTATAATGGTCGTGTCGAGTCTGTAGGTTTTCTTGTATCTGGCTGTTTGTCTGTCTGCGTGTTTCTGGTTGTGTTTAAGTGACTTATCTTTGCGTAGTGATTAACTAGAATGTTAGCTTGTTGTGTATATGTTGGGATATTATTTTGGCTGCGACAGATAGCCGCGTGTGAGGTGTGAATGCCGCTGTTAGAGTGGGTAATGCTGTTTATAGTCTTGTATAGCCTGGATGTATCTGTGGAGTGGTTTAGTGTTATGAATTCCCTAAATGTTTTTTTTTCTTTAAGTTTGTTTTTTATTTCTGTGTTGAGCTGTTGTATCTGCTGTTTTATGGCTTCTGTGTGTGGTGTGTGTGTGTTATGTTTGAGGTTGTTACGTTGCCTTATGAGGTGGGCTATTTCTCTAGTGTAATTTGGGTTGTATTTCCTAATGTTGCCCTTGGGTATGTATTTGTTTGCATTATTGATGATCTGATTAAATGTCTTGAGTGTTGATCAACTACTATTATGTTGATCAACTACTTACAGCTACTAGTTACTGTTTCAAAAAGTAACTAGTTGAAAGTTACTTCAAACGTCACTTTCGGCATTTTCCCTGGCTTCACTTCTGTATCCCATTATACCTTGATTATCTTGGTTTTGCTTCCGCCCGAATTGTTCATTCTGATGAAGTTCACGCTCGTTACTCCACCTTAGATCTACAGTTTAACGTGGGATCCGAACCACGCCCCACCAGGGGCGGTCAGAAATTACAAAATCCTCGCCCGGACTCGTTCTCACGACCTCCCGATCAGCAGGCGAGCGTCTTAACCACTAGGTTACCCAAGGTACCCATTTATCTACCAACCAATTTTTTATTGCGTGGAAGGACGAACAGCTAGATTTGCTGCGCGCCGCCTGCCGTCGCCAGTAGATTCGTAGTCAGCGATGCTAACCACTACACTTATATATATAAAATATTATGTGCCCAAAACTGTACATATTTTAATGTACATCCTATATATTCATTTCTGTATAATTGTTCTACTTTATATGTTTAATTGTCCCTGATTTCACATTTCTCAATTATATTTTCTGTCTGAAAGTATCTACTTTTATAGTAAAGGGTGATCCAGAGAAATGGGACCCAAAAGAAACCCTGTAACTCTTAAAGTATAAGTCCTTTTATAAAATCATACGCATCATTCGAAAGAGGATAGTTACAAGTTTGTACAGGATTGTATAGGTTTTGACAATACAAGACAAGATAAGATACAAAACAAAATAAAAGTGTTAGTTAAAACTAACCCTTCAAGATGACTGCATGGACTGTGGAACAGCTGCGTTTCATAACTGAGCAATATTATGAGCATGGAAGAAGTGTAGTTTCAGCTCAAAGATCTTTCAAGACAAATTTTCAGATGTCAAAATCACCTTCTAAGAAAGTAATCCGTCGGTGTGTCAGAAATTTTTCCCTAACTGGCAGCATTGGAAAAAAAAACAACAACTGGAAGAGTGCGCACAGCAAGGATAGACGAGATCATTAACAAATTCATGAAATTGTACAGGATAATCCTAACATAAGCATCAGACTGCTTCTCAGCTGTTAGGGTTGGATATGGAACACACACCGTATATTCAAGCAAAATTTAATGCTCTTTCCATATAAAATTCAAACAGTGCAACAACTAAACGATGGAGATTTCGCACGAAGACGACAATTCTGTCATGGATCCAACAGAAGGTAATGACACCACCAATTTTCTAGCACTTTGATTATGTCAGACGAAGCCCATTTTCACTTGAATGGAACTGTAAACAAACAAAATTGTCGTTTCTGGCAACAGAAAATCCATTGAATATTACCGAAGTCCCGTTGCATAGTCAGCGTGTAACTGTTTGTGTGGTCTTACTGCATCTCAGATCATAGGCCGTACTTTTTCGAGGATTCCACCGGAAACACGGTCACTGTAATGGTGATCGCTACGAAAAAATGTTGACCGATTTCCTTATTCCTAATTAAGAGATCTTTGTCTAGAAAACCACTGGTTCCAACAAGACGGAGCTACCTGCCATACCACGAGGAACTGCATGGCAGTTTTGCGTCAAACGTTTCCAGGCGAGTTAATCTCAAGATTTTGGAGACGTTGAATGGCCCGCAAGGTCTCCGGATTTTTCTCCCTTAGATTATTATCTCTGGGATATTTAAAGAGTAGGGTCTACAGAAATAACCCAACGACCTTGCAAGAATTGAAGGCCGCCATCACAAATGAGATACAGGCCATACCACCGCACACTCTTGCAAAAGTGATGCAGAACTTACAAGCGAGAACACTGGAATGCTTGGCAACTAATGGAGCACATTTGAAAGGAGTCATTTTAAAAAAATAAATATTTCATAATAAACTTGTAACTCTACTCTTTCGAATGATATATAGTTTTTATGAAAGGAATTAAATATTAAGAATATTTGGCTTTTTTTTATGGGTCCCATTTATCTGGATCACCCAGTATAACGATTAAAGATTAATTATCGTATTATGATACTTAAACGTTCATATTTTCGTACCGTATCATTTTATTTTTATTTATACCCCTATATATGGTTCCTATTTTTATTTTGTATATATTTCCTTATGTACTTTCTGTATGTATATATATATATATATATATATATATATATATATACTGTGTACATATATAAAAATATGCACACTGTTTCTTTTTACTTTTCTATTGTACGTCTATCCGCTTATACATATGATTATATATTATCATTATTTTTTTCAGATTTTGAGAAGCTTTTTAACGACGATTCAGGATCAACCTACGGTCGACCCAGCTGGTTTTATAAATTGTTAAAGTTGGTGTGCCAGAGGTTCCTCAGTTGTTTGGGTAGGACAATGAAGAGTTTCGGGCCTCTTATTCTCGGGATATTTTCTATTCTCGTTTTCAAGGCCCCCTGTCCCACCGCAGCTGGGACAATACAGATTCTGTCTCTCTTTTCATTCCATTCTGTTTCTATTTTATTTCTAAGGTTAGAGACAAAACTCTCGAGTATTTTCTATGCGTATATTATTGTGTTCCGCTCGTGTCTTTTTTCCAGGGAGTAGAGTTTCTGGAATTGTAGTCTAGACCAGTAGTCTTTACCTTTCGTTTCCTCTGTCTCAGATGTAAAAGTCCTTTGTATGGCTTCATTGTTTGTACTATCTCCTTTTCTGTATGGGTTTGCGAGTACTGAGCAATACTCAATTATTGGTAGAGAGAGAAAGATACATGATTGATGCTTTTCTGCTGTGCGAGCTCCCCCAAGATAATTCCCATTACTTTTCTAGATGTTGTAATTTCAATGTTATAATGCTCTCTGAATTCCGCATACGATGACATTATTATTCCAAGATTTGTGGGTTTGGTGTTATCTGTTTGGCTGTTTGGCTCGCAAAGTTTTGTGCCCTTTATTCTGTGGCATCTACTTGTTACAATATTTTAGAAGTTATAATGTTTCTTCGTTGAACTTCATATTGTGTCTTCGCCCACTTGAATAATGTTTCAATGTCAATTTGCAATTTTTCCGTCACCTTCGTTTAATATTTTTTTGCATATCTTTGTGTCAGCCGCGAAATACAATACGACACTATCATTAATATCTGCAATCATTATTATGAACAGCAAGGAAGTTAATACTGTACTTTGTGGGACAGAGCTGACGACTTCTGAGACTTCAGATTTGACTCCGTTTACTACCACTCTTTTTTTTTTTTAGTCAGAAAATGAAATATCCATCTTTCCATCAATTCCTCTATTCTTAAGTTTTGTGCTATAATTCC